>JAWZYV010017990.1:0-539478 GCA_038373885.1 Cheiracanthium punctorium
TTTCAGAATTTTCAACGAATTCCAATAAACTGTTTAGCTTTCTATGTTATGTGTTCCTTTAATAAATACCTTCCATTCCCCCACCCCCACCCCACCCCCCACAGCGTTTCATTTATAATAAATGGTGAAATTTTCTTTAAGATAGAATTGCCATTAAACCCTTGATTTATTTCTTAATTTCAATTCTTCAAAAGAACTTATATTTGCCTTTGGACTATTTTTTCGGTTTCTTCAATATATTTTTCCAAAACGCTTTCTCTTCTTTTAGTAGGATCAGTTATTTCTTCTTTATATCGGATATATAGACTGGTAAGCTCGAAAAAGTGCAAGGGATAACAGTCGTTTTTAATTTATAATGCTTTCTTTTTACAGTTTAAAGTATCCCGTGTCGTTTTTTAAAACATCATCTCGAAAATGTTCAATACAAACATATGTATTTTTTCTTGGAATTTTTTTAATCCATTCGGAACGCTTTTCTTGGATTTTGGGGAACTTGAAAACTGTACACTTTCTCCTCTTTTGTAATTAGCTTTACGGCCCGAGACGCAGCAAACGGGGGCATAGTGATTGCTAGAACAAAAAAACAGAAATCAATAAAACTAAGGCAAAATACGGCGGTTTTATGTTTTTATGTACACTATAGCTTATTAACTATTATCTGATGGGCTTAAAATTTTCTCCGTTTACACCATTTTCTGATATGTTAAACAAATTTTAATATATCTGCTATTTGTACTTTTATAATTTTCTGAAAAGTAAGTCTGCCTGATAATAAAAAAGTTGTTTTCATTACCAAAAGTAATTCTCTACTTGCACATCTTTTCATGTCGGATACAGGTATTCACAACAAAAATTAACAAAATACTATGACTGCAATAAAGTTTGGGGAAAATGATATTTTTATCTTTAAAAAATGATTTTTAAGAAGTGTTTTATAGAACTATGTGGTTTTGTATGGGATGTAATCTGATCCAACAGACATCCAAAGAGTATCTTAAAAATTTAGAAGAAGCGTAGGTGGCCGATAATAGGCCACGTCTCTTATGCATGGCTTGTTTTTTTAAGAAGATATCCGAATGTAGAAAAAAATAAAGCTACTTGATTTACAATTTTATGTTAAGAAAACACACAAAGGGCAATTTTAGAAATAATATATTTAAACCTATCACTTTATGTTTTTAACTATGTTCTTTTTCATTCCTTAATTTGGATACTTTTCATTGTGAGTAGGTATTTTTCTCCCACAAGGTGTGTAAAATTCATAAACAGAATCAGAGGCTTACTAAACCAACGAGCTACAAAAATGTTTACAAAAATCAAGTACAAATCAAAATAATTTTCAGTAATTTTAGAGTCACTTAGGGTTATATGTTAAATTATCTCTAATATTACAATAAATAGAAGTTTATCTGACTGCTTAGTTACTTAATATATTATTGCCATTCATTTTAAATACTCTATAGATTTAAAATTTTAGATAATTCGCTGATTCTAATGGATTAAAATTTTCATTAAAGGAATAATCATTGATATGTAAATCACAGTTATTTAATTTAACAAATTACTGTTATAGCTATAAGTGAGTTTCTAAGCAACAAAGTGGGAGACGTCGAAAATGCAATGTTATCTAATTGTCCTTCCAATTGTGGATATTGCAGTTTGACAAGTAACACCATTCTCGGCTGTTGATTAAATTTATGTTCATGCACTTGAGATCACTAATTTCACTTGATTGAAATTTGAAAACTACAATTAATGTAACTAAATTATACTTAAATATTGACGTAATTGATGATGAAATTACAAGTTTTAAGATTATTTTTTTGTATAACTGAGCAATCAGTACCTAAAATCAAAATCAAGCAGCATCTTTATGGGTGTTTTTGTGTTATTTCTCTTCGAAGTGGCTATGTGTGTGTGTGTGTGTTTCGCTCTCCGTATATGCATCCTAAATAGCTTAAGATTTAAGAATTTATAGACATAAATAATAAGTGATAGTTAAAATTTGCAAGATCAAAACTATTGAGCTGTTAGCATTCTTATCATTTTGTAGCTAAACAAATTAAATAAGCTAGTTGTTTTTTAAAGAATCGCATGTGAAGAAATGTCTTCCTTAGTAAATAATTTATCGCTTAGGAAAAGATAAAATAGTGTAAATATCTTCATAATTAATGTACTGTTTAATAATACGCTATTGAAAGAAAAAAAAGTACATAGAATCATAAAAATCTGTTTAAATTCGTTCGAATTCTACTTTTCAATTTTAAATCACATACATAATTATATTTTCTTGAATACTTAATTTTTAAAATTCTTGATTAACCTTACGCATCTATTTGTTCAATTTTTGGAAATCCATCATGTACTAAAAGAATTTGTTTCTCACAGAATATTTATCGTTCATTAATTCACCACCACACAACTTTTTAATACTGATTAATTAATAAGTGAGTTTGGAGAAAAATACTGTTATATGAAATGCGCATTCTTGTGAGTGTGTGTGTGTGTGTGTGTATGTACGTGTAGAAGATGATTTAGAATTTATAGTCTCAGAACTTCTAGGGAAGGAAACATGCCCCAAAGGGATTTAGAATCATATAATAATGTAGGAATGGAGGAATATGTCTTGATGCTCTTCTTAATAATCAATAGTGTTGAAAAAAGCATGAGCACTTTTTATAAAACTATTAATAAGTAGTATTTATAGCAATTTATTAGCTTATATCTTCAGGTTTAAGCCATGAGCCACGCGAGTTCACGCTACCTAGATAATACATTCCTATACAAATGGAAATAATACTCAGTTTTAAGGCGTGCTTTGGTACGCAAAGCATTTAATCTTTAAAGCATGAAATACCCAATTTTTATAAAACTATTAAATCGTCCGTAATACATACAAAATTAGAAATTTACACCTTGATAACGGGAATATTTATTCTTCTCAAATTAATTTTTTTTAAAGAAGTAACTTTTTCTCGGAGATAAAATATATTTACAATTCTAGAAGGTGAAAATGGGTGAATAAGTATATTTACTCCTGAAGGTTAAAATGCGTCTGACCGGTGGTTTTCGCTGTGCACCGCTCTGAATAGAGAAATCTTGGTTGTGAACGCCCTTCAGATGTGTCTGCGAGCGTGTGTGTGTGCAATGAGATACATTTCTTGTAAATATAATATAATGTATAATAAATATACTTTCCAAAACATTGCCGATAACATACAGTTGAACATTTAAAACTTAATCTAGTGCAGAACTGGTTGTTTATTGGAACATGTTATTATCAAGGTAATTTCCGTTTGCTGAATAATAGTGTTCGGCATTTTGTCAAGCAAATGTCACATAATCCCATGGTATGCTAGTATGTAGGATGTGTGGAATGTGTAATACATTAAAGCATTTGAAAATCGATATTATAATTAAGTACCCTAAAATAAAACAGCACTTGGTTGGTGTCGTGTCTATGGGGAGATCTATAGATGACCATGAGTGTACAGAACACAGCTGGCTATCTCCTTGATGTTATCGGAGTATAGACTCTTTTCGATGTCAAGGGAGAATCCCCCGAGCTGAGCCAGAGATCTTAAAATGGCAGGGCAGTCGAAAATGTGTTTTGGAGTCAATGGAATATTATCGCAATTATTGCAGAGACGGTAGATTCTATTGCCATTTCTTTGGATTTTCATGCCTCGATAGTGGCCTGTTATAAAACAGCACTGATTAAGCTTTATAAAGGTAAATTCTGTTTTCAAGTTTTCAACTACGCAATGTTGTTAATGATAATGTTATACAGGATATGTTACAATTCCTTCCAGGGTTTGAAAGGCTTATAAAAATATATTACCAATACAGCAACAAAGTTGACATTACTGGATAAAGAAATGTTAAAAGTTTTGTTTCATAAATGTTCAGTATGTGAACATTTCGTGATGCGGTATATATCATGTCTAAAATCAAATTCTTCCCTCCCCACACTCGCTTTAACATGTCGCGATCAATGGTAGCGAATGCGGTTGTGATCCTCTGATGTAAATCTCAAATCATGAAGCATAGGGGGCACGAACACACGATGTTTTATATAACCCCATGAAAAAAATCACATTGAGTTAGGTCCGGAAAGCAAGGTGGCCACGAAAGAAAGTGATTGTCGTCGTCAGAACCTTGACCAATCCAACGGCGCAGAGGCTCGTGATTTGTGAAACAAAACTTGTGATGCTTCTTTTTCCAGTATAGTCAACTTTGTTGCTGAATCGGTAATATATTATTTTTTATAAGCCTTCCAAACCAGGGATGGAATTGTGACACACCCTGTATGTAACTACTAAAATGTTGATGACGTTTATATAGCTACTTAAAATAATTAGTGAGTTCAATATTATTTATTTATGAATTTTTTTTTTATTTATCATTGACATATCGCGCGCTATCAATTACGTTTCTGAATATGCTATCGTTCCCCTATACTCCGTGTTTTGAAGTTTTATGCCTGTCCCGACATTATAGCTTCTTTCGAAGTGAAGATTATCAATATAAATAAAATAAGACTTTTGTCTGTACATTACCGCGAATTAAAATTGTTTGCAATTTCTATGAGTGTCAAAGATGTGAGCCGAAAATGCCCAGAAATCAGCATAAGGTAATTCGGAGAAATACGCAAGTTTGTTGGGAGTATTTTTATGTGTCAACATATGAGCCCATTAAAGACCAAGTGGTGTAACTCCATTTATTGGTTTTAATGGGTTAGAGTCACAGAAGTGTTCAAGAAAGGTAATTCTATTAGAGCACAAATGGTGAAAGTTCTAGCCTCCTTAGAAATCGTGTAGGTAGCAGCCCTAGTTTAAGTGTGATGCTAAATTTACTTGAAAACACTACAAAACCTTACAAATCTATAAACTAGAAAAATGTGAGTTACAACTCTTGGGCTTTAAGTGGTTCATCCTACTATATAGTTACGCTGATCCCCCACTCTTTAACAATTCCGGGCAACTCATCCAAGATTATAAAACTTTTACCACCATTACTCCAAAAAGATGAAGCACGGAAAAAGCAATAACACCTACACCGTTTGTAGGATCCATTTGAAATATTTCATAATCCTATATAAAAATATAGTCTATCTGCGCTACTTTAAAAATCTGAAAATCCACCCGTTCCCCCATCTTTAATCGATTTTTCGCTCTTTCCAGCTCCATTTTATTTCCATGAGGGTCATTCCACGTCAAATCAAACACAAAACTGGAGAAAGTTCACCACACCAACTTAGATTTTCCTTAAATTTTATATAGAGGATTTATAGGCTAAGAAATCAACAAATCTCAATTTTGAATGTTCTACGATAATTAATTACCGAGAAATTAATTATGCAAATTTTTAAGTTTTCTGCAAGATGCGCCAACTTTTTTCTCGATTCTTTAAATAACTCCTTACCTGTAAAAGTTACTGAAGTGAAAATTTGTTTCGAGGAGTAACTTTTTACGCTGATTCCAAAAATGTTATCGCAATTTTCGTATCTTCAATAGTTTATGCATGAGCACTGCATTTGCTAAAAAACATCATGAATTTTTTTCGGCATGTCTGATCACAGACACATGTTTTAAATTTTTATATATTGTTAAGGTGGAATAATCCTACATCCCAAAATAATTTCATCTTGGCTTTTTGCTCAGGAGCAGAGAAATTTTTTTTTATGTATGTACCTATATATGAGGATTTTCATATGCAACATTTATACTGAAGATGAGAAAATTCAGAAGCATTAGTCAATTTTCCTAGGTCTTTTAAATTGATATCTGAAGTTTAACTACTACTCCAGGCATTTTCAAAAACTAGAAAATATATCAAAGTGCTTGCATCGGAAAACGTAAAACAAAC
This sequence comes from Cheiracanthium punctorium, assembly GCA_038373885.1. Classification (NCBI taxonomy): domain Eukaryota; kingdom Metazoa; phylum Arthropoda; class Arachnida; order Araneae; family Cheiracanthiidae; genus Cheiracanthium; species Cheiracanthium punctorium. The sequence goes on from JAWZYV010017990.1 coordinate 5,869, forward strand.
AAACAGCAAAAAATGCATGTAAAACAATGTTAAATTAAAAAAAATTCTAAATTTAAAATTTTGAATTACTTTTAATTTAACCCTGTTGTTTTTGGCAATCATCCATCAGCCAATAAAGCTTTGTAATTCTGTATGACATTCAAGTCAATAGAAGGAACAAAGTTTATTGAAATAATTGAATTCCTGTAAGTAACAGTACTTGTTTACCTTTAACAGAATGCGAACAAAATTGTGCTTTGGCTAGTTTTGTGGATACAGCAATTTGAAATAGGTTTTACTGTATACTGTATTAAATTTTTATTGTTACAACAACTAGCATAGCAATGTCAGGCACATTGTCAAATTGCACATTTGGTGATATATTGCAGAATAAATGTCATGTAACCAGTTATTCACGGCAAACTTTTACGTCTACCCTCCTAGGAGGATTATATTCGAAATGTTCTGAAATCGATTTTTAGGCATTCTTGAGTGTTGTGTATTTTACAGCAAGAATTTTATCGATATCTCTTTTCTTCTTTGAGATCCCGCAGAATATGTGGAAAGAACATTTTGGGCCTTTATCCTCCATAAATTAAGAATTTTGGAAAATACTCTCTAATCTAGCACCTACGCTATAAAATCCCACTCGTGCTAAATTTCATGTTATTAGCTTCAGTAGTTTTGGCTAGGCAAAATATTGACATACGGAAAACGGATAGAACGACTTTCCGGTAGACCTTATATATATATATATATGTGTGTGTGTGTGTGTTTTATTAAACATTGTTCTTTCTTTTGAGTTCAATATCATACAGAATTCCAAAGATTTATTGGCTGATGGATGATTGCAAAAAACAACAGGGTTAAATTAAAAATAATTCTAAATTTAACTTTAGAATTCTTTTGAATTTAACATTGTTTTACATGCTGCTGTGGCCGTGACGTTCGAAAGACGGCAGCACCTTACGGCGTGCTGCGAGTGCCACGTCACGAGCTGAAAAGCAGTGACGCACTTCACTTGGAGTTCGGGACTGCAACCTGACGAGACGTATTCTTATGCGTCATTGTAAATCATTAATTTTATGTTAATATATAATCCAGAATAAAATGTGTGTTGTCTTGAAGCCTTGTTTTTAAGTATACAGCAGTGACGACGAGGACGGTTCTTACCCTTCGCCTGTCGAATTTTTAAATCTGCGAACTGTTTTCTCGATCCTTTGTTCTGGAACAAATGCGCACTAGTCATTCATATGGCATCCGTTGGAAGTATTCAAGCTTTCGACCCTGCGGTGGAGCCTTTCTCGCAATACTGGGAAAGAGTCGAACTGTTTTTTTGTAGCAAATCAATTAACAGACAAGGAGCGAAAGAAAGCAATTTTCCTCTCCGTCATCGGACCTAATGTGTACTCCATACTACGAAATTTAACTGCTCCGACTGCACCTGCTGAGAAAAATTTGGAAGAATTAAAAACGTATTTACGCGATTACTATGAGCCTGCACCGTCAGAGATAATCCAACGATTCCGTTTCAACACAAGAAATCGAAAGCCTTCAGAGTCTGTATCAGAATATTTAGCGGAACTCAGAAAACTTGCAAAACAGTGCAACTATGGGGATACTTTAGAAACCATGTTACGCGATCGAATGGTCTGCGGAATTTCCAGTGACCTAATTCAACAGAAGCTTCTTTCCGAACCCGAGTTGACCCTACAAAAAGTGTTGGATATTTCCCTAGCTATGGAATCTGCTGCTAGTAACACTGCTCTGTTGAAAAGTTCAGCGGCGCCAGAGACAGTCTCTGCTTTAAGAGCGCCGAAGAGGCTGCAATTTCGCTCCTCCAATAGTGAATCATCGACGAAAGAAAAAACAAACAGTCGCGGTAAAGTGCCAGGTGGTGTTTTCTGTCATCGTTGCGGCTCGAATCTACACCCATCAGCTGACTGTAAACATATAAATTCGATATGTAATGCTTGCGGAAAAAAGAGCCATCTCCAGAAGATCTGTTATTCGAAAAAGAATCAGAATAGAAAAGGTAATCCTGTAAACAAACAGGAACAACAGAGAAATAGTAAAAATATTTCTCCGGTGAGTAATACTCACCAAATAGAAGAAAGTGTTGTTCTATACAACACAAATTAAGAAAGTTTAGCACCGCCTCCTATTAAAATATGGGTTAAAATAGAAGGTGCAAATTTAGGCTTTGAGCTGGATACAGGTGCACCTTATTCAATAATTCCTGAAATCACATATAATAAAATTAAAAATATTTTACCACCAATAGGTAAGTCTGATGTAAAATTAAAATCATATACAAAATCAGAAACTGATATTTTAGATAAGGTTTTGGTCAATGTATCCTTTGATAACATAAATTGTAAACTGCCTTTGCTCATATATAAACTGGGCAATATTAATTTAATCGGTAGAAGTTGGTTTAATCAGTTAAATATATTTTCAGTTTTACATAATTCTAAAACATTTGATAATCATAACACATTAAATATTATGCCTGTTGTCCCATCTGAGGAAAATAATTTGCAACCATTATTGCAAAAACACAAAATATTATTTTATCCTGGCCTAGGGTTACTCAAGAATGTAAAGGTTAATCTCAAACTGAAAGAATCAGCTAAACCCGTGTTCTTCAAAGCACGGCCGGTGCCTTACGCATTGAAAAGTTAAGTCGAAACTGAAATTGATGGGCTGGTGGATGAAGGAATTTTGGTTCCAGTTAAAACCTCAGATTGGGCAACAGCAGTTGTTCCAGTGATGAAACCAAGTGGCATTATCCGTTTATGCGGAGATTTTAAGCTTACTGTTAATAAAATGACTGAGTTAGAGAAATATCCCCTTACAAATCTAGAGGACTTGTTCGCACAATTGCCCGGAGGAACCATTTTCAGTAAATTAGATTTAAAAGATGCCTATTGCCAACTAGAATTAGATGAGGAAGCTAGTAATATTACGGTGATTAACACGCACCGTGGGTTGTACCGTTACACCAGGCTCGCTTTTGGAATAGCCTCGGCACCAGCCATTTTTCAAAGGGAAATAGACAAAATTCTAAGGGGTCAACCAGGAACTTCCTGTTATTTAGATGATTTGTTAATTTCAGGGATTAACGAACAAGATCATTTAAAGAATTTAGATATGGTTCTTTCGAAATTAGAACAAGCAGGAATCAAGTTACATCCCGATAAATCTGAATTTATGAAACAGTCTGTGGAATATTTGGGACACAGAATAGATAAAGATGGTTTGCATCCGGTGCAAGATAAATTAGACGCTATTAAAAATGCCCCGGCTCCCACTAATGTTGACGAACTCCGATCCTTTATTGGTTTAGTGACTTATTATTCAAAATTTTTACCGAACATGTCGAATGTATTATCACCATTATATAACTTACTTAAACGTAACGAAAAATTTAAATGGACGGACCCGGAAAATAACGCTTTTCTTAAAATTAAAAATGTTTTGCAAAATTCCTCACTTTTGGTCCATTTTGATGTAAATAAAGAGGTAATATTAGCCTGTGATGCAAGTCCTTACGGACTCGGGGCAGTTCTCTCACACAAAACCAATCGTGGAGAACAACCGATAGCGTTCGCTTCGCGTACCCTTACTAAGGCTGAGAAAAATTACAGCCAATTAGAAAAAGAAGCTTTAGCTTTAATTTTTGGAGTTGTTCGATTTCGAAAATATTTGTTAGGCAAAGAGTTCACACTCTTGACTGATCAACAACCTTTAGTAAAACTTTTATCAGAATCTAAACCAATTCCGTCTGTTGCAGCTGCGAGAATACAAAGGTGGGCAATAATTCTTTCAGCATACGCCTATAAAATTAAATATAGAAAAGGTTCAAATCACGCTAATGCGGATGCATTTAGCCGGCTACCAATGAAGAGAGATTTTGCTGATCTTCCAGCACCTCCAGAAGTTGTCTTACTTCTGCAAGAATTAGATGACAGCCCGATAACTGCCTTTCATTTGCAAAAGTACATAGAATCAAACCCAATACTTTCTCAGGTGAAAGAATTCATTTTGAAAGGTTGGCCGAAACATGTGTCTGAAATCTACCGACCATTTTGGTTATGTAGGTAAGAACTGTCAGTTGAAAAAGGAGTAATTCTTCGGGGGACGCGCGTTTATATACCACAAAAATTCCGCGAGTTCGTACTAAATGAATTACATGCTGGTCATCGTGGCATGACGGTTGTAAAGGGCCTAGCACGTTCAAGCGTTTGGTGGCCAAACGTAGATAAAGATATTGAGGAAAAGGTTAGAAATTGTATTTCATGTCAGGAACAAGCTTCTAGTCCTCCGGCAAAATACATTCCTTGGCCTCAATCGAAAGAACCCTGGGAACGTATTCATATAGACCATGCTGGTCCTTTCGAAGGTAAACTAATATTGGTACAGATAGTGCTACAAAATGGATAGAAGCTATTCCAGTGGCTTCTACGTCATCAACAACAACAATAGCAGCTTTACGTGACCTGTTTGCGCGATATGGCATTCCAAAAACGATTGTGTCGGATAATTCTACATCTTTTGCAAGTACAGAATTTCAAAATTTTGTTAGAATTTTAGGCATTGCTCATATTTTTTCTCCACCGTACCACCCAAATTCTAATGGGTTGGCGGAGCGTGCTGTTAGAACAATTAAAGAAGGAATGAAAAAATTAAGAGTTGGCACTTTTGCCGAGAGGTTACTAAACATTTTGTTTGCATATCGACGCGCCCCTTTGCCTTCCACGGGCATTTCACCTGCTGAAGCTTTTTTGGGCCGTTCACTTCGAACACGTTTAGACCTTCTACATCCTGATCACATTCGAGATACAATCAAACATGAGACTGACGCACGTAAATTTAAACACGGTGATAGTGTTTGGGCTAGGTCATTCAATAAAGCGACACCTTGGATTCCAGCTAAAGTCATTTCCCCCCAATAGGAAACATTCTGTACAAATTAACATCCACTGATGGAGTACCCTTGTACAGACACATAGACCAAGTCCGTGCATCGTCATCATCCGATAATTCACTGCCTCTTCAAACAGACTCTGCTCCTACGGGTCTACCACCCCAACCAACTACGGACGTTTCTGAGGACTCTTCAACTGTTCGTCGGTCCACGAGATCCAGGCGACCTCCGGATCGACTGAACTATTCCTAAAGGAAGGGAGGAGTGCTGTGGCCGTGACGTTCGAAAGACGGCAGCACCTTACGGCGTGCTGCGAGTGCCACGTCACGAGCTGAAAAGCAGTGACGCACTTCACTTGGAGTTCGGGACTGCAACCTGACGAGACGTATTCTTATGCGTCATTGTAAATCATTAATTTTATGTTAATACATAATCCAGAATAAAATGTGTGTTGTCTTGAAGCCTTGTTTTTAAGTATACAGCACATGCATTTTTTGTTGTTTGTTTGTTTTACGTTTTTCGATGCAAGCACTTTGATATATTTTCTAGTTTTTGAAAATGCCTGGAGTAGTAGTTAAACTTCAGATATAAATTTAAAAGACAAGGAAAATTGCGCTTCTGAATTTTCTCATCTTCAGTATAAATGTTGCATATGAAAATCCTCATATATAGGTACATACATACAATTTTTTTTCTCTGCTCCTGAGCAGAAAGCCAAGATGAAATTATTTTGGGATGTAGGATTATTCCATCTTAACAACATATAAAAATTTAAAACATGTGTCTGTGATCAGACATGCCGAAAAAAATTCATGATGTTTTTTAGCAAATGCAGTGCTCACGCATAAACTATAGAAGATACGCAAATTTCGATAACATTTTTGGAATCAGCGTAAAAAGTTACTCCTAGAAACAAATTTTCATTTCAGTAACTTTTACAGGTAAGGAATTATTTAAGGAATTGAGAAAAAAGTTGGCGCATCTTGCAGTAAACTTAAAAATTTGCATAATTAATTTCTCGGTAATTAATTATCGTAGAACCTTCAAAATTGAGATTTGTTGATGTCTTAGCCTATAAATCATCTATATAAAATTTGAGAAAAATCCGAGTTGGTGTGGTGAACTAACTGCACTGTTTGATCTGATGTGGAAATGACCCATGAGTAAAAAAATGTGGATCATTTGCGTGACAAAATTACCCGTTTAAAATGAAAATGATGTCATACAATTGGGATTCCAATTCGTTTAAAACAGTTTTTCCAGATGACATAGTTTAATTCTTTTTCACTAATAAATCGTCTGTATGGATGTAAGAATCCCAGCAAACACAGCCCTATCGGATAAGTTTTGGGCCGACACTGGCATGCCGGCGCAGAATGTGCCGGGGCGACATCGCTCACGCGGTACCGAAAACGACAAAATTGCGTCCGCCTGGGCGTGTGTCGGGCCGAAAGGATGGGGTGGTTCTGGTTCGGTGTCGGCAAAAACGATAACGGCGTCGGCCCAGCCCTGTGCCACTTTTGAACCAAAACCATTACGTTTTTGGTGTGGTATCGGCAACGACAAAATATCAAAACCGGCCAGCACCTTATTGATTCCCAAAATACCCTAATTAGCTCCGTAGTTAGTTCTCTAAAGTATTAATCAACAAATTAAAGAAATATTAATTATTATTATATAAATGACTTTACACCACTAGGACTAAATTTATTAAAAATACCTAATTGGCAAATTATTTTGTTTTTAAGAAAATATTTGATGAATTTAAGAAGGAAAGCTCTTTTTAAAATTAACCGTATTATTTTTTTATGCATCAACCAATGGTTTTTATTTTTTTAAACGTGTTACTATATGTTTATCAGACCATATACATTTTTTAAACAACATATTAGGCTCAACTAGACAATGTTCCTTTTTCTCTTCCAAAAATTTTTTAGAAGCCAAGAAAATTTATAATTTTCTAGAACCAAAGATTATAAATAAACATTCATGCAATGCTAAAAAAAGAGAGAAAAAAAATATTAAAGTTATACAACATGCTTTTTTAAAAAATATTTTAATTTATTTTTTTGTTAAGTTATGTCATAATACAAAATAAAGTTGACTTTTGATTTTATATATATTGTTTTAAAGAAGAATGTAAACAACATACGTTAAAAGAAATTAAAATATTGGCTGATTCTACAAATAAACGGTTAATTTCATAAAAACGTTTTCTCTTCAAAATAATTAAACATTTTCATATACAAACAAATTATTTTGTTTATACTTAATAACTAAGTATTTTGTATATTTCAAAATTAGCCCCAGTGATGTAAAGTAATTTATATAATAATAATTATTATTTTTAATAGGTTGATTAGTGCTAAACTATATATGAAACTAATAAGTATTAATAAAACCATGTTTATTATTAGAAGATACTTACTTTAAGTAAATATTTTATATATTACTGAATTTTCATAGGATTATCCTTTAGTAGAAGAAAGGAACTTTCTATAACAGAATATACTTATTTTTTTCTGTTGTTTTGAGTAATATGAAATTAAGTACTTAAGTAAATAGACACATTTTTCAATGCAGTATGTAAGTAGTTTATTAAAAATACCGTCCTGCTTGTTTATTAATAGTTTCCAAGTTTGCTTACTTGAATTATAAATTTCATTTTCGCATTATTTAAAAATAATTAGCAGTTTTGAACTACATCTTATTTTAGTAGTCCCTGAGATAACATAAAAAAATCTAGCTAAGAAAAAATACAAATTCTTAATATATACTTAAAAATCAACTTACCCCTTTTTAACTGTCGTGAGAACTTAGCAAAATGAAAACCAGAAAGCACTAACCACATTTAGACAACTTTAAAATTTTTGTCTAGTTGAGGTTAATACCAGTTAGTCTTTAGAAAAAAATCACAGTTTATCCAGAGAAAACTACAGCAAAGTCCGATCTAACTGACGTAAGAACTTAGCCTATTTAAAACTAAAAAGCACTAACCACATTCAGACTATTTTAAAATTTTTGTCTAGCTGCAGTCAGTGCCATTTAGTCTAGGAAAAAAAAATCGCAATTTATCCAGAGAAAAATACAGCAATCTCCAATCTCCAAAATCCACGTTACTGAAAAGTTTACGTTGCGAGATGATTTCTGTTACAGCCTTGGAATGGAATGGACATGCAAACGAAAAAAAAAAACAAACCACCAACTTCCGCTCTTCGATTGACCATGAATAGGGACCGATATAATAGGAAAGGTCCATTTCGTCTTCCTGTGTAATACTGTGGTTCCTACAAGGGGTGGAAAGCTCTTAGGAATGCACTCGTCCCCCCTCACCCCCCCCCCCCCTACATGTTATGTCGCGTACACGGGACGGGGTAGTTGGAAAAGAAAGTCCGCGGGATTTTAGCTTTTAAATTATTTACTTTAAATTAGATCGCGTGGAAAAAAATAAAACAAATTAGTGTTATTCTACTGCAAAATAGTTTATACTTCAATATCTGCAATGAATTAATCAATTAATTTTTGGAAAGATAAAGTACTATAATCAGCAAAAAATGGTTACTTTTATTCATTTTTAAGGAGATAAGAGCATTAAATTTTTTTAATTTGTTATACAGCATTTTACAATGCTGTAGCAAAACATGATTTTGGCGTAATTTTTACTATTATTTTATTTGAACAGAAACATGACAAACAAGTTGTTCAAATAAATGCTATTAAATTAATTATTCATAGTGATAATTTTAAAATGAAACTATTATTATTTTTTTCAATTTATAATTATTCAGTATAGTGAATTAAAACTTTTATTTATTTATTTAATTTTATTATTATTATTTTTTTAACAACAGCAGCTAATGTATTATAAAAAAAAATTCCTTAACTATAAATTATACTGATATTTTTTATTTTCATGGAAATACGAATGAAAAGGTATTTTTTCTACTATTTTAATCCAATTTAATTTCAGAAAGTTTTGTTGTTTTGTGTTTTTTGTAAGGCAAAAACACAGGAGTTAAGCCTCAGGGCGTCGGTGCCCTGAGCGGAAGAAGGCTTCTAGCGTTTGTTCCAATATATAAAACAATTAATAAGCAATTGGGGTTGAACAGTAATTATAATAATTATTTGTTCCCTAATTTTATAAAAATCAACCATATTTCCTTCATTTTATAAATATTAGATAATGTTTTGAATTTATATAAAATTTATAAGATATCCCTAATTTTTGTTCCAGAATTGGGGATACAACGGTGATTTGTCCTCAATTCTATGTTCAAAAATCTGGTTAATTTATATAACTCATATTCACATTACATCTGGAGAAAATCACCCAACATCCAAACTGTAAATTGACAGATGCTCGGTAGACCTGAACCCTGGACCTTCACACTTGAACCAGCGGCGGATCCAGAAAAAAAAATTCTGGAGGGTGCGCAAGACAACTTTTGTTACATTCTCTTATTGAATGACTTGAATTTACAAAACAAGTCAATGCTCTATAGTGTAAACTTCATTCGTCTGAGGGGGGGGGGGCTCTGGATCCGCCAATGACTTCAACCATATTCGGTGTCTTATCCACTCGGCCATGGTGGGCTCCTTTTGTGAACTTTTTAATGCAGCGTTTAATGTTATGCATTGTATGTATTTTATTTTTAATTAATTAATTAATTTTATTATTATTTTTAAATTAGAAGTACTTAACAACTATCACTTTATATAAAATGAAAATTATAGTCATATAATTATTTCAGAGTTGTGAATAACTAGACAGAAACTGCCCCAATTGAGGGGTGGGCGCTTAGAAACCCCTTCAATACTAAGTCATAAAAAACTGGTTAACTTATCTAACGCATATTAACAATACATCTGGAGAAAATCACCAACATCTAAACTGTAGATTGACAGATGCGCGGTAGACCAGAACGCTGGACAGGACCTCAGGTAAATTAACCAGATAGAATGATTGCCCCCTTTCCCTCCTTTTTTTCGCATGTGAAGGAGGCACTTGAATCCAACGGACTCAAAACATTGTAAATAGTAACTATTGAAATGTTAAATTAAAAAGAATTATTATAACAATATATATGTGCTGCTTGTGCTGGCTTTATACCGTTCAGTTTAGAAATTACACTTCTGGACCGATATCGGTTTTGACGTTTGGTGCAGTACATCGCCAAAATCACATGTTAACCCTAAAAGGCTAGCCGCTATCGGACCGTTGCATGCCCGAAATCAACTTTTATTTGCCTACGCCAAATCGTTTTGCCAGCACAGAACCGACACCGTCCCAATTACCATTATGCCAATGCCGACATCGAAACGGTACTGCCGATGACGGCCCATCCCTAACCCGATACGGCTGTGTTTGCTGGGAATGGCTGTGTACACAAAACGAAATTTTTCGAATGCTAAAAGTTTCCGCGCGTCTCCAGAAGAGCATGAAATTCGAATTGGGTATATAATACCAATTCAATATGAACTTATTTATTTTAGGTGGAGTGTAGACATATTTTCGTCTTTATTTTTTCTAGCACCCGCTGTAATTGCCTCCAAAACGGGTATTGACTTCTAGATTAGTAATAATGACCCTCATGTGTGAGGAGTCTTGTCCTATGTGACCGTGGATTGTAGATTTATTTTAATTTATCGTCTTTAATCGCCGTTATTTTTTAATCTCGTGATCATTTAACCTGGTGAGTAAAGCCTTTATAACATACCGTTGCTCATATTTAAAGTTCATAACCGAATCTGAATTTTTTATTTTAATAAGATATTAGGAATAAAAGTGAGTTTCGCATTCTGTTACACATACAAGGCAAGCATTGAAGAGCATAATATACTGTGTTCCTTTATCTTATTTCACATTATTTGCGCTACTAAGCAAAACATCCTAAAATATGACGGGCACCCCAAAATTACTTTATTTGTCATTCTGTCGCTCAATCATTTAATCATATATTTGCTAGAGTCAATTTTCGACAAAATTTTAAATCGATTTTGTGGAAAATGTGAAAATTTTTTTCGTGCATCACTCAATAATGGCTTAAGCGAATGAAAGGAAAATTGGGAACATGATAGGTGAACACTTAAACGACAGGTTTTGAAATTTTTCAGAACTTTATCTTTCGAGGTTTTGTGCAAAGTGTATAAACTTTTGTTCTCGCATCACTCGAAATAGGATGGTGTGGATGAAATGAATTTTGGCAACATGTTCGGCATGGGAGCCGGCAGCACATGTCAAGGGGGGGGGGAAATGCCCCCCCCTGGATTTTTGTATGCAGTGTTTTCCCTTGCTTTTTTGCTCTTTCCAACATGGTAGCCATACGTTAAAGTAGTCTTTGCCCCCCTCTTGAGTAGTCTTTGCCCCCCTGGAGTAGTCTTTGCCAACTGGAGTAGTCTTTACCCCCCCTCCGGAAAATATTCTGCCTGCGCCCATGATGTTCGGTAGTGCCTGAACTTAAGCAATATGCGGCAAGATATTTTGACAAAAATTTAATAGTTTGAAAAACCAGAGTTGAATATGTAAGCAGACAACGTAGCTCTGAACCTAAATTGAACTATACTAAAAGATATTTTGTAACGTTGCGCATAGGTTAGCTCTACGTAGCGCTCGTAAACCGGCCTATGAAAAGGTAAAATTTATATTGGTACTGATTCTTCCTTTCTACTAAACACAGCATGCGGTTAACATAAAAATCATCAAGTTTGAGTTTTTGTCGATTTAGCCTACAGGAATTTTTTGCTTCTTTTGAATATCTTATAAAATCTTTCGCTTCTTGCGTATGTTTTTTAAGAAATTAAGCTACACTGTTTAAAATAGATCTCTAAATTAATGAACCTAATTCACAATTTTGCTTGTGGTATTCAAAATTACAAAACAATATTTGATAAAATATCGTATTTAAACATATATTCACCGTTAATATTGTGCTTTTAATTTTAACATTGTGAAAATTAAAAGAAAGAAAAATATTTTACTAATGCATTGGTAAAATATGTTGTGAATAAGTTGTAATCATACAACTTATAATGGATTATATTGGTATAATGTATCAGATACTGGAAACGTATTCAGTTATTTGAATGAAATAACAATATGTTATAATTGTGAGCTAATTAAATTGAACATTTTTAAAGTTGCATAGTTATTCTTCATTTATAGAATCAAACACTAAAGAATTAACTTATAGAGAATGAAGTAGATGGCAGCACTAAATAGTTAATCATGGCTTTCGTTAGTATTATTTTGTAGAAAAGAAACGTAAATAATAGCAATAATAAAAGAAATAAAGACCTAACTCCTGCAATTTTAGATGAAATTTTCTGAGTTTTTTTTTCTTTTGTAATGAAACCTTAGTTTATTAATAAGTATTTTTCATTTTTCTGAGGCTGATTGCTTTACAGGTGATACTACTGAAATTCCTGTGAAAAAGAACGAGAGAGAGAAAGAGAGACAGAAAGAAAATTTAAAGTTTTACAAGACATTTCAGGTCCCAGTTGAAGGGGGGAGAAAATAGTAACCATCCAATAAACAGGACAGACAAAATAACTCCTGTGTTTGCACAAGTTGGAGGTTTACATTGAATAATACGAGATTTATGTTCTCTAAATCCTGAAAATTTTCGATGCCGAAGAAATGTTTTAATTTTTTTTAAAATCTCGATATTTAAAAATTTATCGTCGATCAGTAATTGACAGAAAGAATTAGGATTTTTTGCCGTTTAAACGAAACCCGTTTGATACATATATGTTCGTGTGCATGCAAGAGTGTTTTATTATACAAAACCAATAAAGTTGAGGGTATTATTTTCAAATTGTGAGAATGTATCGGCCTTAACTAGTGATTAATTTAACCGATGCGCTAGAAAGATCCATAAAAAACAGCGTGATTGAGTAGTTTTATTTTTGAGTACACATATGATTCATTTTAGACTAAATGCGGTGAAATGAAAAGAGGAAGGTTTATAGGATGGTAAAATTGATTTCTAAAATCTTACCAAAAAACGGGAAAGCTTTATATCAACTATTCATAGTTGGGAAAATTCCCACCATCAAATTTAGCTTTGGAAAATGTTCTTATTTCAAATGACTTATTTCATATTTTCTTCTTTTCTATACAGTGAAATATTCAAAAATCTGCTAACGTTCAAACAGAAAAGGCGAAAGCTTCGTGCAGGTCTGCCTAAACATTGCATTCATTAAAAAGAAACACATCAATCAGTATAAATATCTACAGAACAATCAATAAATATTCAAAACAATCGCGTGTTCTAATTTTTGTGATAAGTTCTATATAGACATATTTTCGTCAAATGTTTTACGTAGCGCCCGTTGTAATGGCCTCCACAACGGGCTTTGACTTCTAGTTAGATCGAATACAACAATTTCTGAACATCTTATTTAAAACGCATAACAGAGTTAGATAAACAAAAAAATAACAGCAATTTAGCTGCACCATAAATTAAAAATCAATCCTAGTGTGAAATATTCGACAACATATGAGCAACAGATTAAGCAACGTTTTACCTATGATGTTTATACGTTGTTTAACACTTCAGGTGCATTCTGTAGAACGCTGATTATGCAACGAGAATCTGCCTATTCAAGTGGTATAAAAGGGTTTATTTAGAAAGCCCCGATATATAGTAAATATTCAAGACAGATCTGACTCATTTTAGGCTATAATTCTCAAATTTTGTCCATCACCTCCTTAGTGTAAAGGGCACATTTTACTAATTGGGAACTTTTGTACGGGGGCCGTATACAAATTTAAACCGTGTCACTTACTGAAAATGAATCAGAAGAATTTTTCGCAACGCAGTGTCTGTTTTCCTACCTTATTTCGAACAGTTTTACAATCTATACTGCCCACTTATTTCTATTGAATAAAAAAAACCGTGTTAGTATCTTTTTGGGACACCCTGTATATTGACTACATTATATTAATTTTAAGTATTTAAAGAAATTGGACATGAATTCAAAGCGAATGAATGCAGAAATCTTTATACATTCCCAATTTCCTACGGCTTTATATATTCGTGTAATTACCACGGTAAAAACTGTATTGAATTTCATTAATATATTATTTACGAAACGGGAAACTTGTGTATCTATCCATAGCACTTAGAAGAATCTTCCACTAATTCTTTTCTCAGCAAATAACTCTAAATCATTTGTTTATTTTCCCCGTTACGTTCTTTAAATATACTTGCTTCTCTTCTAGCATATTCAAAAATCTATTAACGAGTAAATAAAAGGGGCGAATGTTTGACATTTTTATGGAAATTTTACTTAGCTGTATTTTAATTATGTATATGAAAAATTTTAGAAAGTTTCAAATAGTCATTTACCGTAACAAGAACACTCAACGAAAAGGTAAAGGTAAAATTAATTAAACGGGTAAAACGGTGCAATTAATTGACATTTATAAACTGAAGAAGAATGGACCTTTCACACCACCTGAAACGTTTTTTTCCCATAAGTACGTTTTTAAGTGCGTTATTTTACATAGATTAATGAATCTACAATATTTCAGTTTTAAAATAGACTAACAACATTTAATTGTGTAGAACAAGCCGCGAAAGAAAGTATGCCTGTGCCTGTAGTAGAAAATGTTAGAGTGCGGTTTTTGAATAATGTAAAGCTATTTTACAATACTCATGTTACTTAATGTGAACACTATTAAAAATTCAACGTTACATAATGTGAAAACTATTAAAAATTCAACGCTTTTAAGTCAACTTATACAAAGCATGATAACAAAGATCCGTTCTAAGTAACGTAGCTTGCCTTATATTTTAGAATAAAGAAAACGTTGATGATGATGCGATATTTATGCGTAGTACTTTTTCCAGGGTTAAAACAAAGTCAATAGGGCGAAAAGGGATTTGATCGCACAGCTTCATAGTTTGTGCATTTACATGTATACTCATTTTAAACTATTACAGCTTTGAATTGTATTAAACTGTGTTAATTTGGTTAAACTGTTTGGGAAAAGTTGTTTTAAACTCCCTCTTTTGAATCTTGTCTTTTGAAACTGTTCCGAAAGCACTAATTGAGAGCTCTTTCAAATTATATTCTTATACAGCTTTTGCTGGTTTTGAATATTAGTTCGGTTTACTGTAAGTACTTCAATATGCACTGCGGGGGCAACGAGTTTTCAATTAGCTTTAAAATCCGAGTCTCATATAAATCACACATATCTAAACTAAATTAAGTGGCGCTTTTGTTTAGATAAAAAATACGAAACACGCAATTTAAACCACATAATCCAAGTATAAAATACAGAGTAGGCAAAAAGTTCGTAAAAACTTTAAAAATTCATTAAAAAGGAAGAAATAAAGGTAGAAAATTTCGGTTTGCACAAATAGGATTAGAGAGTGATCGGATTTTTTTTTAATGCCAAGAAAGGTTGTAGCTCCATGTTAGCGATAGGTGGCAATGTGAAGCAAGTTTCCAATTAAAAATAAATCCGAAATCTCTCTAATCTTATGCATGCATGTTTTCTCACATTACTCTCTCTTTTTTTTTAATGAATTTTTAAACTTTGATACACCCAGGATGAGTCGAAAGCTCACAAAAAAACTTCAAAGATTCATTAATTAAGAACAAATCATGGTAAAAATTGCAGTTTGCATGGAAAGGGATTGAAGAAATTTCGGATTTTTTAAAATTGGAAACTTGCTTCTCATAGTGCATGTCATCGGCACTTATCGGTAACGAATGGAACTATAACCTTTCTTGCTGCCCACCAGGTATTTTCATTTGTGTTTTACTGAAAAGACGGGTTAGGTTTAAAGTACACAGATTGTAATTTCCTTTCACATAAAATGAAACCCGCGTTTTCAAAACTTTTTACAGTATAAATGATCAGAAGAGAAAGTGCTAGTAATGATTGAAAAATGCTAGTAATGCTTATAAATGCTAGTAAAAATGCTAATTATTGATAAAAGTGCAAGTAATAAAATTGGTACATCAATGAGTTGCAAATATATGTCCTGTTAGAATCGATCAAAAAGGATATAGAAATAACAGGGGAGTATAAAGGCAGATATCGCAGTGTCGATTATGACGTTGGACTGTTCTAAAGTTCCGAAATTTATCATAAAGAGATTGAGCTTTAAAATTAAATAAAAATAAAAGCATTGTACTTTATATGTATATATGATATTCATTTCTATAAAATACCCTTTTCAGTTTTGTCAGATATTTTCGAAAAGAAAAAAATTAAAATGGCAACTGCTGTTTCCTGCTATTAAAATTTATATTCTATTACACCCAATTTCCGTAACAGATTTGATTGTTGAGTTGAATGTGCATATTCAATTTCAGGTCAAAATAACTTATAAAATGCACTGAAATTTAAGCAATTAGACGAGAAAAAGAAACTGCTCGTAACAGTCTCTTTGCCTATTATTATTTATGCTAACTTTCTTAAAAAATGTGATTTATGCTTAAAATCGGAGTTCGTGTTAAAGCCTATCATACAGATGCTTTAAGAGAACAACAGAAATTTATCGCATTTAATATTAGGTATATAATGTGAGCTCTCGCATTCCAAAATGAATGGAAAATATTGAATCCTGGATTAGAAGAAAAAATCCTGATAAAACCATTAAACAGGGGAAATTGAGGGTGCAGATACACTATTTTAAATGTTACTGCTTTCTCTAAAGTTGACTTTGATCAAGTCAGTAAACCCATACGCGTTGTCAAATACTTTTAGAAAAATGTTCATATCTTCCATGTTTACTAGTTGTTTCTAGATGTTTAGGGATGAACGTGAATAGAGCAGTTGGGCTGTACCGTCTAACATAGCAACTGCAAAACTTTGTGTCGTTTCGTCTAACATAGCAACTGCAAAAATTTGTGTCGTCTATATATAGTCTAGTAGCGCTCTTTAATTTATACGGTAACTTGTGCTAACTTTGGAAAAGCTTTTTAAGTAATTTCTCAGTTTTGGTTTTTTTTGTCTGTGTTTTCATTGATTAATGAGAGCTAGTCAGTTCTGTTTTTTAAAGCATTTTGTACTAACCCTAAATCCAGATTAGATCGACAGCGGCAGCACCTGCCAAGGTGTTAATTTCTACCACAAACCTCCAAAGAGTTCATTTCTATCTCATTGAGGAGCCGATAGATGGCAGCACTACCAATCTTTAGCGGGTCTTCTTAATTTTGAAGCAAGTATGAAGCAGAAGACCCACGGTTTAGTTTTGCCACCCCCAGAGGCATGGTTTTGCAAAAGAAATCGGAGAAAATTGCTACCTTGACGTATTTACCGTCTCTTAGGCGCTATTAGCAAGCACGACGGTCTTTGGTTGGTCCCAGAATCGAACCCGCAAACCTTCGGCCACGAGAATGACGCCTCTCCCAACTGGGCTTTGTTTTGTGTGTATTAAGAGAAACCAGCACAAGGGGTATCCGCAACTATTCCAGCACATCCCGATTCAAAAGGCTTACAAATATTAAGTATTATTTTAAGACTGAATTATCAAAAATATTTTTATTTTAGATAGACACATGCGATGTTCTAAATCCGTCTCATGTCACCAAAATTTTCTGAGTAAAGTGTGAATGGAAATATATTGTTAGAGAGCACTTCATTAGAGAACAATAATCAGAACATATTTCTCCAAGTATTATTTTAAAAGCGTTTTGAAAATTTAAGCATTTTCTAAAATCTTAGTGGAAATTTTAATGCCTATTTAAAAGAAATATTATTTAAGAACAAGTTTCCCATGGTGATGATGTTTTGTGGCCTGAAATCTTTTAAAGGTAAGCTTTAAGAAATTATAAAATACTTGTTTACACACCAAATAATATTAGTTTTAAAGAATATAAATGGAATGAAGCCTAAGTGCACAAAAAAGCTTAATGGAATGCAATTAGTCTTGGTTTTGTTTTCTGATGTGCCACTCGAATGAGATCAAGAGGAAAATAAGTACTTTTAAAAGCATTATTAGAAAATCTTTTTTGCATAGAATGTTTGATAAGAATTTAATGAGGCAATCAAATCGTACTTATTTCGTTTTTCGTCTAGTTTTAAACATTGTTCAAGAAAAACAAAAAAGACAAATAGAATAAAAATATGGAAAAGAATCAATCGATGAGGTAAATAAACTACAGTCAAATTAAAGAAAGAACTTGAAAAGCCCACAAAGTCTTAAAAAATTCACACTTCTTTCTTAATGAGTTAAAGTTCCTTTCTGATAATTAATTTTAGAAAAGGTTACATTTTTGTAGATCACATGATTTCTATTTAAATGTTCATAAAATGAATAACAAATTTCTGTAACATGCTACTAGTACTAATTACTATTATATTTTATTGACACACAAATATAAAAGTAATCAACGAAGTGGAACTCTCTCGAATCCTGAAACATAAACGCAAAATTGAGCCTTCGTATATTTGAAAAGTGAAATTTTCTATTTTATGCATAAAAATCTAATAAAATTTGTGAGTAGATACATATCTTATTCGTATATTTAACAAGTTCCTTAAGTGAAGGATTATAACTCAATTTTTTCCTTAGAAAATTACCAAATTCTTTTCATTATTATTACTATATTCACCATTTTTAATCTTCATTACTTCATAGATAAAAAAGAAATTTTTGAGTACTAGATTCCGTTATAGCGTGCGAATAGAAATGATGATGAAGTAGAAAGCTTTTAGAAGGAAGGTTATTTTAAAAAAAAGGGGTGCAATATCTGTTAGAATATTTTCAAAGGGTTCCTGATAAATTAAGTCGAACAGTTTGAGTGACAAAATTTACATATTGATGATGTTCATGTGTTTATAATTTTAAGAGGCATTGCAGGGGCAAATCTGGCAGGGCGTTCCCATCACCATCTCAGAATTTCATGATTTTATTTTATTGTGTTGCCTTACCCAAGGAAAGAACAAATCTGAAATATTTTTGATTTACCTCTTTTAGTTATGGAGTTATGGGGGGTCAAAGTACCCCAGAGGAGCAACGCCGAATTAATTTAGGGCCATTTTTTCCAACTTATTGTCTCGACTGTGACTGGTTCAGAGGTGCTTCAGAGAATTTTTTCATTTTATCCTATAATATACCTTGTATATTAACATCTCAAATTGAAAATTCATTCGAAAATTGTCAGAGCCCCAAATTAGGGCCACCCCAAAATACCCCCAATTTCATAAAAAAATACAGTTTTAAGAATGCTTTAAATCTTGGCTCTGACGTGATACAGAAAAATGTTTTGCACAGTGCAGTTATATTTCTTCATATAAAGTGAATCAAATGTTAAAAATTTTTAAAGGCCCCCAGGGCCACCCGGTACGGGGCCGCAAACTAGGTCCTTAGCGCTAATTTACGCAATTTCGAAGCATTGGTACAGCTGAAGCCGACTTCCCACAGGAGAACTATTGACATGGAGATGTAGTATCAACATAATAGTTTGATATTATGAAAAAACATTTCTTGAAGGTACAACTGTTTCCAAGAAAAATCCCAAAAAGTACCTCCCTATTTGGGACATTCCACTGGCACGCATGGGGGCATTTCGGCGTTACTTTTAGAAGTTTAATAGACAGTGGCAATATTGAAAATTAACTTATTCTTCATATATCTCAAATATATCCTCCATATATCACAAATATTTATTTTACAGGGACACTCATAAGAATTACATTACGCTGTATGGGGATCTCTGTAACTACTGAACCGATCCGAAAAATTTTTCACTGATGGAAAGCTGCACTATCCCTGAGTAATATAGGCTACCTTTCAGCATTAAGCATTACTAGTTCTTTTACAGGGATACTCAAAAATTCTAGCACATGACGCTATATGGACATCTCTGTAACTACTGAATCGATTCTAAAGATCTTTTCACTGAAAGCTACACTATTCCTGAGTAACATAGGCTAAAATTCATGCATGTAGCATAATTTACAGGAACACTCAAAATGATTCGTAAACATTGTAGTAACTGTCTCCATTCGCCACTCAAATTTATTCAAATTTTATTTAGATTTTATTAAACTCCATTCAAATTTTTGAACACTGCAATTATATATCTTCATATAAAGTGAATCCAATGTTAAAAATTGTTGAAGCGACCCGAGCCCCCCGGTATATTTTTTGAAAGCATCCCCGTTTTCAAAAAAAATTTAACACAGCAATAAAAAAAAAATATATCTTTCCATAATATGAAAGTACTATGTTGAAACTTCAACTCCGTGCCAATAGTTCTCATGTGCGAAGCCAGAGCCAGATGTACCTTTGCTTCGAAATTGCATAAATTATCTCTTTGGGGACCGGGAATTTTTTTTTCTGTATCACGTCAGAGCCAAGATTTAAAGCATTCTTTAAAGCTGCATTTTTAATGAAATTGGGGATATTGGGGGGTGGTCTTATTTGGGGCTCTGCCCATTTTCAAATGAATTTCCAGTTTTAGTTATTAATATTCAAGGTATATTATCAGATTAAAAAAAAATTCTCTGAAGTGTCTCAGAGCAAATCACAGTCGAGAGAGTAAAATGGCAAAAATGGCCCTAAATTCGTCACTCCTCTGGGGTACTTTGCCCCCCCCCCATAACTCCAAAACTAAAAGAGCTAAATCAAAAATATTTCAGATGTGTTCTTTCCTTGGGTAAGGCAACACAAGAAAAAAAAGAATTCATGAGATTCTGAGATGGTAATTGAAACTTTCTTCTTTTTTTTTTACCTGATTTGCTCTTGCGATGCCTCTTAAAATGACTGGAAGGTAGAGGCCGCTGAGAGCATTCAAAAATATTTAACATTGGATTCACTTTATATGAAGATATATAATTGCATTGTTCAAAAATTTTAATTGGCGAATGGAAACAGTTACAGCAATGTTTACGAATTATTTTGAGTGTTCCTGTAAATTATGCTGCATGCATGAATTTTAACCCATGTTACTCAGGAATAGTGTAGCTTTCAGTGAAAAGATTTTTAGAATCGATTCAGTAGTTACAGAGATGTCCATATAGCGTCATGTGCTAGAATTTTTGAGTGTCCCTGTAAGAGAACTAGTTATGCTGCATGCTGAAAGGTAGCCTATATTACTCAGGGACAGTGTAGCTTTCCATCAGTGAAAAAATTTTCGGATCGGATCAGTAGTTACAGAGATCCCCATACAGCGTAATGTATTTCTTATGTGTGCCCCTGTAAAATAACTATTTGTGATATATGGAGGATATATTTGAGATATATGAAGAATAAGTTAATTTTCAATATTGCCACTGTCGATTAAACTTCTAAAAGTAACGCCGAAATGCCCCCCATGCGTGCCAGTGGAATGTCCCAAATAGGGAGGTACTTTTTGGGATTTTTCTTGGAAACAGTTGTACCTTCAAGAAATGTTTTTTCATAATATCAAACTACTATGTTGATACTACATCTCCATGTCAATAGTTCTCCTGTGGGAAGTCGGCTTCAGCTGTACCAATGCTTCGAAATTGCGTAAATTAGCGCTAAGGACCCTGTTTGGGGCCCCGTACCGGGTGGCCCTGGGGGCCTTCAAAAATTTTTAACATTGGATTCACTTTATATGAAGATATATAACTGCACTGTGCAAAATTTTTTCTGTATCACGTCAGAGACAAGATTTAAAGCATTCTTAAAACTCTTTTTTTTATGAAATTGGGGGTATTTTGGGGTGGCCCTAATTTGGGGCTCTGACAATTTTCGAATGAATTTTCAATTTGAGATGTTAATATACAAGGTATATTATAGGATAAAATGAAAAAATTCTCTGAAGCACCTCTGAGGCAGTCACAGTCGAGACAATAAAATGGTAAAAATGGCCCTAAATTAATTTGACGTTGCTCCTCTGGGGTACTTTGACCCCCCATAACTCCAAAACTAAAAGAGGTAAATCAAAAATATTTCAGATTTGTTCTTTCCTTGGGTACGGCAACACAATAAAAGAAAATCATGGAATTCTGAGATGGTGATGGGAACATTTTTCCATTGACCTGCCCGATTTGCTTTTGCAACGGCTCTTAAAAAAAAAGAACATTTGATTGGCTTCTATATCTGAAAATCCAGAAATTTTCTGGATCAGATCGTAAAAGCATGAATATATGTTTACGTTAAAAACAAAAATCTATATATCACTAATGGATGTTTTATTGGCTAGAAAATCTGTAGCAAAGTCCCTCCGAATTCCATCAGAAAATTTAAAAAACCTGTTATAATCCCAGAAAATTTCAGGTACATTTTCATTCCACTATGTTTGCTACTACGGCGTGGCTGAATGTGCAACTGAATTTCAAAACTCTGAAATTTTCAAACTCTTTCGGTGACCCAATTTCTCCTGCGTGCTTTCCGAAGCATCTTCCCATATACACGTAAACTAAACCTAAAAGGGGCCCCTCATTTTGCCCATGTCGCGTGGGCTCTTGCTAGCTGAAACAGCTTGAACGCGTGCAACGTTGTGGTGACGAGGGAAAGAGAAGATCGTACAAAAACTTCGATTGTGTGAGGTATGAAGGAATGATGGTTTGGTTTGTCATGTCCGAATCATTTCCTGGAAGAGCGGCGGATGGCAGAAGGAGACATAAATCTTTTCGGGGAGTTTGTTTGTTGAGGAATTAAGAAATTGTTGAATGTTGTTGGTGTTACATTCTCCAGCAGATTAATAGCCAAGACATCAGGATGGCTTTTCGCGATGGGGATTGATGAGTTAAAATAAATATAATCAGAATGTGCTGCATCACGCATTAATCACTAAATAAAATTAATGAACGTTGTGTAAAAAAATATCTGTAAGTAATAGTCGGACGTGGAAATGTAGACACTTGTAAGGGAAAAAAATGACGCTTGTGCAATCCCATAGCTACATCGTTTACATTAAAAAAGAGGCTACAAATTCAAATATGCCTATACACATGTACACAAAGGAAATAAAATGGAAAATGGCAAGAATATAATCATTGGCAAGAAAGATCCATTATGCCAAGCGTATCGATCGTGAAACACTTTCCAACACAATATTTTTGTATTTAAATCTGACGAAATTTTAGTTGAATGGCTAAGACGATGTTGCATGAAGGCTATCGGTCGTGGAGGACGCCTTAGGCGGTGGATTCTAACGCGTATTCATGTTACATCTGGAGAAAACTGCCCAAAATTTCGTTTGATCGACAGCCACGCGGTTGGCCAGACAGTGGTGGGGCCAGTTCGAATGGGGTTCACCACCACTGACGAACTAAAGGGGGAGGGCAAAGGTGAAGTACAGGCGTGTTTTTGTTGGATTTTAACGGCCTTTGAAAGAGCTGTAGTAGGGAGTTACTATTGAGAAATGCTTCTGACGGAAGAAATAGCCTTCGAAATGAGAGGAGTTCTGACTTTGACTTTAGCTCGTCACAGTAATTTGCTAGAATGGAAATCTTCTGCATTTTTATTGCCTCGACAATGAAAATTCAAGTCGGTTCCGAACTCACAAGAAACTCCCTCTCCCCAATCTTCCATATCCCCAATACCTTATTTCAGTCTTTTAAGTGTAAACGTATTGCTTTCATTTCACGTGTGTATTAAAAATAAATGTGCAATAATACCAGTAGCGTAACCAGGATTTTATTTCGGAGGGGGGGGGGAGGTGGCGGGTATCATATGTAAAGCGAAAGTTAAATTGTAAGCTAAATATTAAATTGTTAGGTAAGTAAAGGGTCCCATTAAAGGGCTGCTGCCACCTTAGGCTACGCCCCTGAGTAATACTCCTGACATTCCATAGGCATGATTGAGCCATGAACGCATTCGTCGGGGTATAATTTCGCTTAAAAATATACAATTACAAATCATTTTCAGTGGCGCAGCTAGACGGGAGGGGGAGGAGGGGCATTTGTCTCCGGGCGCAGCACCCGAGGGGCGCCTAATAGTATATACAAAAATTCCCCGTTATATTTTGACAAGTAGGAGGGGGCGTAAAAATTTCAGTTGTCCCCGGGCTCTCAAAACCTCTGATTACTTTTAATTGGTGCTGGAGAAAAAGAAGTCGGGGACAACCTTAGTCTTAATGTTGCAATTAAGACCAAGGAAAACAATGATTTAGGAAAATAGTTTAATAAAATCTTAGAGCTAACACATGTATATGACGTTATATTATTAAAATCGTAAACCGAAGCTATTTTGGGAATAAATAAAAGGCGAATTGGTAAGATTTGAAAATTCCGGGTTCGCGTAAGTCGAGGTATTATTATACTACAAAAGTGAATTTTAATATTTCAAAATGAAAACCGATCTAGAATTTAGATTGTTACTTATATTAAAAATTCCCTGGACGAATTGATCAGAACCCAGGTACCACAAACTTGATCAAATGCCGTATTTCCCCGTTCAGATAATACGTTACCATCTCGTACAGATTTATAGTGTCGCTTACATTAGAATGTCCTGACAAAACACGTACAACGCTTGTCAAAATCTGGGTCCAGTTCAGTGTTCTCCACACGTACTTAAAACGTTGTTTGGATAATTATGCAGGACGTACTGTAAAATTAAGTAAATAACCGATATTCTATAGCTTTTTTCGAATCAGTTTCGTTGTTTATTTGAATCAACGGTTAATTAGTAGGATTGGTGTTGCTTACTAAAATTTTCGAATTATATATCATATTTTGAATTATAAATATATTACAACATTGTTTGCGTAACTTGCACTTACTTTTTTAAGGTACGGAACATCAAAATGTCCAACCACAAGTCTTTGGCGGCAAACAGCACTGATTTGGTTGAGGTGTCTGTGAACTTCCTTTCGCTGGTTAAGCCATGGGTTAAGCTCCTGACTAGGGGGTCACAACTTCCCTGACAGGGGGCACGTGCCCCCCAGAACACTCGCTAGCCTTGGATACGCCACCGCATAAATACCTTTATTATTGTATTATGTGATAACTTATTTAGTACAACTGAATAGATCCATTTATTTTGTGTTTCTTTTTAACGGATTATTTTACTTTGAATCGTTAGTTTATGAAAATTACTATTAAAGCGACAAAAATTTATACTACACTTTGATCTTAGCCAAAAGGCCGGGATGCGATAGCGAGCGACGAAAGTTTTAAAAAAAACATTAAAGCAAGCTTTCTACGCCTAATTGTAAATCAGTCTTCATTCTTTCTTCCAAAACCTAGGCACGCTACCAAAACCTAACGCGTCATCGATGCCCCGCCTTTTTTCCTCTCCTTTTTGAACCACGACGAAATTTCCACCTCAAACAAGCTTAACTTCTTCCAATACTCATCGCCTCTTCTCCCTCATAGGACAAAATTTGTCCCAGGACAAGATTTATTTTGAGGTATCTCAAAAAGTTGAACCGCGACAAAGTTTGAGGAATAGCACAAGACTTTGAATCCCCTCAAAAAACTGAACCGTGACAAAATTTTGAGGTGCCTCAGAAATATTGAACCACTTCAAAGCGGGAAAATGAGGCACTCACTCTTTTGAGCGATTGAATAGGACATTTGAACTGCCTCTTGTGTGAGTAGCACAACACTATTTTTTACCTCACTCATCCTATCTATCACTGCCAAGCGGCCGACAGCCAGGTCGGGTAAACTGTTAATCTGGAAATAATGTTGCAATTAAAATAATTTCAATGCAATACAGAAAATTTTAGAATTAAACATCATTTAGCCTGCTACAAATGTCTGGAATTATTTAAAAAAGCAATAAAAATAAATATTAGTCTTTTTAGCATTTGTTTTAGACAATGAAGGAGGAAGCCAACGGACTCACGCCTAAGAGAAAATCGATACCTCTCCCACCTCCTCCCTTTTTAGTAGCTTTCACTGTCCCTAGAAAATTCACCGAATATTATCTTACAAAGTGTGGTGTTAGTTTTCAATTACATTGTGATGAAAATATAAGTGTGATTTACAGATATCGCTTAAAATACACTGCTGGCCATCGTAAATGCAACACCCTGAAGGAAGCATGCAAATAATATGAAATTTACAACATGCATTAGCTGAGGTTAGATATGCAAATGATTAGAATTTCAGCGCAGACGCACATCAAGCGCGCCTGTGGCGCCACCTCAAAGCGCTATTTAAGGCTTGGAGATTTCGACGGTTTCAAGTACAGCAATTGTGTTTTTCTTGCTTTTTTTTCAAAAAAAACGATAAATTATGCCTCGTAGGAAACAACGATCATCTTTTGATCAAGTATCCGAGTTTGACAGAGGAAGGATAGTGGCATACCGAGATTGTGGGTTATCTTTCAGGGAAATCGGTCGTCGTATTGGACGAAACCAAACAACTGTGATGCGGATATGTGATCGTTGGGTGCAGGAGGGTACGACGGACAGACGTGATCGACCGCATCGACCTCAGTGCACCACGTCACGTGATGACAGGCAGATTGTACGCATGGCAGTGACGGACCGGTCATTCACATCACGAACCATATCACAGCAGATTCAGTCTGTAACGCATCATCCAGTGTCTGCGCGTACCATTCGACGTCGTTTACAGCAGAATGGTCTGTCCGCAAGACGTCCGTTGCTTTGTCTACCTCTGACGCGGAACCACAGACGTCTCCGCCGCCAATGGTGCGATGAAAGAAGGATGTGGACGACAGAATGGAATGAAATTCTCTTTACTGACGAGTCACGCTTCTGTATGCAACACCACGACGGTCGGATTCGAGTCTGGAGACACCGTGGAGAGAGGATGCTGAACAGCTGCATTATGCACCGTCACACTGGTCCTGCACCGGGTATTATGGTATGGGGCGGTATCGGATATCTCTCTCGCACTCCTCTAGTACGCATTGCCGGTACTTTAACCAGCCAGCGCTACATCTCCGAGGTGTTGGAGCCAGTTGTCCTTTCTTACCTTCAGGGCTTGCCAACAGCCATATTTCAGCAGGATAATGCACGGCCACACGTGGCACGCATTGTCCAAGGGTTCTTCGTCAATCACCAGATTGAATTGCTTCCCTGGCCGGCGCGCTCTCCGGATCTTTCGCCGATAGAAAACATGTGGTCCATGGTTGCTCAACGACTGACCCAGAGTTCATCCCCAGCTGTCACACCAGATCAACTTTGGCAACGTGTGGAAGCTGCTTGGTCTGCTGTACCCCAAGAACACATTCAAAGTCTCTTTGAATCAATGCCGAGGCGTGTGGCAGCTGTGATCTCCAACAACGGCGGCTACTCTGGGTACTGATTTTGGCAGGAACCACGCTTCATAGAATGCTGTAAATTTAATCATTTGTTACTTGGTCAACATGTTATCTACACAATAAATTTTGTTGTGATATCTCTTGTTTTTCTTGGTGTTGCAATTTGGGTGGCCAGCAGTGTATGTACGTCAATTAACAATTTATGCTTTATCAAAATATACATTTTTGTCTTTACAGATTAAAAATTTAAAAAAAATACGATTCACTAATAAATGAAAGAAAAAACACGCACACATTATTTTATATATATGAATATAATATACACACACATATATATAGTTTTAAATGAATTATGAAGTTTTGTTTGTTTATTGCCAAGCTGATTTCTATTTTTAATATGCTTTTAAAATTTATCATAATTTAATAAATCATCATATTAAACATGCTTGCCATTATGACCTGTTTTATTAATGTAATGTTATGTAAATACTGCATAACTGAAATGTGTATATATAAAGAATACAGTGCTAGACCGAAGAAATACATCAGCATCGCTGATAATTAGACGGGACTTAAAAATCAAACTTCCGCAATTTGAGCAAGGGAAAGTCGAAAGCAATTTATTACAAATAGTTAAACCACTTTAACTCTTCTCTTTTCCATTTAATGAACAGTTGAAGATCGTCTGACTTTCTCTTGAACTCTTTGTTTTCTAAAAACATTTCCAAACAGCGATAAATTTCCAAATATCATTAATTTCTTTGATATATTATCCGTGAAATTTTAAAATAGGCGGAGTAGCAGGCGTATTGTGTTTGTGTATTTGGAGTTAACTCCGCTTACTGTGAATCTTTTAAAATCTTGTATATATGAATAGTTTACAGTTTCATGCTTAATATTCTGATTATTATAATCAGTGAGCTAAAAGCATCAATTAGAAGCAGTATTATTGCACTTTATATTCCTTTCATGTAACCGTATTTTTAACAAGAAGAAGATCATCATCAAGAAGAATTTAAGAATCTTTGTTAAAAATTAACATTTATAAAGGCACGACCACATCTGTTAAAGAATAGCCTAAAACACCTGGAACTTAAAGGGTTGAAATGACGTTTGCATTCATAGTTTCCTGTGCAAGTCTTAATCCTTGTGGTGTGCACTATTTCCCTTCAATTTTGTACGACCCTTCACGAACACCTATGTATGCAGCGTGTCCGAGAAGTCTTTCACGCATTTAAAAAATTAATAGAAAAGCAACAAATTGTTGTATGATTATGCGGGTTGCACAATAAAACTTCAGAGGTTCACGATTTTTCTTTTGACATCGTAAAAAAATCATTTCCAAATTGTGTTCATATGTGGCTCTGTACCATAAAACAGCGGTTCTCAACCTTTAAATGTCGCGCCCTCCCAACAAAGGCTAACTTACGGTGGCGCTCCTCCCCCTCACATTTTTCAGCATACATTGTTTTTTAATCTTTAACAATGAACATTTGGTCAAATTTTCTACAAAATAATGTTATCAGTCAAGTTTGAATGAACATTTTATACGAAAATGGATATATTTTTGAGTAAACATGAGAGTAATAAGATGATTTTTTAAAAACATGCAACACTACTTGCTCTTCGGTTTTTCTCGCGCCCCCCTTGGGGGATTGGGCGCCCCACAGGTTGAGAAACGCTGCCATAACAGTTAGAAAAAAAAACAATGTGAGGTTTGTAAACATTTTATCAAGCAGAAAGCAATACCTTTCATTACCGATGTTCAAAGTGTGCACCTTTTGTTTCTCGAACCATATCTAAACGGTACTCAAGTTCATCCCATGTACTCAAGTCATCCTTGTCTGTGTCTTGTACAGTCTCATCCGGTCTTCATTGCCGACCACTTCTTTACCTGTCTAAAACGCTTCCAGTCTCTAAAAACTTTTCATGCTAGCCATAATACTGTTTCGACTAGGAGGGTTTTTCTTAACCATGTTACGGAACTTTGCCGACTGTAGTTACGATTTTGATTAGAAACACTAACCTACGCAATGCGCTTTCTCAGTTGCAGTCGTCATAGCTAGAATGAATATTCTCGCACCGTCAATGTTGTTTGAAGCTCACGAAAAATCCCTATTGGCTCTCATTGCTGAAAACTGGAGATTCAGCACCATCTATGAACACATTTTGGAAGTAATTTATTTGAAGATGGAAAAATAAATTCTTGATTCTGTGAAGCATTATTGTATGAACCGCACATTCCTACAGCAATTTGTGCTTTTTTGTGAATTTTTCAAGTGTCTCAAGGACTTTTTGGACAGCCTACATATATATAAACCTCTAGGCGGAGTAGTATTCGAAAGTAGTCGCGTTTTCTTCTTGTTTTATTTCATTAGATAATGCCAGAAGTTTTATAAATATAAAGGGATAAGATAAAGTAAACTCGTTTATGTGCACAAATACTTGATTTTCCAGTGTTATACCAATCCAGCATTTCTCCTCTTTAACCCACGTATTTCGTGACACATGCAGAATTTAATAATGTAATTGAAAGCAAATTCAACGAGATCACATGTTTACATTTTTATGATAAATTCGTGTTTCTGATGTTTCTTCTAGTTCAGATTAAAAATTAAACAATAAATTATTTCACAAAAAAAGGATTCACTGTTACATAAAAGATTTTTAAAAACCACTATAAAACCTAGAGAAAATAGAAAGTGCAATACTAATATACAGGATGTCCAGGAAATAGCTCTAAGATTTCAAAATTAAAAATCTCACTAACAAATGCCAATAGGAGAATGCAGCAAACGGTATGTTCATCGTGCAACCTGTAAATTTTAGACATTTGCTCCGAAATAGCAGTTACAATAGCTGATAACAAACAGTTGTGTACACAGGTATCCTATAAAGGAAGAATGCGTTATGGGCGTAATGTTAAAAGACGTAATCTCGATACCGAAAGCTAAAAATGCTTGGCCTTGTAAAAACTCTTCAACAAAGGGATTGGAACCCCCCCCCCCCCAAGACACCGCCTTGCGTAGGCCGCTGCTATCAGATGGCACCCCGCGTCAGAATCGATCGACTATCATCATGTATAAGCATAAAGTGCATCTTTCAAAGTACTCTACAGATAGTAGGCATAAGGAGTCCGATCGAGAGAATATGGAGGCTTGCGACTACAACGCCATCTGTAGCGGTTTTTCTAACAACTAATTCTATACAAAATTTTTACATCTTACATAATAAACTTATCGTTTGCTGCACTCTTCTATTGATCTTCGTTTTTGATATTTTTAACTTTGAAATCAGATTTTTTGCTGGATATTTGCTGGTATTTAAGATAACAAATTAACTTTAATACTATACTTGACATTTTTCTTAAATCTTGACAATGAATAATAATTATTTAAAGAAAGATTTTTCTAAGAAGACTCAGGAAATATTTTTGTCAACAACGAGAGAAAATGTTTTCTCCTAATATTTATCGCAATTAGGAAAGTGAATTGTGAATTATCTAATTCAGATATATTAAGTAAGATTGTTCAGTCTCAAGGGTTTTGTAATCGGATTTCTCTTAATAAAATAGATTTTTTTTTCGTAAGCAAAGAAAATTTCTTTTGTTCAAATATTTGATTTCAACATTGGATATTTGTATTTGTCTTCTAATTTATTCTTTTCTTAGCTATAGAATGATTAAATTTCTACAGTAAACAGCTTTCATGGAAACTTACACATTATATGCGTGTATTTTCTTCATAAGTGTTTACTTGCAACAGTACATTTTTTTAAAACTTCTAAGCAAATAACTAGAATTAGTAAGCTTAATGTAATCATCACATTTTCAAAGATAGGCGCAGAGAACGATTTCCTTCTCTATAGGAAAAAGTGTTGCTAATTAGTGAATAAATAATGTATTTTGTGTTTGTTGTTAATGTTTTGTATTTATGCATTTTATGTCAGAGTATATTAAAATTTTGTATTTTGTTATAAAAATTACAAATCTTTTGAATTTTAAACTCAGTTATAAATATATCAATTTTTTAATGCAACGGCTAATAATCGTACAATACACATTACAATATTTTTAATTAAAAGAAATGTTTTTACTCAAATTTCAAAAGTGTTTACAAATTATATTACGACAGTAAAAGGAAATGCGATTTTGATTTTTACATTATGCATGTAATTATTCGAATTATTGGTATATATTTAATAAAATACAGCAGTACGATTTTATACGTAATTCCACGGAAGACTCAAGAGTTTGCTACTAGAATTTTTCTGTTTCAACAGACAGCAATACTGACCTTGTGTAAGAAATCTTATTCCAATCTACACGAGGAATGTGAATTTATCTTAATTCATCACCTTTATTCACCCTTTTTCGGATATCGTGAGCATTTAACCTGGTGAGTAAGGTCCTTATACTTTCTCCTATGATCATAATTAAAGTTACTAAACGGAGGTTATTTTAATTGAGGTTATATTTTAAGGCTAAGTGAGGCTAATATTTTAATTAAAATTGAGGTTATTTTAATTAAAATATTAGCAACGTGAGTTCCGTATTCTGTTGCACACACAAGGCAAGCAGAAACGGCCATAACCATGTAGCAATAGGAAAATAAGCTTTTCTGTGGCATCTTCATCCTATACTTGTGAAAAGACTCGTAGTTCAGAAATACACTCTATAACAAATAAATCGACCCAACAAGAAGGAGGTGTCCGATTGAGACGAAAATTGGTGGATAGGAAGACAATGTACAGAATAGCAAATGATTAAAATTTCAGAACAATTGAATAATGTATTTCACAGTTACAGTAACAAGTTCAATAAGGTGTTGACTCGCCGCTAGCCTGGATACAAGCTGCCACACGGCGTGGCATAGACCGATAAAGCTCCCGGATGGTCTCCTGCGGTATTTCCTGCCAAATTCGCTCCAATTGTCGAACGAGGTCATCAACAGTCCGTGCCAGATGCAATCGCCTTCCCATCATATCCCAGACATGCTCGATGGGAGAGAGATCTGGCAGGCCAAGGAAGAGTTTGACAAGCTTGCAGACAGTTTAGAGCAACACGAGCCGTATGTGGTATGGCATTGTCCTGCTGAAAAAACAGCCCAGGGCACTGCAAAAGGAACGGTAGCAAAACAGGTCTTAGGATGTCGCCACGTACCGCTGTGCAGTAAGTGTACCTCTAATGACGACCAAAGGGATCCGGCTGTCAAAGGAAATGGCACCCCAGACCATAATGCCTTGTTGAGGGCCGGTGTGGCGTGCAATAGTGAAATCAGGATCCCCCCTCTGCCCTGTGCGTCTCCAAACACATCTTCGATGATCGTCAGGACACAGTTGGAAGCGGGATTCGTCGCTAAAGACTATACGTCCCCATTCGGCATCATTCCAACCTGATTGAGCCCTGCACCACTGTAATCTGGCTCGGCAGTGTGCAGGCGTGAGTGGCAGGTGGCGTAACGGTCGGCGCGAGCGCAGATTTCTCTCTCTCAACCGTCTGTGAATGGTCACGATGGACACTGGTGTTTGGGTTTGATGTCTGATGGTTGATAGAGATGAAGAAGGCGCTGTGACAGCTGATCGGACCATCACTCTGTCCCCACGATCTGTTGTAGCCCTAAGTCGACCGCTACCATCCTGACGCTGCACTCTGCCATTTTCCACCCATCCTTGCCAGCATCTTCGAATCGTCGCATCGCTTCGACTCAAATGACGAGCGATTCTCCGATTAGTCCAACCGGCCTCTTTCAATCCAATGATACGACCTCTGTCAAACTCTGACAGTTGCTCTTAATGAGCACGAATCCTGCAGTGAGGCATTTTTTAAGTTGTTGGAAGGTCATCTGAATCGCAATCAAACCGAAAGTTTTAACAACCGTTGAAGAACTGCTCCTTATATACGTCTGCTGGATGCGCAGTTCCGATGCGCTAGAGATCAAACTATTCATTCATTGGACACCAAATTTGAATCATTTGCATATCTGTTCAAACCTTTCATGCATACGTAATTTCAAAGCAATCGGATGATTGTTTCTTGGTGCGTCGATTTTTTTGTTATTAGTGTAAATGAGCTTCAATTTTATTTTTCATTTCGTATATTGCATCTTACAGTGTAAAATATAAATGAAATTAATAACTATAGCTATCACATTATAACAATTATCAGTTTATGTTATTTTTATTACCAAAATATTAAATATTCCAAAATAATATTTTACATATCGTCTCATTCTTTATTTTTTAAGATATTAGGAATTTTAAACAAACATAATTCATACTTTGTTATAATTTATAGTTTTAGGCGTGTTATTGTGCAAAGTTTTATTTATCTTATCTTGGAGTTAAGGTATCCTTTTAATTCAGAATATGTTTTCTACTATTCTATATAGCAATTTTTCGCTTAGGTGTCGTCTGCATATAAAACACAACGTAAGTCGTGAAAGTTCAAAAGCGTGGAAATCCCACAACTTATGAAATGGTCAATATTTTCAACATTTATTAAAAACTTCTACTGTATTTATGTGTATACATGTTGTTCTAAACTGCTAACTGCAAAATTTGAAATGAAAAATATTCATATTTTTTGCACATGCCCATTAAAGTAGTATTGCCTTTCATAGCATATTCCATACTTTAATTTTGAATTGCAGAATAAATTTTTGTGTAAACATTTTCCAGTCAGTTTCATTTCAGTTGATGCTGTTTCCGTTGCAGTTTTTCATTATATAAAGTTTCGCTGTAAATATGGTACCAAGTATATTCTTCATTAGCTCATTGTTGGAACCTAATTTTCTGCGATTTTTCTTTAATAATAAATATGGGAAGTTTTTTAAAATGGAGGATTGAAAACTATGATGTTAATTTAGGGTCACTCTCTGAAAAACAATTTACATAAAATAATCATTATGCCACAATTGATATTCATACGATCTCACATCTTTAATAACAGTCAGCAGTAAGAGGTTTTGAAATAACAATACTGCATCTTTATTGTTATTAATGATCGCATAAGAAACAGATTGTGGTAATAGAAGACGGAACTTTTAATAAAATTGGCGGTTATTTTAATTAAAAGGTAAAATGTGTGTTCATCTAAATAAAGTTTTGTTCTTATGCAACATACCAGCTATCCAATTCGATGAGCTAATAACCTCAGTTTTTAAAGCTTCTTTAACGCAATGAAAAATTACGCTTAATTCATTAAAAAATATCGATGGTGGTATTATGGTAATGACATACGATTTCTTGTGCTTTCACCTCTCAATTATTCAAACTGGTGAAGTATCCGATACTTAAGTTCATTTCGAAAAGGTTGAAGACAGCATTAAAGAGAAAAATTTTTACTTCAAATTAGCCGTTCTCAACTGAAAGTGCTATTTAATTATCTTCCAAAAGCAGTTAATCTTTATAAACGCTTGCTCATTCTCGGATGATAATTGAATAGTAAATTAGATAAAATGCTGAAAATAAATAAAATCTGTCTTTTATAATGGTGAAAACTTCGAAGGTAATGAATAGTAAAGACGATGAAATTATTCATTTACCTTCATTAAAATTACTTACTGAAACTATTTGACTAAATGAAGATAACAAGTTTTAAATTATAATTGAAAGCTTAAGCTTATGTAAGTGTCTCTACTGGATTAAGAAAACATAACTTAAATAGTATAGAAACACACACATGCATATCTATCTCTCTCTCGCTCTCTTTATTATATATATAGGATTTATATTAAGATTTTTATATATGTTTTCTGTATAAAATTGCAGAATATTTTCGTCATTTCATAAAGCTTAATTTTTTTATATGTTCTTCTTCGCAATACTACAAACCACTTTATCCTTTGCCAGACACTTTTCCATCGTGTCAAACTCCCGCCAGACAACCTCAAAGTCATGGAAAACTGTTGTGTTCGTAAACTCCCGCGACGAAGTACGTCAAGCTGTCACAAAGTGCAAGCACATTTTATACTGCTACATCTGAACTTTCTTACGATGCTGCAGCGCGCTCGTAGTAGAATTACGTTTTCCATGACTTTGAGATTGTCTGGCGGGGGTTTGCCACGATGGAAAAGTGTCTGGCAAGGGATAAAGTGATTTCTAGTACTGCGAAGAAGAACATATAAAAAAATTAAGCTTTATGAAATGACGAAAATTTTCTGCAATTTTATACACCTTTGCTACCTGTTACCTGCCAAAGCCACGATCATCCAAACTTTATAGTGCGCGATTGCTCCTACCTCTATTGGGGAATATGCGCAGAGAAAGTTTCAGCTTTTATACTATGACGAAGGTCTGGCGGCCGCGCGCTCTTGCTCTAAGCTCTGGAAGATTTTTGTCCTTAAAAAAGTTCCTAACGTTTACTTTTCTTAAAATGTTCACATCATTCATATATTTAGTTTGTTTATTTGTACATATTTTATTTATCAAATTAATAAAATGCAATTAATCATGGACTAATACAGTTATAATAATTACAAGGACTTAAAAACAGTAAAATACCTCGAAAATAATAATATGTGGAAGAACTAACCATACGGTACTCATCTAAGTTATACAGATTCAGATTAAAAATATTTCTAGTTTAAACTACCTATCACAAATTTTTGTTTTGAAAGTGTACAAAAGCAATTTTTTTTCGGATTTATATATTTTTAAATCTTTCACTTTCAAACTTTACGAAGGCATCTGCGACACTCTGCAAATTTTACACAGGCTTATTTAGTTTTACGCTTCTTCCTTGAGCAAACACGGTCCCCCGATGGATGCATGTCACCCTAGTAGAGGAAAAAGATGCATTAGGTGACGAAAAACGTTTCTCCGTATTTTCAAAACTAGCTACATTTTAAGTGAGGAACATTATAGAATGTTTACTGAAATAATATTAGCTGTCTGAAGAACCGGTATATAAGAACTTTACCTTTTTGAAAACAAGCGTAGTTCATGCACTTAAAAAGCAATTTAAGATTAACCTGTCTGTTACTCGTTTAAATTTCGTCCATTCTTACTATTTGAAAAGTCCCTTATTATCCAATTTCTTTAAAATATTTTAACAAAAATATATTGTAATAAGGGGACATAACATAGGGGAGTATAACAAACTATATAGCAAACATGTATAATATAGGGGAAAGGGGGGGCACAGTGGGACACTTTTTGCTTTTTTGTAATAATTTTTTCCCTTTTAATAAAAAATGAAACTTAAATACAGAACAATATTTTGACAAATTTTAGCTTTCATTACACTTTTTTTCAGAATTTAATTTAATTAAAAAAATTAACTTTCAAAAGGTACTCAAGCTGTTCCAGTTCACCCCTCAACGGGGGACAGTGAGTAAAGAAATCCAAAATCAGCTTTACTTTGGCGACACATTATTATTATTATAGTTAAATTCAGGTTAAAATATTCAACATAGACTATATAAAAGCAGTTTTCAAATGCCAAGACTTAAAAATAGTTATCAGAATGGAACACATTTCTAAGAGTTACAAAAGTCTCTTTGCTGGATAATGTTGATGAATTAAAATTAAAATAATATCAAATTAGACCGTTTTTCCAACGGATTTTTCCAACAGTAATAGTAGAAACAAAACTGGCTGCAACTTCCAGTTTCCACGATGTTGCAATAGCGGTTATTCTAAATTATGGAATTTTCTAATTTTTTAGCTTTTGAGTAATAGAAAAATATCGACCCCTCTCCCTTAATTTTTTTTAACTAAGAACATATTTTATGAGACATACTTATATTTTAAAATTTGTGAACCTTTCGGAAATTGGGAAGTGAGCCTAGCATATTGAGAAAATAGTCCAATGCTTACTACCATAGTACTCTTAAGAGTCATTCTACGTGAAATCAAACACGAAATTGAGAAGTTCACCGCGCCATTTCAGATTTCCCTCAAATTTTCAGTAAATGATTTATAGAATAGGATAACTCCTAATCTAATTTTGAAGGTTTTACGATAATTAATTACGGGGAAATTAATTGAGAATTTTGAAGTTTTCTGCAAGATGCGCCATTTTTTTCT
The DNA here is from genome assembly GCA_038373885.1 of Cheiracanthium punctorium. Classification (NCBI taxonomy): domain Eukaryota; kingdom Metazoa; phylum Arthropoda; class Arachnida; order Araneae; family Cheiracanthiidae; genus Cheiracanthium; species Cheiracanthium punctorium. The sequence goes on from JAWZYV010017990.1 coordinate 42,931, forward strand.
CTGAATTTCTTAAATAACTCCTTACCCGTAGAAGTTACGGAAGTGAAAATTTGTTTTTAGGCGTAACATCTTAAGCTGATTCTAAAAATGTTATCAAAATTTGCGTATCTTCTATAGTTTATGCATGAGCAATAAATTTGCTAAAAACCATCAATTAATGAATTTTGTCAGTCCTGTTTGATCAGAAGCACATGTTTTTAATTTTTATATGTTGTTAAGATGGTATGCCACTACATCCCCCAAAAAATTCATCTTTGCTTTCTGCTCAAAAGCTGAGCAAAATAATTATTAAATTTTCATGAGGCTTTTCGTTTATTGGGTCTAGTAATAAGTTTTGAAGAGCGTGCCAAAGAAATTAATATGCAATTTTACCTTTATTCGTCAACGTAATCTCCGTTTTTTCTCAGCTCCCACCAAAATTATTCCAGTTAGACTCTGCAATTTTTAATTTTTAATTCTAAAACCGTATTGGAATTATTTAATTTTAATGTGATGTGAACAATAGATTCTTAAAACACTTTAAAATTATCAAGTTGTACAATTTGAATTAAATACATACGTCTACTTACTATTTCCGTAAAATTTTGTTACAAGTGAAGCGTATAATATTATAATATGCAATATAAAGTAGAAAAGTATGACGAGGAAAAATTTCTGTTTCTTGTCCCTCTTTTTCAAACTTTTACTTTTTTAGTAAGAGCAATGTAACTGTTGCATTAGCGCACTTCTTTTCATCCCCTTTCTTTAAAGTTGTCTTTTTCACTCACTGAATGTCATAAGCTTGTTGTATTTCTGGCAGATTTCCACAAATGAACCCATTCATCATTTCTTCATGACCGTCCTTTCAAGTGGGACGAAGTATTTTAAAAATGATTTGATGATGCTTAGAGACTGGATTATTATAATATATCATGCAGTATTTAAAAAGACGTTTATTTATTGATGTGGCCCAAGTTATTTAACGGGATTTTCCGTGTATTTATTATTAATTTCCAAACCTTAGTGTCTATACACACTCTCTTCAGCTCAACACGACCTTATCATATAGCTTCTTAAACAAAAAATTATTTGCATAATTAGAAGAAAGAATCTTTGTACAATGTATTTTCCTCATCTAAACACGGCATTTGGAATTTTTTTCAGACTTCTATCATAATTTTCAGAAGTCAATAAATAAAACACAGTCGGCATTCACTTTTACAAACCTCAGTTTTACGAACATTTGCGATTTTACGAAATAGCGAGTAATCCCGAATACAATCCCATAGACTATTCCTGTACCCCAGAACCAGACGAGAGTAACTCCATATATTGCAGTTTTCAGGTAAAAGCGTTGACTCTAAACAAAATACCTATGAATGGGTTAAGTATATACAAATTTAATAACGTCAGTATTTTTTTGCTGACTAATTAAATTATTAGCTCTGCAACCAGACCTAGAGTTCATTTCTTACAGTTTTGGTGCCCTCCTGAAAAGTTAGTCTAGTGTGACTTACGTTAGTCTTGTACTGAGTTACAGATTTTACGACTATGTTTTACAAACTATTTGAGTGGTCGTTAGGGGTTCATAAAAATGTGTCGTGTAATTAGTTTATTTTTATGACAATTTTTGAGATTTTTTTTATTTACAAGCGTAAAACTGTTGTTAAACTGTATCAATAATTTTAAGTGTAAGTTATATTGCTACTAAGTCCTAAAACGTAGCGTCTAGTTTCACCTCCTATACGTTGAATTCATTTTCTTTAAAAAGAGACACCTAACTCAATATAATTCAAAATAAAGAATGATTTATCATCAGACGTTTCATGTAACATATTTCACATTTTAAACTAATTAAACACGTTTTATTTTCATTTAAATTTGTTCGCGAATGTTTTATAATTAAAATGTGTTTCTTTCAATTTTGCACACTTATTTTTATAAGTATCATTATAGCTTATAATTGTTTTCTCCAATAATATTTTTCAGTTGCCCAAGAAATCTAAACAGGAGAGGTTTTTTTTTCAGTTTCATTACAGGAACAGTTTCTCGGTTTCTGATAAAAAATAATGTATATTTCAAGATATAATAGTAGGATAATATGACAATGAAAATAAATTTTGCGCATCATACTTAATTTTTATACAATGTATTTTATGTAAAAATATTTTTTGAAAGCAAACTTTTAAAATTATTTTTATATCAGGAAATAGTTTCCGAAAATTACTAATCATTTTAACAGTTAACAGTTTTTAAAGACGCTGAAGAAGAACTGAATTTCTTCCGACAAAATGAATTCAGAAGCAATATTAGCTGGAGATATGTATTGTTAAAACACTTTAATTACCTAATTGGTTATAAAAAACTAGAATAATAATCTCCAGCTTATGCTTAAAATCCAAATTAGAAAATAAAACTAAATACTTTAAGATGTATGGTCGTTAACTAGAATTTAACACCTTTTTTCAGTGTAATACCTCAAATTTAGGGAAAAAGGTTTTCTTCATCTCTAAGATTCAATTAAAATTTATAATACATATCAGCTGAAAAGACATATCTATCGCTCTTATTCTAACACTCTTCAATTATTTAACTTGTCAGAAACTTGTAATATGTTTTAACTACTTTCAGACTAGCTATATATCATCCATGAGCTAAATACAATCCATCATGTGAAATCAGCTTTTCATTCCTGTAACTGAAACTTTGTGAAAAATAGTTACCACCAATCAGTCATATCGATCATTTATTTTTATTAGAAAATAACTATTTCTTAAAATTTTTCAAAATGAGTGTTTTCAAAGTTCTCTGAATAGTTAGCGTTGTTATTGGTGTACGCAAGAGTTCATGAAAATTAACAGTATATTTCTTTGCTCGCTCACAAACTATTAGATACCAACTAGCGCAGAAGTTTCCAACCGGTAGGCATGCCTCCCTTAGGGAGCGCAAAGTGTATGTAGGGGGATGGGGGGGGGCGAGACAAACAAGAAAAGAACAATTGCTAATGCATGTTTTTTTATGTTGTGGAATAAAAAATAAGAATAAAAAATATCTATTTCCGCTCAAAATGTTTATTCAAAGTTTACCGATAACATTTTGCAGAAAAGGCGACTAAATGTTCATTATTAAAGAATAAAAAAAATCTATGTATTCTGACCAAGACAAGCACAGCAAATTTGCATCAAACTTGCAGTAAGCTTGGTTTGTCAAGTCAATAAACTTGAATTAAGCTTGAAAATTTCAAGCGTGTAAGCTTAATGTAAGCTTGAATCAAGTGTTCAAGTTTACACTTGCCCAACTTGCATTAAGCTTGATATAGCAATCTTGAATCAAGCTTGACAAAGCAAGCTTAATTCAAACTTAAGTTTTCCTAAAAACACGGGGCGCTAGTCGACGAACTCGCCCCATATATTTTTCCACGCATTTTCCCCTCTACGCTGAAATTTCATAAAGTTATTTTAATCTGTTTCCGTCTAGCGTCCGCGATCGATCTCGGGACCTAAAGTTTGGGAAGCCAGCGTCCTAACCACTCTGCCAATCTGATTCGCTATGATTTGACTAAAGTTTGAAGTGACTGTGATGGTTGTCATGCCGTTTTCTGGCGAGATTGATCAGTAGCCGATGTCGATCTGCCTCTTATATTTCCATGGGATGAATCAAAATTAAAATAATGTTAAGTGTGATTTATAGACTCTACTAATAGGGAAATAAGCATAATATAAGCTTAAAAGCAGCACACGTTTTAAAACTTTCAATATCGCAATACTCATGTTGGGCAATATTGGCCAAAATCGAGACAAACGACTGATTTTGAAATCAATTTCGTAGTATAATTGTATTTTATTTTGAAGAATTTCAATATTTGGAAATATAGAATCTTTTTTTTTTTTAATTCTATGGTCAAGTACATTTATGACTGATGATAAATTATTTGTTATGTGGATAATACTGCCAAATCAAGCAGTAATCAAGTTGTAATCAAATTTGACAGTTTAAATGACTTAAATTCGGCGGGAAAATATTTGCCGACTCATTTTTTTGTAATCTCCAAGCTTGCTGCAAGCTTAAAATGAATTGAACTGTCAAGCTTGTATTAATACGTCAAATTCAAAGAAATGTCAAGTTTGATTTAAGCTTATGTGCTGTCTGGGAGGAATATAATAAGCGGGAGGGCGCAATCGTATGTTAACCTTTGCTTGGGAGGGGCACAATGCTAAAATGTTGGGAACCGCTGAACTAACTGCCGTAAAATAAAGCGGGTGCATCTAACGGAATTAGTATTGGGAAAGTGCAAGGTAATTTTATGATTTTTCCTAAGTGAAAAATAGCATTTCTAAAATCTATATTAATGTACAGTGTAATAAAGCTACCTATGCAACTGTAGCTGATAGGTTGAGTGAGGCGGAGATCAAAGACAGTTCGAGAAAGGGAACTAGTTCGATCTACCAAAACTTCGTATAGACTGCCCCAAGCATATATCGTTTCTGTCATTCTTAGTCTAAGTTTGAACAACAGAAGAAGTCCCTAGGTCACACATTGTTAGGGAAAAGAATCACAAACTTTATCTATACATGACTATCTGGCGCTGAACATTGTTTCTGCAGCATTGTTGTTAAAGCTCAAAACATGTGTTTGTTTATTCAGCATTAGATTTTATATATATTATATTTAAGAACATAAATAACGGAAGATAGTGTTTTCGTCCGATTAATAAAGTGTTAAAATGTTTTAAAAATATTGATTTCAAACTTAAGTTTATTTAATTTTGTCTAAAGCTATTGCATCTAAACCTATTAGTTTTAAAACATCTAAGTAACCAGGAATTTCAAATAATCTGTATTTTGTCTAACCCTCCCTCATTCAATACCTCTCTCATTTCAGATGAATACTTGCAAATCCCAATGTTCGACAATCATTTGAAATTATTAATATTAAGAATCGTAATCCTTGCAGAATACTTTGATCTGGACAGCTTTGATGTATGAAATAATTAATTTATCATTTTATTTGCACCTCTTTTGATAGGTAAATTGAAACGATCTATATAAGTTTGGACAGAAGGTATTTAAAATTCCAGCTACAATTTCGTGACTGTTCCTTGGTACGTAAATTTAATCAAACGCAATTCATAACACCGATAAAATACTGTAGACTTAAGTTTGCATTCTTATTTTCTTGCTTGAAGGACGAAGATTTAAATATCTAATTTTAAGGAGTTTCAAAATTACGTAAGTTTGAAATAAATTTCGAAGGCAAATGCTGGTTTTCAGAATATGATAAGTAAAATTATACAGTTTTTTCTAGAAATATGAAGCTTCAATTGTTAAGATAAAATATGTGACAGGATCTCTAAGGATTGGCAGTGTTACGAAAAAAGTGTTCTGAAGTATCGAGGCGTTTAGTAACATGAAACACTTATTTAAAAAACTTCTTTTTAGTACGACAGAACTTAATTTAGCATATATCTACATAAATAGTATTGGTATATTAGTCTTGTCTGTCGATTACCGGGAATTTAAGTTCTCTCTTTTCATTCTGTTTCAAGAAAACAATCGACGGGAAATCAAATCAAAACGGGAATGAAACTACCGTAAAAAAAGTATGTCTGCCATCCTGTCCGTGGCGCTTTTTGTTCGTGCACCTAAAATTGGCCAAAGGAAATAAAATGAAATTTGGGACATGATAAATAGTCACTCTTAAGATATAAGAATAAAAGTTTAAAATATTTCAATTAGCTTTTGAAATTTTGGGAAAGTATACTCAAAATGAATAAATTTGTTCCCACATCACTTAATAACGACTTAAGCAAATGAAATGAAATTTGGCCACATGATAGGAAGTCATTCGATATAAATTATAGGTGATGAACTTATTAAAAATTTTGGTTTGATTTAAGTTTTTTTTGAAAATTTATTGAAAATGTGCAAGTATGCTTTTCATGTGTCACATAGCAACAAAAGTGAATGAAATGAAATTCGGTGACATGACAGGTAGTCGTCACTCAACGTGAAGACCACGAATTTTTTGAATTTTTGTTATACTTTGAGATTTTACAAAAACTTAATGTTCAAATTTTAATAACAGCTCACGCTTTTAAAATCAAAATTTGCATGTTCATAGATGGTCACTCAAATTAAACAATAGGCGTCGACTTTTTAAAATTTTTTGATAACACTGTGATTAAAAAAAATTATAATATATATATATATTCAAAATGTGTAAATTTTTGTTCTCGTGAATATCGTACTTACGACCAAAGCGAATGAAATTAAATTTGGTGACATGATAGATAGTCATTCAACATCAAGTGTAGGCGTCGAATTTCTTGAAATTTATTTAGATGTTGAGGTTTTGTGGAAAGTTATTCAAAATGCGCAAAATTTTGTTGAATTCATTGCGTGAATTATGTAAAGAACGCTGGAACAAATGAAGAGAAATTTTTATGACATAATAGGTGGTGACTTAACTTAAAATACAGAGAGAAAAATTTTCGAACATTTTCATTAGATTTTGCATAAATTTATTCAAAATGTAAATTTTTATAAATTGTGTTATTTTATGAAAATCGGGTTTATTTATCAAAGTAACCCAAGTAGCACGCTTCCGTTTTTAAAACGTTGCTAACACGGAATCGCCTTCCGTTGCAAAAACGTCAAGCTGTAACGCAATGAATTCGCAAATGTGTCATCGCTTTCTACCGATTTAACACCCATTCTTTCCCACGTTTTATAAACGTTTGCTGAAACGAAAAAAAGACGATAATGTACCTATTTAGCCACCATATTCAAACGTTTTAAAATCGTTAAAACGGACGTACTAAGTGGCGTTTTAGAACCGTTGCAGAAACGATAGTGTGCCTAATATAGCAACCATTTCCCACCATTTTTAAACCGATGCAGAAATCATAGTACGCCTATTTATCGACCATTTTTCAACGATTTAAATGCGTTTAAAATACGACAATTCGCCACCATTTTTCAGCGCTTTAGATAGGTTGCAATAACGAAAAGAAATCGAGAATGCTTTCAGATTTACAACTATTTTACCACGTTTTAGATAGTATGCATAAAAAGTTTTATTTTGAAATTTTCTAACGAATCATGAACGTTTTTTCATCAACTTAAGTCGCCATAACAAATTAGAATTTTCAGAAACATTTCTTCTTAATCAAAACTTTCCTTTTTTTTTCCATTTTGGTTAGGGGAGAGGTGGGGCGAGGGACTTTAAAAAAAGGAAATTTTTGATTAAGAAAAGGTATTTCTGAAAATTCTAATTTATTAGACGACTTAAGTTTTTAAAAAATCGTTCATGATTTGTTAGAAATTTCACAATAAAACTGTTTATGTATAATACCTAAAATTTAGTAAAATAATTACAAATATGAAAGCATGACCGATTTCTTTTTGTTATTGCAACCTATCTAATGCGCTGAAAAGTGGTATACTTATAAAGTGTATTCACAATGATTTTTAGACTGAAAATTCTAACTTTTTAATGTGACTTAAATGTAGAGAACATCTTTTTAGAATGACTTGAATTTACAATTATAAAACATAATCATAGAAATATCAAAAAAGAATTAGAATTAACAATTGAATATACATACTTTTTTATAGATATATTTGTGTCAATTGGAATCTGTAGTATTCAGTTCTCCTTAGTCTGTATTAACATATTTTTGGCAGAGGCTGCATTATTTCAACACGTGTTTATATAAATGCACAGGAACTTATAAAATTTTTACTCCGTATTGCACATATGTACAACCTCCGGCCGCGGGCCGGATGTGGCCCTCCACGGCTTTTCATCCGGCCTTATCAAAACCCATATAAACCAATCAAACTCCCATACAAATCCTAATTATGCTCCCCGACACTTCGCTAACATCCTAAAGTTTACCCCGCAACTTATTAAAGGATCCCATACCTGCTATATTGTTTCAGATACCGTGAAGCCTGGTGAAGGTATTACCGGTATATATCCCAACTTTTGTACGATTTCACTTTGCAATCAGCATGCTTTGCCATCTATAATCACTTAATGTTCACTTAACACGCTATGATCCCTCTTAGTCATCTGAATCTTTTTGTTTAACTACTAACGTTTAACTACGTTTTAATTAAAACAAGTAATGCTATTTTCAATTATAAAAATCAGTTATCCAAAAAAATGAAAAGAAAAAATATCAATAATAATATTAGTGATTGCAGTCAACTGCTAATGTCATTAGCTCCTTATTGTATTTTTTTTTTCTGTAATAAGTAACTTCCATACAAAAAAAACCTTGAAATATTTTTATCGGAACATATATTCAAGCAATGTTTTTCTGTTTGTTTCACATTTCACTGGTACAAGGTCAAAATTTCGAATGCATTCCATGCCTTCTTTCATAACTTTTCATCAGCATCTCCAAATTTTCAACTTTTAGCCATAAAACCTGAAAGAAATACGAAAGCAATAATTAGAAATATAGATAAGTTTTTTTCGGGGAGGGGGGGGGTGATTGCTTTTTCACAACCCTTTCCTATTATTTATTGTTAATACAATTTACATTTATTCTTGTAGTTATGCAAATTTTAATGTTTCTTGCTCCTAGTTTAACGATCTTTGTTCTTTAATTCCGAAATCAATTTAGCAGGTTTTCATCACAATAAACTCAATTATGGGGTTAGCCATCATCATCCCTGTGACATAGCAGGAGTGAGGCAAAGGAGCAGACTATCTCAGGCAGCAAACTAAAAACAAAAATGGGGATGGCAGAACATCTAAACTTAAAAAGAATAGAGGAAAAAATTAAAGGACAGAAAGGGGGGGGGGACTCCTAAGCTTAGAAAGAATAGGGAGGTAAACTGAAGGACTACAATGGGCACAAATAGCCTTCGTTATGCCAATATATTTTCCTAGACTACTTCATATCACTCCTGCACCTGCATAAAACAAGAAGAAATTATTTTTCAACACATTGGGGTAGAGTGTCCTGCACATGTTTCAAACTATAATCTAAACTTCTTTATTCCACGCCCCACCATAGCCGAGTGGATAAGGCACTCAAAATGGTGGATGGTGGAAGTGTCAAAGTCCTGGGTTCGGGCCCCATCACACGGCTGTTGATCTAATTGGCCAGGAGTTTTGGTCGGTTTTCTAATGGTCGGTAATGTAAATAAGCGTTAGAACCCTCATCTTAGGCAGATACCCCTCGTGCAGGTTTGCTTTATTATACAGAATACACCATTTTAATTCCACAGCTGGATTATTCATATTGAGTAAATTCCGTATTCCATAGCCACATAAATTGCCAGATCTGGAAAGACATGTATTTACGGTTATCGTAAGCGAATTAGTACACGGAAGTTCTTCAGTTTCCCTTATTTGACAGGCAGAATAGCGACGCAGTTTTCTGAAATGCAAAACAAAAGCTAACATATTTTGAATTGAAAACAGTAACAAGAACGTAGCAGCACCTGTGATACATACCTCTCATATGAGAGCCTGGTTAAGCCAATAAATACTCCAGTCCAGACACATTGGCGTAGCTTTAGCTTTCTCAGGGAAGGGCTTCTGCTAATGGGAGAGGGAGTCCATCCTATAAAATTTGATTTTCAGTAAATTTTACAATAATTATCTAGTGAAAATTTTCAATAGCACTAAAAATTTTTAAATTCTTAAAAGAGTAAGTGGTGTGTGTTAAGAGTAAATGGTGTGTGCAAATTATAAAATTTGCAAAATTAATATTATCTTGTAAAATTTAATATAAGTGTCAAAATGTTATACAGAATTAAAATTTTTTACCGTATGCTATTTTGAGCGATGTATTCAAAATGTGAGTAAGTGTCTGTAATTAGCGTTTGCGCGTAAACTAAAGGGGTCCAGACCCCTATCCCAATCTTTTATATCCCGTGTCCAAATATCAAGGATAATAAACTTTTTTGAAACACCACGGACTGTATGAATAACAAAATTTTTACTTTTTGCTCTTTAAATTTAATGTTTAATTCATATTTAGTATTATACTACTCCTCAACAACATAATACTGTGTTCGAACTCTGGTATCAATTTAGATTAATAAGATTTTACAAAATAGTTTCTAAGTTGTTCAATTATCGTTTTATTTTCATCAGTATTAGCGAAATGAATTACGACATTGATCGAACTGAGAAAATAAGCATTAACTATGATTTCCAACATGAAATATTGTGTGAGTGATTTTATATAATAAAATTTGAGAGTAAACAAAGTTTGTAGCTGGCTGGACACAATGGACGTCTATGACAGCTTACTCTTCATTATAAAATTGGATATATACTGTAACCTTTTAGCGAGGTATCAGAAAATTAAATTAATAGTAATAAACGGCTTTCTTAAGGTTACTCGGAAAATGCTGCCAAGTTTGACGATCATCGGAAAAAAGGTTACGTTGTGTTAGAAAGTTTTATAATCGATGCGTTTAGCATGATTTATATTTGTTGTTTAAAGGTGAAAGGAACACAGATCGTTGAGGATATTAAGAAATGTTTATAAAATGTATTCTACGATACATAAATTTACCACATATAATGAATTTAAAAATCCCAACCACATAATAAAATACCATTATGTTATCGCAACAAAGCAGTAACCAAATCAAGTTGCGTACAATATGAAAGTGAAAACAATTAAATAAAACAGTATTGCTAATTATTTCAACGGTTTTCATAACGACGATTCAAAATGACAGATATTAAAACTGCAGAGGATTTCATTCCTTCCGTTTCAAAACGGTTCCGAGTAACGGGCATTATTATTGTATTTAAAAAATCCAATGCACTGGAATCAGCGTAAGAACTCTGGAACACATTCTCATATTTCCAGATGTTAAAAGCAGCAGACGATCACTACATTTCTTTATGCGCTTTGCGTTATTCTGTTGATAAGCAGCTCTAAAAGTGATTTATCTTGCTCCGTTTATTAAATTCATGTAGGCAACGTAGCAATAATATCATTCTTGAATGAATAATTGAACGTGAAAGAGGCATCGTTAAAGAGAAAACGTTTGGCCGCAGATAGTATAGAACAAGTTGCACAGCGTTTGAAAACACTGTATGATTATCGGACAACAGAGAATACAGAACAAACTGCTCGGACTTTGAGAGCAATAGTCGAACATTCCCTAAAAAAATTCTAAGGCTGATGTAGGAAATAGCGATTGAGAGCTTTGTTTATTTTAAAAACTTGTTTTACCTTTCTTAGATACAGGCTAAATATACTTCGCCTTGATCAACACGGCATTCTGACAAGGATTATGCATAAGAATATACGGGCAACTATTTTAAAGACAGCCTTCATGAATAAAGATTATCCATTACGCGTATCTTTCTTCAAGTAAACACATATCGTTAGCAGAAATACAATCAGCACAATAATATTATCATTTACTTACTTTTCTAATCCACATTTGAGGCAGTAGAACAGCACACCGTTTTGTAATGGCGGACGTAAACAAGCGAATGAGGTGGATAGTGACTTGACCTAGCAGTAGGTAACATGGAGTTCGCATGCTACTCTTAAATATCCCAAAATGCAACCATTATGCAACGTTTTCGAAACGTCCTAAACATGGAAAAACCGACTAATATTAAACGGTTGCAAATTGGTTTTAAAAACGAAATTTTCGGAACAAAAAGAGCAGGGTAAAATGAATCCCAAAACGCAACGTTTCTGCCACGTCACAGGTTTGGCATATTTGCAACGTAACTAATATACAACCTTTGAAACGAAAAAGCAACGTTTCTGCTACGTCAGGAATAGGAATATCTATAATTTAACGAATATGCAACCATTGCAACCAAACTGCAACGTTTAAAAACCATTATGTGCTACCTGGGATACTTCTTTTTAATCTTTGCCGGCTGTTATTAGTGGCCAAGTTTTTGGCCGAACAAAGTTTACGAGAATCAATCAAATGACTCGTGTGAAACTACGTTTATTCGGAAGGTTCATGACAGAAACTGACGAAATTCAGATTGTTTTTTAATCCTTTTTTTTCACTTTATAACGGATAATGTTACGGGAAGGTACAGTTTATGATAAACGGAAGTTAATAGTTCTAACATTTTTCTTTTCAAATTAAATTTTATAACCTATAACAGTAATATCCAGTTTAGATTAGTTTATGATTAATATTCTAAAATAGATAAAAATAATTATTCCTAAAGATTACAATTGGTTTAACTCTAGAAACATTAAGGCTTCAAGTGAAGTCTATTTTCACTTTTTATTTTTGTACTTTAAGATTTTGAAAGTTTAAGGCTAGATTACTTTTCCTCCATCATTTTCTTATTATTAAAACACGAAGAAAGATTACCTTCTTTATTATAATTAGAATTAAGGAAATTTAATTAGTTTTGAATAAAATAAGCATAATTGCATTAAATAGTCCTAATATTTATAATTTTTTTTTCAAATAAACCACGATTTCAAAGATCTTAAATAAACCGATGGTACGCTGTTTATAATGTTTAGAAGGATTACCTCCCCCTCTCGGCCCGTCCGCTGTGGAACCGTGTACACTAATGGGAGCTGGTGCACGTAAAATCCGTCGTGGCTCCAAAGTCCTCCAAGTTGTTAAACGATACCTCTGGGGGTGCCGATTTCAGGGGGTTGGTCCCTCCTCTGGAATTGGTTCAAAATTACGGGACCCCGAGCTAAGACGGACTTCCTCCCACTGGGGCTCATTGAAATGGAAGCCGCTCCTTCGGCCCATCGCCTGCCTATATAGGGGAACCTGTCACCGCAACGCGGTTGCCAGTGGGCATTAGCAACAACAACAACAAGAAGAAGGATTACCAAATACTATAACTAGAAATCCCGTAAGAACACGGAAAGTAAAGCATCACCGGTTTGGCCAGTGTTTGGAAGGGTGGACTCCTCTCTCAGCTGAACTGCTGCGGGACCGTGCACGTTAATGGGAGCTGTTGCACGTAAAATCCGTCGTGGTTCCAATGTCATCCATGTTCAAACGATAGTCCTGGGGGTGCTTATTTAAGGGGGGTTGGCCCGTCATCTGAAATTGGTTCAAAATTAGGGAACCCCGAGCTAAGACGGTCTTCCCACTGGGACTCATTCAAATGGAAGCCGCTCCCTTTCGACAATCGCCTTCCTATATGGGGGATCTGGCACTGCTTCCCAGTGGCCAGAGGGCATTAGAAACAACAACATAACTGGAAAAATCAGATGTTAAATTAGTTTAAGATAAGTTTAAAAAACAATCAATTCATTAAATGTTTGATTTTCTTAAATGAGCCGACATTTTTTCGTTTATTTATAAAAATGAATATTTAAAATTATCATAATTGTGCATTTTTAGGGAAATGACGTTTTATAAATAATCTCTTATTTAAGAATAAGAGTTAAACACCTCAGATCCTCGGATTGTTCTCTAATATTCTAAAGAACAATTTTTAAAAGAAAATATGTTATACATATTTATTAACCACCCGTACGTGATCCAATACCATTTTAATGATAAATAGAGGTTCTATAAAAAAATTTATCTAAATTGAATACACTTTTCTGTTAATTAATGAAAATATCCTTCGTTGATAGCAAAAGAAATTTCTTTAAAATCTTCCGATTAATCTGACCCATTAGGCTAATGACAAATAATTGCATAGGTTTGAAATTAATTTGACACAGCAGACATTTACTAATGGAACATTTTCATACAAAGTTACGTTGTCAGGTATTGACAATTAGAGTTCTTCGTTGAAGATTAAATTGGTACGCAGTAGTGTCAATATGACAAACTACCTTTATTATCAGCATTTAGATTTTAAGAGAGAGGTATGCACATATATATCAATATATCATTTCAAAAGTATCTGAAGTAACGTTTGTTAAATTAAGCATGTTTGAGAAGAGTACAAAATTATTAAACCATGCACATTTCTTAATTCATTATTTTCAGCTAATTAATGTCATTCTACTAAACTATATTTCTGATAGCTTGCTGAACTTTTAATCTGTAGGCAAAGGCTCTAAACTCCTAATTCTGTTTTGGCTATAGAATTTTATCTTTAGCCTGTTCTGAATCATAAGTAGGTTCGGTTTTTTAAATTACCATCGGCACATGTTTATCATTGTCAAGCTAAAGGAATTATGCAAAATCACGAATAGGAGAAAAAAACGCAGGTTTCCAATGAAAATTAATAAAGCAGCAGTACTTAAACTAACACCCCCCATAAAAAAAAAAAAAAAAAAAAAAATAATAATAAAAAATTGTCAACCATCTTTTATGGATTCGAGTTTAATAAGTCATAGTTACTGTTTGATTGTTATTTTTAATTATTTTCATATGTACAGTAGACCTTGCCGCTTTAGATTCCCATAAATTCATTTCTTCAGCTTCATTTACGGCAGGCAAGATATTTTACTGTTCTGCGGTAAAAATCCAGTGAGAGATAGGGAACTGAACTATCAAATAGTCTATTTACAATATGAATGTGATTATCCGTTGACTTTCTTGCATTGGAATTCTTATATTCACTCATATAAAAGAACAACCAATGGTCCTAAGCACCATTTTCTACTGATACTTGTTATAATACGTGGAACTATCATATGTAAATTTCGGTGACAATCCGCATGTATACGGCACTTAAAGCATTCTCAGACACACAAAATTAAATTGCAAACACTTACACTCAAGCACACTAGAAAATGTTCAAAAATTTTAGGATTAAACATGCCTTGTTCAGGCAGGCAAGCTACAAACTAGAATTAGTTCTACGTGCACCATTTCCCAACATGCAATTAAAATGACAAATCGTTTTAAATTTTAGCTACTAGTTCATTTCTGAATGAAATCAGAAGAAAAACCTCTAATCATATTCCTTTTGATAAACTGATCCTCTGAGGAACAAGTCAGATTTGTTACAGCGACTAAATGTTATGAAATAGAGTGGCGAAAGATAATATTTGCTAATTAAATGGGATATTATACATTCAATAAGAGCACAAGCAGTCTTACTTTCGTTTAATTCAAAAAGTAATATTTTAATATTTAAAAATCTAATATAATACTTCTTTTACAAATCACTATTAAAGATGAAAAATAAAAATAAAAAATTGAAATTTAAGTAATCTTTAATCAATTTCAATAATAGAAAAAAAAATTAATACAAATATGTTTTAATAAAGCTATTTCACATTTTTCTATCTTTAAAAAATGAATGAAACTAAATTGCGATTTTGATTAAAGAGGATTACTTAACCACAATATGCACTAAGAAATGACATTAAAAGAAAAAAACCTTGAGCATTCATTCATTTTGAATTCCTTTATGAGTTCATTTGAGAAAAATGACTGCATAAGGAATATATTTTTATTACATACAATTTTTCACACATAGGAACATAGGATGTCCAGATAGGAACACTCTGTGTAGGGTCACATAAAGGTGTGACCGGTTCTGAAAATCAATTATCGAGAAAGGCAGTGTGCTTTAGAATTCCGTTTACTGCAATATTCATCGAACACCGGAAAATTTTATATTCATAAATTTCAGAATTTCTTCAAAAATCAAAAAAGGGGGCACTACTCGACGAAATAACGAAGGGGGTAAAATAAAGATTAAAAATGCTTTCAATGACAGTTTCAGAAACTAATAAAATATGGGTTTTTCTATTGGAAGTACCTAATCGCAAAAATCCTCTAACTATTGAATCCACATGAGAGAATATTCCAGATAAATATTTACAAAGGCTAACTCAAAGTTTTGCTCTCAGACTCCGGTGCACAGTGGAGTATTCGTATCAAAATCCTAGCCAAAAAGCGAAAATTTTAAATTTGTTTAAAAACAATAATATACATCTGTTTTTGGATAGCCTAGTAACTGATGCATCCCGAGATACATGTTTATCGAGCATAATTTATATCCAAAGGATGCAATCCTCGGCTTAAAAGCAAGTTTATTTACGGCAAGAGATTGCAGCGTTTTCTATTACTTAGTCGTGCATTTTCACTGGCTCTTTAAATTAATTTACTGATTTGAAACTCGGTAGAATTGTATTAAAATATATGTATTTTAATTATACGTGTCTATTAGTTTGAAAAAATGCATCTTTATTAAAAAAAATGGTTAACTTTGTTTTTTCAAATTTTTTTTTTCTAAATACACATTTCAAAAAGCTTTTTGAAAGTGTGTCGGGGCTTGTCGGGCCTAATTTCAACTAATCTTGTAATTATTACAGTGTTGAGTGTCTATTACAAGAAAAAAATGTTCCCCCAACATCCACCATTTTTATAAAAAAAACTATTTATCTAGCTCCATTTTTAATTTTTCGATAATTTTTAGACGGGTGATCACAAAAGGGATACAAACAAACGCGCTTGTATTTCTCATAAACTATATATTATGTGCAAGTGTTTGGATAATGGTGTATAAAATTTCATTTCGGTTAAGATTTAACATCAGTATTTTAAATTCAGTATGCAGTTTCTTATTTTTCTGATGTAAATTTGCTATAAGAAGAAAATTTCTACGTATTCCAAAATTGCCCTTTCTTAGTCCTTGAATAGTCCCATCTATTTACAGCTTAGTTTTCCATTTATGTTGTAAATTGTGTCCAAAGCAAAAACTCCCCATTTTTAGTTCTGAAAGGTTGGCAACTGTGACTGTTCGCTGTGAAGTGTGAGTGTGTAAACAGAAACATGTACTAGCTCTAAGTCTTGAAGTGCTGGCTTGAAATATGTTACATTTTCCTCCAGCTTGGAATGAGATTTTATGGGTTTGCAAGGAGGCTTTTTTTAAGCAGTGTCCTTTTAGCTGCTCTAGACAAAAGCCAAGGAAAAAGAGCAAGCCTTATAGCAGTGTGACCCTACAACTTCTTCTTCCAGAGGGGAACGATTATGGTCTCTCTCAAAAACAAACACACAAAAACACAAGAAGAAAGTGATTCTGGGTGAAGACGAATATCAGAGTTCAAAAGAATCGGAATGAAAATGTTAATCTTAAGTCATTAGAAAACTAAGATCCCGATAGTAACTACATTTAGATAAGTGTAAAATCTAAAAATTTTTATGATAAAAATTGATTTTTAGATATAATAATACTTATAAATATAATACTACATAAGTAAAATATTACATTTATATATTTTTATTGTGATTAAGGCACAGCTACACGGCTATTTGCCTAACGGAAAGATGCCTTGGGCGAGAGGCTTTTTAAGGGGTTCAAATGCGTATTCACGTGACATCTGGAGAAAATCGCCCCAAACTCCAGACCGTTATAAATGTAATACTGTGAGGCTGTCGATCTAAGTGGTATTATACAATAGTAGTACTTCCCAGTAAGGGACAGCCCCCGAACAAGACATTTATTGGAAACCCACTTCGAGTCGTTTGGTGATATATCGCCAAATCTGGCGACAATACTCTTTTTTTATATAATTTAAGAAGTATATAATACTAAAAAGTAAGTCAAAGGTCAACAGTAATGATTTTAACGTTAAACCCAGACAGCACAGCACATAAGCTTAAATCAAGCTTGACATTTCTTTGAATTTGACGTATTAACACAAGCTTGACAGTTCAATTCATTTTAAGCTTGCAGCAAGCTTGGAGAAGTCATTTGAACTGTCAAGCTTGAATACAACTTGATACTGCTTGATTTGGAAAGCCACATCCACATAATTTATCATCAGTCATAAATATACTTGACCATAGAATTAAAAAAAAAAAAAAGATTCTATATTTCCAAATATGGAAATTCTTCAAAATAAAATACAATTATACTACGAAATTGATTTCAAAATCAGTCGTTTGTCTCGATTTTGGGCAGTATTGCCCAACATGAGTGTCGCGATATTGAAAGTTTTAAAACGTGTGCTGCTTTTAAGTTTACTAATAGGGGAAATAAGCATAATATAGAGTCTATAAATCACACACAACATTTTAATTTTGATTCATCCCATGGAAAAATAAAAGAAACAGATCGGCATCGGGCACTGATCGATCTCGCCAGAAAACGGCGTGACAACCATAACTGTCACTTCAAACTTTAGGCGCGAGGCAGATTGGCGAATGGTTAGGACGCTGGCTTTCGAACATTTAGGTTCCGAGTTCGATCCCAGCCGCGTACGCTTGATGGAAACAGATTAAAATAACTTGAAATTTCAGCATAGAGGGGAAAATGCGTGAAAAAATAAAATATGTGGGGCGAGTTCGCCGACCGGCGCCCCGTGTATTTAAGAATTTTTTTTTTTTTTTTTAGGAAAACTTTTTAAGCTTGAAATTAAACTTGCTATGTCAAGCTTAATGCAAGCTGGGCAAGTGTAAACTTGAACACTTGATTCAAGCTTGCATTAAGTTACACGCTTGAAATTTTCAAGCTTAATTCAAGTTTATTGACTTGATAAATCAAGCTTGCTGCAAATTTGCTGTGCTGTCTGGGAAACATATGAAAAACATTTTTGGCCAGGATTTTGACACAAATACTCCACTGTGCGGCATCAAGTTTCTGAATATTGTGTTTATTTTCTAAACATCGTTCATCAGTTTTTAAAAGTAGTTATTGCTCATATTCTTCTGTTTCTGTCTTTTTTTCGTTGAGTGCCCTCTACTGGCGACATTTGAATC
The DNA here is from genome assembly GCA_038373885.1 of Cheiracanthium punctorium. Taxonomy (NCBI): domain Eukaryota; kingdom Metazoa; phylum Arthropoda; class Arachnida; order Araneae; family Cheiracanthiidae; genus Cheiracanthium; species Cheiracanthium punctorium. The sequence goes on from JAWZYV010017990.1 coordinate 61,527, forward strand.
CTACTTTGGAAATTGGGGCAACCAAATTCAGTGATGTCCGATGGATATTGGAGCAAGTACTGCATTTCTCTCACCTTTAGTGATTTTATGACCAATTTTTAGAATTGGTGTTTTTTTTTTTTTTAGATGCCCTGTAATAGGAATGGTAGATAGTCGGGAAGCGTTTCTGGCGTTCTGGTAGACAGAAAATTTACTGACAAGTCAAAACTTTCAGATGAGAACAAAAATAAAAGATAACAGGGAGAATATTTGGGAGGTAGAAATTCATTTCAATTTACTTTAGTTTTGGAACTTCGATAAAATTCTATTTGTCATCACTGCTCTAAATAAGAATCACCACATTATTTACACATCATTAATCAATACTCTGAATCATGTAATTCTGTCAATGAATAACTCGTTAACTTTTAACTACACGTACTTAATACATTAACACAAGAACACGCGTGGTGTATTTTGTATGCCAACAAAAAAAGCAAACAGAGCAAACAGAAATAAGTTAAAAGAGAACAAATATTTATGCTATAAGGTTTAATAATCACAACTTCTAACAAATATTCCTTGAATAAAAGCAGAATACAAAGTATAACATATCTCCCAACTTCTTCATCGTCCTCAGGTTCGTCGCATACAACCTGAACCATAGCTCGAATCTCATCTTCGGTAAGACGATTTGGGATTTTTATGGGTACGCGATCCCTAAAAATGTATTATTTTATATCAAAATATATCTAGAACTATGCTTATGAACTTTAAATGTTATAAGAATGTATTTTTAGAAACAAAGTAATACGGGCCGTGGTAGCCCAGTGGTTAAGGCGTTGGACTCGTAACCGGAAGGTCGCGGGTTCGATACCGGCGTACCACTAAAGACCACCGTGTACATTCGGTGTACGTGCACGTTAAATCCGTGGTTCCGAAAGTCCTCTCGGCGGTCGCTTGCAGTTTCCGAGGGGTGCTAACATTCAGAAGTCCCCCCACCTTCTGATGAGGTTCCAAATTGTGGCGGGAAATTCCGGGAAGGACGGAAATGTAGCTCTAAGTGACACATTCAGTGACGCGAGCTGTCCTCTCCTAGCAAACAAACAAACAAAGTAATCCATTAGGCGATCAAAATATACTTACATAACTACACACGTGGTGCATTATGTACACCATTCAATGCGATATGTAAGTTTTCCAACAGTATTCAACTTATCAATACGGCTGCAACAACAAGACGTATCAAGGACACTTCAATGATAGGTAAGACGCGCACGCCGCTGGGTGGGGAGGCATTCCAAGGTCAATTATACCATGTTTACTGCAAATAGTGTATTTTATACACAAATCATAGAATGGTTAACCTTTATGTACTGCTCAAAACTCATCGTCACAGAAGTTTAATGCATAAAATATTAGATAATCTATGCCCTTTTATTGAAACTCTTCTTATTTTTAATTGAAAAAAAAAATGCTTTTCTGAGAAACCTCAGTGGAATACGGAGGATGGTTTTGAAGTTGATAGTTGTCCATTTCGAATAACGAAATGTACAAAAGAAAATACTGAATACATATGTAATTTTTTTCAGCAAAATCCTTTTGCGACTTTGAAAGGTTCTACAAGAAGCGATGGAAATATTTTGGGCAAGTAATTCACAAGCAGTTGAGTCTCTTTCCTCAGATGATTAAAAATGTTTATCTGTAGTCTTAACATACTCAAACGCGTAACTGGCATTCGTTCCTAAAGCTGTATTTATAGGGGGAAACTTTCAGTTGGAAATGAGTGATTCAGATCCTATCGCCATACACTACACAGACAACTCAAGGTCGTCCATTGTTTTAGAGCATGCATTTGCCTACTTTCAAAAGTTGGCAATTTCTCATTATTTCTAAATCGTTGTGTTAATGCTTAGCACATTTTTTAATAAAATGTTACGCTTAATAAGTTTATAGTTCTAGAAGAAATCTAGGGTGAAGTCTAAAATATATCTATGTATCATATACAATATGTAAATTGTACTGCATAATATTATTTACGATGCATTTTGTATCACAGCAGCTCAGTCGGTTTAAGCTTGATTTCCATAAGAAAAACCGAAATGAAGAAGCACGGACCTTAGTCAGCGCTTGGAAAGTTGACAACCTTTCTCCACTGGAATGCTGTGGGAACTGTGTTTAGGGACTGTGTATGCTAAAGGAACTGGCGCATATAAGATCTCTTGTGGTTCCAATCTCCTCCATTCTTAAACGATATTTCTGGAGGTGCCAATCCAGGGGCTGATATCTCATTTGGAATGGGATGAAAATTAGGAGATCTCCAAGATGAGTCTGTCTTGCTCCCGCTGGTGCTCATCAAAATAGAACCTGATCCATTTCGCCGTCCTCCGTGCAGGATCTGACACCGCTCTAAGGTTATCCGGAGATCATTAGAAACAAAAACAACTCGATGCATTTTTGAATCATTTGTTCTTGTAAAATACTAGCTGAAAACATGGATCATGCTCAAGGACGTATTTAAGGGAGGGTCCAGGGGGTTCGGACTCCCCCTCCCCAAAATTTTGATTTTTGTTACTAAAATGAAATGATAATGATAAAATGCTTGTGAAAAAAATTGCCTTTTTTACCGTTTGGACCCCCTCCGAAATGATTTTCTGAATACGTCCCTGATCATGCTCTCTGCTATCGCCAATAGTCATTTATATGAGTAACTCAATTCATACTATTAAGAATGAATAACAGTAAGTTTAAATATTGTGACATTTTTTTATTCATACACTTTGCAGCTTCTAATTTATTAATACAATTAAAACAAACTTTTAGAAGATATTTTCAAAAGCCATACAGTTCAGATTTAATACTTAGAAATATGTTTTCACTTTTAAAATATATACTGTCAGCTCTAACGTGACAAGTATACATTTTTTTAAAAAGCTCGTTCATTTATAGCGTTTATATCTGTATCACATATCAATAGAAAAAAGAACTTAAAGAATTGTTTCTTGTTTGAAATGTAGTTTTTTAAGTTCTGACGCAAATACAAGAAAAACATACGGCTTCTGATCAAATAAGTCTCACTTGCTACATCAGCGATTTTAAGAAACGGGCTATTGCCAATGTTATGAAAATAAAAGTATCTTACGGCTCTATTGTTTAAATACAACACATATACAAAAAAAATGTTAGAATGGAGATAACATTCTTTTTACGAATGAAATGTTTTTCCAGACTTAAGTAACAGAAAAACAATGTACGTTTTGAAATTATTTCCAAAAGTCCTTAAACGTTATTATGGACTTTTTCTTTATAGGAAGTGCAATTTTGTTTCATAATACTTTTATAAGTAATTCTGTTGAGAAAATTTAATGCAAGACGTAAATCGCATTACTAAAGAGTAACAGTTTAAAATTATTTAATGGTCTTGTATTTAAAATGTTTTTCTGTTACTTTTCGATTCTTTGAAAGAAGCTAGTACTTCTAATGGGTCTATGGATTTCACTCTAAATAGTTAATTAGTTGCTTACAGAAGAATGATGGTACTTTTTCGCAAAAAGAGACACATGCTACATTTTTATTTGTAAAGAAAAAAAAGTTACATTATCAATAATTCTGATTAAAGGATAATGCTGTTGGTGAGAAAAAAGTTTTTAAATTGGTACAGTTCATACGAAAAAAATAACTAGTGTATAAATATTAGAGCACTTTAGAGTGAAATTTTCATCATTCAGAAGTACAGGCATCATTCAAGTAATCAAAAAGTAGCAGAAAAACAGAGCTTTTGTAGTCTGGTATTGTACAGCATTGAAGGAAATTTCACTCTGTTTCTGAAAAATAATAGTTTAGTGGCCTTTCTGTGGGCAAAAATGCTCCAATAACTTTACCTATTTCTGAGCACCTGCAGCTGAAACTAATGAAAGGAATTAAATCAAATTTTGAGACAAGGTGATCTTATGATTTTTAAGAAAATCAATTTATTAACAAAATCAGTCAGTAATGATATCCTGCTTGTACAGTTCAGAAAAATCTATTTTCAATAGCTAGCACAAAGGCCGAAATTACTGGTATCTTTATTATGAAGGCACCTAATAAAAAGGAGCAGCGTTGCCTCCTATGAAGAGACGGACGAAATTACACGCAAACCCGTGCCGAATCGAACCCGTATCCGGGGTGTGGTAGATTGTCTAACCATTACAGAACCCGGACGATATCTTAAAAAATACAGGCAAATTTCATATATTCTTAGAGCTTCCAGAAAAATCTAACGGACATTAATTACCGATATTATCTAAAATACAAAAGGTTTTTTTCATAATTATTTCAATAAAAATGCGTTATTAATACTTAAAATGAGACATATAATATAATTTACACCTCCATTCAAAATATCTGTACATTATACGCTTTAGGGACAAATTTATTGTGAGGACAATATCTAGTCAAAACAGCATTTGCTTCTTCAGAAAGTTTCAAAGAAATATTCAACTGCTGAAATATCTTGTTTAAATTCAATAACGCAGTTCAGTAAGTAGAAATTTTGGCAAACTGAAAACACTTTGCATACTATCAGTTAAACGAATCGCAACATATTTCTGCTTGTCGAGATAGCCGTTAAAGTTCTAGGCTTCGCTCTTTAAAAAAAAAAAATGACAAGATCTTTCCCCGTGTCTTCTCAGGGTTCATTGATATGCATTAAAATTTAGTCACATTCCTCCCCCCCCCTTCACGAAAAAAAATTTAAAACAGCTTTCTAGAATCATTCACGGTTTAATAAAATGTCCAAACTTTCTAAAGGGTCAAGTGGTTTGAAAATATCAAATAATTTGATATTTTGTTGATAGAGTTTCTTAAAATTTGTACTGTTGCTTTACAAGCATATATTTATGTTTGCGAGTGTTTTATTTTCATCAGAATAGCATGTAGTTGAAATTTTATTAAACAAGAACATTGCATAAATTTCTATTTAAAGTTCTCAGTAAAGTCGGGAGGCTTATCAATGAACCTCGCATTTAGAAGGTTTCTTTAAATGAACAATAAAATTTTTAAAAATCACTCTTTTAAACATCATTACATTGTAGCAGCAAGGTAGGATTTCATGCAACACAAATTAATGTATGTTAAGAAAATCTCATTAATTAGTTTGAAAAGCACAATATGCCTTCTTGCTCAACAAAATTTTACAGTTTGAAAAATTGTTGAAGTTGTGATATTTGGCAGCAATCACTGTCAAGTATTTTTGGATTATTATTCATACATTTTAGAAAAACTGACCATTCGTCTCGGTGCTGGTCAGATAACAGGAAAGCGGTAACAGCCAGAGACTATTACTCTAGGTAAATTTTTTGTGGGACCCCAATTTTTCAGTTCAAAAAACGTAAAGAGACTTTATATTCTAAACCAATTAAGATTTCACTTCAGGCCCTCTAACAACTGACTGATCAACCAGTACTTGGAAAGTAATGAGTTAAAAGTTTGTCACTCAATAGTGTCCCGATATTCGGCCATTTATCCAGGGCCTTATTATTGCATGGCCAAATTGGGACTTTGATCAGGGCCCCCGGCTCTAAAGGGCCCCCATTTTTGAATGTTGGTTCTGAAATATTCTTTTTTTTATATCAAAATTTTATTAAAATTAAAACAAATTTCCTAGATCGGGGCCCCCCCCCAAATCCATCATTGCCAGGAGCCTTTCTTGGTCAAAACCGGGCCCTGCATTTATCCGTAGTAAGATATTATAGACCACAAAAATACGATAAATTGTGGTTGCTTGAAGACCTTTAAAAAAGAGGTGTACTTTTGGATATAGCTTTATATTTCATGAAAACATCTAACATTTTCTTTTTCTCGTATTCATATGCGCAATATATAAGGATATCTCGATTGAACTACTAAACTTCATAAAGTGCATCCTTTAAGGATAATGTGTATCCGATTTTAAAATGCTCTTTGATATTCAAAGCTTATGCAAAATTCATGTTTATCGATAGTTTTAGAAATAAATAAGTACACCAGCAAGAAAAAATATGTTTCCCATACGGAATCACATGTAACAAAGAATACTTTCCAATATCTCACTAATCTTCGCTTCCGAAACATTGTTCGATATATCTTATATACTTCGGTATTTCAGAAAAAAAGTGTTTTCAGATATTTAGAAATGAGTGTTGGAAGAATACTTTAGATTTTCAGAAAAAGCATGACTGTATATATTACGCAAAAAGTAATAATGTATCAAAAATAAAATATCGCATAATATTCATAGATAAAATGAGGAATGAATAGTATTGCGTAGTATTCATGGATAAAATGAGGAATAAATAGAATCTCCAATTCTGTTTTGTACAGTAAGCTTAATTATTGAGAATTGTGTATACATTCATAACAGTCGAATACTGCAATGACACTTAAAAACGAAGCTTACATTGAGTCAGGTTTAGAGTTCTTCAAAATATTTGAAGATGTCATGAGTAAAGTTCAAGGATGATAAATGAGCTAATTTATTTTCCTTTTTATTGAAATTCCTCGTTCAATTACGTTTAAAGATTCGCAGTATTCACAAAGGAACCTAACTAGTTTGGCAATTGGGGTGTTTCAGTTTTGCCAAATTTTCCCAGACGAAATTTTTGTCAAATTTAGGGAATAAACGAAGGTAGCGTAAGAAAAGAGAAAAAGAAACCACCGATACTTGCATTTAACTGGAAGTTTGCAATAAGAAATGCGTTTTGAACGCAATACTTGATGTACATTTCAAGCTAATCTGCCTCCTACGCTCTATGGTCTCTAAAACAACTACAATTAAAAATTAACTCATCGTGGTAAATGTATTTATGGCTTGCTCTAGATTGTTTATGTAATTTTTCGTAATTTCATCTAAAACCAATCACTGGTCATGACATCATGTCTTTGGATATTGATGATTTTTTGCTTATATTCAGTATACCACATTAGATGGAAAATGCAATTTTTCAGAGTTAAATTTTTGAAATTCGAAAAAGTCGGACGTTTTGCATGGTATATTAATCTTTTAGATGATGTAACTAAATAGCTCTCTAGAGAGTTAAAATTTGTGCCACTTAGTTCAATGTTTCCAGGACTTTCATAAAATGTGTAACGTGATAATTTCAAAAATAAAATTAATAATAATTTAATATTTGAAATTTTCAATTATTTCGAAAACAAATCCATTTGACTCTCATCAATATGTATGAAAAATTGGAACATGGAGTTGCTATGTTATCATTGCGAAAAAATAATGTAACCTATATGCAAATTTCTTTTCCGGTAAAGAAATGTATTTCATTGACCGTGTAAAAAAGTAGGATATTGTAAGTGCTTTATTATATTAAAAATATTCATATTTTCTTATTTCTTAGTTATCGATAATACAGAAAGGTTCACTAACTATACAAATCAATTATATAAATAAGTATTTAGTTTATATTTTATCTAATTAAAAAACTGATTATTATTATTTTTGTTTATGATTGAAAATATATCAAATATAAATAGTCAATTAGTAATGAAAAACTATCAAATAGAACTGACATTAACACTTGTTTAATTAAACATTTTATAAATAATATGCTACATTTGAAGATAAAAAAAATCTATGTTTCGTATGGTACACTAACTTTTCATAGAAATGGTTAGTTTGACGTATATAGCAATCGATTTTCCCAGAAAACGATAGAGAAATAAAAAGTTTTTATAAGTTTGCTATGTCCTTTAAGGTATTTAACATTCTTAAATACTACATCAAGTTTAGCTATATTCCCGGCATTGTGTGCTTTCGTTTGGAAATGGGTAGAATGTTAGACTTCTACTCTGGCGTCCCATGTTTGAATCTAGCGTTGCGCAAGCGTTTTTCCTCTCTTTTTTTTTAAAATACATCAATACTGTTAATTCATTCTTTTAGTACAGTAAATATTTATTTACTTGTTCATTTATTTATTTTTACTACTTATTAATTTTTTAATTACTTATTTATATAATATTTTATTTCTACTATTTGAAGTCTATTTTTACAATTGATTATATTTCTGACTATTTGAATGTAACTAATCAATATTACAGTTATGACTATTTGAATTTCTTCTTTTCCCCCATCTGGTACATAGTCAGACGAGTATCTTTAACTGATTCGAAATTTTCTTCTATTCACTCTTCTTGAGCATGAATCAAAGCATGAATGAATTTCTTATCAGCTACAAACTTCTTATCACTTAACACATGCAATGTATTGTACAATTCTGTGTCTATCATCATAGCTTCCTCAGATAGTATATTAGAATTTGTCGTTGCAATTATTATTATTTTTTTTTTTTGAGAAGTGAACTCTCGTAATACGCTACTCCATTTTTTAGTCACTCCTTCAAAACATCACTGTATGTAGAACTGTCAGTAGTTTTCCCATCACAACAATAAGAGCTTGCTTGGATTAATTGCATATTTTTAACTGTAATATAATTTCGCAAAATGAGTTTCACTGCTTAAAACATCTAATCGAAACTTTAACATGTCATATTTTAAATATGACAACCCATCAACAGATGAGAGACGATTAAACGAAATATTGCTGTTTCTGTGGCATCACGAACCGGTGAAAATTAGAAAAAAAAGTCCGTCTTATGATTGTGACAAAAAGAAATGTACCTTAAACAAATATTGAGTTTTGCGAATGTTGAAAGTGAATTTTTTTGAATGTGTAAAATTCTGATTCCAAAGATTTTGCAAACAATAACATTTAAATGCTAATAAAAAAATCAATAAGTAAGTAGTAAGAATAAATAAATAAAAAAATATAAAATATATTATTTATTTTACTAAAAATGAATTAATTACCAGTATTGATGTAGAACATATGTAAAAATTGAACGAAAAAACGCTCGCCAAGCAAGGGATTCTAACATGGGTCGCCAGAGTCGAAGTCCAGCGTTCTACCCATTTCGCTACGCCGCTCAGTCATGCTTGCGCGTAACTTATATTTAAAGTTTTGGTGAAGTGGTTGGACAATAAATATTAATTTTTCTCGACATGTATTTGAGTATTGCGTCCTAGTTTTTTACACGAAGTAAATTCACATGGTATACTACCTCTGTGACAAAGATCATTGAAATCCGTTTCCCTGAAGCTCTGCCTTCTCCTTGCACGAAAATATGAAAATGAAGAAAATTTTAATATAAAGAAAATCTTGCAATAATCTATTTTCTTACATCATTAAAAAATGCATCTGTTAACTTATTTTTACGTTTATTTCAAAGAAGTGATTGATGTATGTATTCAAATTTTGCATGCATATTGATTAAAAAAAAAAAGTTGAATAAAATTTTTTTTGAAATAATTAAAAACTCCGATTTTATATTGTTAATTATTTTAATTTAGATTGTAGGAAGCTATATAAATGAAATGGCCACGTTATATACTTTATGAAAGTCGTCAAAATACTGAACAAAAATGCCTTAACACCTATTTGAGCCAGAGCTGAAAATTAAGTTATACCATCATAAAGATTACTTTACCAAGCAAAATTTAAGGCTTTTCCGAAATTTCAAAAATTTATAACTTTTTAACAAAGTGTAAAATATATATTTAATTCACATTCTTCATCTTAAAGGTAAGTGAAACAATCGTACAACAATCACTAAAATCTGCAACATCGACGTCAAACACTTTTATTACTTGGTTTGATATGAAATTACTTTCTTGAAAAAAAAATTGCTTACGTAATTATGTAGCAACATATGATCTGTATACGTATTTTCATTAAAGTAATTTTTTAAACTTATTTTATTTACAGTTTATGAATACTTGTTTAAAATCTTTGAACTCTTTTCGAAATTTATATTTAAAAAGTAAAACCTGGAATGTTTGCATGTAGCAGGTTTTTCTCACGTATATGTTATTACTATATAACGTTGCAATCTTAATTTAGTAAAAATAAATGTTATATAGTATAGTATTTCCTTTAATTCGATAAATTATTTGAGGATTGTGCAATTATGTATAGCCGTGCAGGTTAAACCTTGTGTTATTAATAAGATTAACAATTTAACTTAGAAAAACAAATTCTGCAATAAATTTTTTGTTGTCATTTTTTCCCCATATGCACCTTTGTTATTTAGAATTATAATTGCTTCTCTAATGTCAGAGTACGACACTTAAAAGTAAAATATTCCTGACTGGATAGATGCATGCATTTTCATGTTAATAAAGTCGTGAGTATTATGAAAACATGCATCAACACTGATATACATGTTTTAGAAAATTTTGCTGCAAATGAAATTACCGGAACAAATATGTATCTCCCTCAAGTGACACTAATAATTGTGCTGAGAATTACGAAGCTAAGGCATGTCATTACGATTTTAAATAAAATAACTGAAAGGTTTACATTTCCCTGACAAAGATAAAGACGTTTCTGAGCCAGTTTATTCGAAATCTTTATGTAAATAAATTAAAACGTAGCTTCTGATATTTCATGAGAACATACAAATGCTTAATGGCGAAAAGGTAGAGAGGAATAGAAATTCCATTAATGTATTCAGCCGTCTTCCTATCCAAACTATCAAAGTTAGAAGAATAAATAATGCAAAGTTCTGGAACGCAGAAGTTTGGCTTTAATCCTTAAGAAAACACCCCTCTAAATGCGCATGTAAATGTGGTTTACTCTGTGTTATCTTTATCATACATTTACATGCATTAAAAATTATGAATTGTGACAAATCACGAAAAGTATTGATACTGAATGTAATGCATTCTAAAGCTGAATTTTTCATTAATACTCAAGAGTTTATGTCATGGAAGAATGCTAGTTTTATCAATCAAACTGTAGAACAATGTTTACAGATGAAATAATTTCTAGTGGCACTGCTTAATCGTTTCACATTGATAAATGTGGTACGATACCTATACTGGTTTATTGTTATTTATATCAAATAAATTAGTTATTTTCAACATAAATAGATGATTTAGAAATTTTCGTAGTACTTGTTTCGTGTCGCACTCCTCCAGGAACACGTAGACCATATTCATGAGACCATAACGCTCTTGTAACGCCACTAGTCCCTTATTCTTCCCACTCCACAGCAGCCTCAGAGAGGCATCAATACAATTTATGATACGATCTGGAGAAACAGGATAGGAACAATGTCAAGAAGAATACATCTTTTCTTTGTCGACGAATTTCAAACCTTCGAAATGGCCGCTTCGTAGCCTGGCGACAGCAATCTGTGCAGATCTTTTGCCTTCGGACTGCAATGACTTCGGACTCCAATCGCGTACAGGAGGGACTCTCCAATTAGTATTTGCTTTAGCTTTGTGGGTAGAAAATACTTCGGATACGAAAAGTTCAAAAGAGGTGGTAGAAGGAAGAGCATTTCCCTCTTTCGCTAGTAGGTCCGCCTCCCGATTGCCGAGAACTCCAGACCGCAAGGGATCCATTGGATGAAAGTGCTGCTTTTCTGTGAAAGTAAGCATTTTTGAAATAATTTCCTTTCCAGTCTTTTCGGCCAGTTCTGTAAGTAATTAATCGAACTTTTGCTGTCCTTCAAAATGTTAGGGGTCAGTAGTTTCAGAACGGAGTACGAAACCCAAAACTTCTCTGAAGGCAAGAAGTTCCGAGAGGAAAAGAAAAAAAAATAAAATAAAAAAAGGGTTGTGAAATCTGCTACGAAAATCCAAACCAACATCGGAATTAGGTAGGACAGACAGTGGTGTCTACGCTTAGTCCGATTTATCCCCCCCCTCTCCCCAGGGTCCGAGAAGTGATTTTGTTGATTATTTCCAATAACTGCCTCATTATTACTGAGCGCTCAGTGTGCTTGATGGCACTAGTCAATAACTGGTCATTAAACTAACATTATTCAAAGTAGTTGGTGTCAAGCAGCTAAAAGGAATGCATGGCTCAATGTTAAAATGCAAAATATCTCGCTTCCACATAAAACAAATTGAACTGTCTTTTCAATCTCTGGTTGCTTGTCACTGCAGAATAAAATTAAATGCTCTATAAGGGTCGTCCAAATGAAAGTAGAACTGCAGGTGGTTTGAGAAATGGTTTAATGATATTAGTGTAAATTACTGTACAAAAAAATTTAATGCAGGAGTAACAGATAGGCTTGAGAAAGTCACTTTGTACGTTGAAAAAAAATGTTCCAGTGGTCAACGAGATGATGGATACCCGAGTGAAGAAGCTCCGAGGAAGAGCAACCTTTCATGCAGAATTGTGTGCACACTTCCTTTGCTCATAGGCATTTCTTCCGATATTTCGCAATTGGTGATTCGCCTATTCATTTTCAAGAGATGCTGATGCAAAACGTGTATTCTATGGAGCAGCCGTTCTCAAGTGGTGGTCCGCAGACCACTTGTGGTTCACGAACAAGTTCTAAGTGGTCCTCGAAGCGAGTGAATGCTTAAAAAGTAATTGTGTTTTTACAATTTCATGAGGTGAAAGGCAAAAAGCGTAACTGTTTACGGTCTTTTTAGAGATTAAAAAAGAGTTTCATAACCCTTGCAAAATGGGGAAAATACGTCAGGCACAATATTAAATAAAATAGTGTAGCATCTCCTAAGCTTTTGTCTTCGGCTATAAGAATATGTAAACGGAGTGCAGCATCACTGAGTGCGTAGAAATAACATTTTCTGCGCTTTTTGAATTATTCATTTTATCATTATACTTTGTGAAAAATGTTTTATTCCCAGCAGCAGTTATCAGTTACTTTGCATGCGTTATTTATCAAGTAATCATAAACTAACATTGTTAAGGAATAATATAATTTTAAAAATGAAGAAAATACGAGCAGCATTACAAGCTCAAATTAATACAAGCGAAGCCTCTTAATCAAGGTTAGAAGTATTCAAAGAAGGATCATTTAAAAATTTTCAACACAAATTAAATCTCAACACTCAAGTAGTGATCAATCACTGTCCTTTCACGTTATGGCTGAAAATTGCATGAAAATTTACTTCACTTTTTGTAGAAAATTTACTTCTACTTTCAACTACATTGAAAATACATTGGAATAATATTTTCTCTCATCTTACGCGACAAATAATTAACAGAATGTAATGGATGATAAATTAGTATTAATGATGCAACAAATTAATTTATCAAGGGAAAAACCATCTTACCTTAAATCCTACTGTTTGGAGAATAGAAACAAAAAATAATTTTCAATGTGTCTGACAAACTAATGTCACAGTTTAGTTTTAGTTTTTTTTTTTTTTTTTTTTTTTGGTTATTACAGTTATTTACCCAATACTCAGAAAAGCTATTAAATGGTACACAAAAGAAAAATTTATTTAAAATACGATTTCAAATTTTTAAATTTCAAACCCCGTAAATGCGGGTTACGTTAGTCCTGGGGCCTTTACCCTAAAATAGGAAAAAAGTAAATTGATGAGCATTAGAACTTGATTGCTAAGATTTTGCGTAGTAATCATTAGCTCTACCAAACTGCAACACTAGTTCGTGAAGCTCTCTTTCGTCACTGAGGTGGGACAAAATAACCGGTAAGTGAGCCAAAATGACCCGTATTTAAGATAACTAAATTTTAGTTTAGGTATTAGAAAGCTTATTCTCTTATTATTTTCTCGTAGGAAGGTTTAATTTTATCATGACTCGATTAATGTATGTTGATAAGAATAAAACTGTGGCACTTAAGGATCAGTTATTTTATGGAGTTCAGAGAGTTATAAAATATTTTCCATCAGAGTGAAAAACTATAGCTAATGCAGTTGTAAATAAATTTTAAATGCTTTATCAAGTAATTTAAATATTTCACTCAAAAATAAATATAAAAATTCAAGTCATACGACTCGAGCATAAATATACATGCCGATTAAAAAAAAAAAAAATTATATGGGAATGAATACTAATGAAATACTTGGTCCTACAAGCGGAGTGAAAAAGAACGGTTGATATTTAATTGACAAAAAAAATACAATTAAATTGCACTCAAAAAACACAGAAAAACCGTTATATATCCCCCCATGGAAACAGAAACCTCGGTTGGGATAATGATCGTACGATAGTTCATGATGCTATAGAGGAGACATACATGAGTTTTTCGGCCCATACAAGGTTGCCATAGGTAATCAAAAACCCCGAACTGTCAAGAAATTTTAATTTGAAACCATCAAAGATATTGCGAATTTTGTTTTTGAGCGAAAATTACAATGTCCGTCAAGTGTTAAAATACTCTTCATTTTGAGTGCGTGGGATGCTTCAAATATGACTTGACACAAGTTGCCCAGTGGCAATCTGTGTCACATGTGTCAGCAAATGGTCAATAAGTTTTTGTATTGATATGAGAGCTGTAAAATATAATGCACATTGTAACAAAAAAGTGGATTTTATAAAAATAGTTCTGGAAAACCGGGAAAGGCGATGTAGTTTTGCTGAAAAAAATTCATATCCATGGGCATTTTTTATCTATATTGACATTTTTTTTCTGAAATTGCACTTTTTGGGAAAACACTTTCAATCTTTTTTTCATTTTAGACAATACTGTCATATTCTTGTGCTTTAATAAAATGTACTGAGTCATAAAATCATAATTAAAAAAGCAATTTCTCTAACGTCAATCATAATGCAGTGACGGCAGTATTTACAATTACTAAAGCACCGCTGAATAAACTTTTCAAAAGATCTATAAACTTTGTGGCGGATACTGAATAGGTAATCTATAACGCTACTCTAAGTCTATAGAATACATGTTGATAGATTACGAACTCCGTTATCGATGAGACAATGCCAATACAAGGGATCTAATAGCAGATGGCATTTCCTTGTAATCGCTAGTTTATCTAGGATGATGTCTAGAAGATTGAGAAGGATGATATGCTAATAAGACACCCAGACACAATAGAATTCTGTAGCGTTAATCAACATACCAGACTTGTGTACGGAAATTTAAATTAATTTCAACAAGTAATATATCTTATTAGGCATTTACTTCGACGTTTCACAACTAATCGGAGTTTTCGCAGATTAATACATGTCAACACTTTTAGAACCATTGTTAACACATCCAGCCATTTTTAAATAATCAAGATTAAAACATTTTTATATATATATATATCTTACACTTGCACAATTTAAAAATCATATGTACCGTTTCTCTCACGGCTGAAATCCACAAATATTGTCACCTCCTGTCTATCTTAATTCAAAAGTTATAGAAATTGACGTTTTTAAGTGAAGAAAGATCACGAATATATTAAGACAATTCATTAATTTAAATAACTCAAAAATAAGAAATAATTCAACTCCATTAGTACATCATATAAACATAAAAAGCAGATTCATTGCCTAAGCGAACTCTCCTTAACAGTATTTTACCAAGTTTCAAAACATTTCTATGAAAACCGATTATGCCGACTATGAAAAATATTAGACCCAGGTTAATGTCTAAATTTAATTAGTTAAGAAATTAAAACAAACTAATTAAAGATATCCAAAAATGCTACATACGCATCCATCTTTGTGTGTGACAACTGACTTTTCTTAAGATAGTGTTCAACTTTTGTAGCTGCATAAAGCTAACTTTTACGAACATTGAAAACTATAGCAAAGAGAAAATTATTTTCGTAAACATGTTTTAATTGAAAGTTTGCTGAAAATCACAATGCAAAACTGTAAAAAAGAAATTATTTAAAGAAATTAGATAAGAATCTAATAAGAATAGAACTAAGTTATCTTCAAATATTCATGAAGTTTCTTTTTACCGAATTTCAGCAAGACTTCAGGTTTAACGAGCATGGAAAATTTTCAACTTTAGAAAATAGTTCGAAAATCTTGAGGAAAAAAGCATTTGAAAGCTTTATAGAGCTGTCACTTGTTAACATATTTAATACGACAAATGCCATTCTAATTATTGTATCGATGTTTTTTCTTTTATTTTAAACCTAATAAATAGTATATAAATATTCAGAAAAATAAAACGCTTTGGTGACTTATTTAAAAAGCAGAAATTAACTATTAGACAAATAGGCATTTTACTTATAAAATAATTACTAATTCTGGAACACCAGCTCCAAGTAGGAAAACAGCCCAAATCTAACTTATTCTGTAGCGTTTCTAATATATGGCAGGTATTGTTCGAGTCGTGGAGAACACCTGAAAGGAGGTAGGGGAGATAGAAGTTTAACCTGTTCGCATTGTTCAGAAGTTTAACCTGAAGCATTTAACCTGTTCGCTGGCATCGTTGAAGGAACACGTCGATTCTCACTGATGTACCCATTGCTGGCAAGAGTTTTAGAATGTAGCTTTGCGCAAACGTTGGCCCGTAAAAGGAGCATTCAGAGACCCATGCCTGGAATCAACGACGGGTACAGAAGGGATATTCGCTGTTTGAGCGTCGTTGCAAAGATGGGTGTGAACACATTAAAGCCAATAACATTAAAAAATTTTATTCTGAATCATTGCCTTTAGAACTTAAATCCGTGACTTTTTTTTTTGCGAAGTTTAGCCTTACGACAGAAAACAGTATAATGGGCATTCTACATAAATTTTAAATCTTTGAAGAGGAAGCATTTTCACATCACTACATCGCGGCAGCTCATTAGATTAGCTGCCCACCGCTGAAGAAGTTTAGCCGTTGCCATCGATCCATTTAACTATGAACAATGTAGCGGTCGATCGAATAACCAATCCGGTGCCACTGAGCTTAAAAACATTTTCTGACACCACGGGCTATGCGTGGCCACACAACCATCGGCTTAAGGCGGGAAAGGGGGCTCTAAACTTAATCAGTGATTACTCGCACGAAAAAGAACGAAATTACTCGCGCAGGGTATCTCGTACCCAGGAGTGCTTCCCCCCCCCCTCCGTAAAACAATTACATGAGAGGTAAAATAATGAAAAAATATAATTGTAAATATATATTTATAAATACTAATCGAAGAACAAAAGAAAAAAGTGTTTCTATAGTCAGAACTAAAGCCTCTCTCAGAATAATAGCAGAAGTACTCGCCCAGGGTGTGACAAAGGTTTTTGAATGATGCCACGCCTCCTACTTGCAGAATTCGACCACAAGTCCTTCCCCTTGAAATTTATGACCTTAAAGTCGGCTGCACCAGGAATCATGCTTTAAAAAAAAAAGTAAGTTAGGAAGTTGCATCGAAAACAGAAAGTGCCTCAAAACAATAGCATAAGTACACGCGCAGGGTATGACATGCTCGACGTGGCGATATTCGTAAACCTATTGGAAGAATTTTAAAACTGAATTTTAAGGTTTAAAGTTATGACCTTGAAGTCTGATGGACGAGGTTTCGCCCATTTTTAGAAAGTTAGGAAGGCGCATCGAAAATAGAAACGCAACGGATATAATTTCCTGCGCGAGCACTGCTGGGTTAATTGAGTAGAAACAAAAAGCAACATGCGCCAATTTAAAAATCTGAAAAACCACCCTGTCCTTTAATTTTTAGCAATTTTCTTCCCATTTTTAACTTCAGGAAAATTTTCTTTCTGTTAGGATGATTCTGATGTAAAGCTGTAGCAAGTACGTCATTGTTAAAAAGAATTCGCATTTTTGGGATTTATTGAAAGTTCTACTCAAAACTGAAAAAAAATCGCACTTTGGCCGATCGGCTTTCAAATTTGCACAGATGAGTTAGGAAATACAGGAAAAATGCGCTGCTTTAGAAAACTTAGAATCTATCATGTTTCCGATTTCTTATTTCAGGAAATAGCTATATCTGAATAAAACTGCTGGTTTGAAAAGGTTTCTCCAAATAATTCGGATTTCTTATTGCACGAAACCTTGAATTTAGAATTAATCCATAACTTATGTGGCAAAATTTGTTTCTTCGTTAACTAGAGTAATAAAAATAGAATATGAAGTATTTGTCATCAATAGGCAAATATTAAATGCATTGAGCGTCGGCACTTTCTTTCAGATCTCCCCCTTTTTTTTTTTTTAAAGAGCTCGTTGTCCGCCTTTACAACGGGCTCTAGTTAGTTTCTAAATTATTTCATAATACAGTTTCTGCTACAAGAATAGAATGAGTGTGGTTAAAGTACGTAAATCTGAAAAAAAGTTCCAAAAATTAGTTTAAGCTTTTTTTGTATTCAAAATTTTGCTTTCTTTCGCGGAAAATAACAAAACCATCTAAAATTGTGATTAAGGAATTCTCCCAAAAGATCTCCCAATAAACTTTCTAAATAAGACAAGTTCATGCAATCATTAAAACTTATCTCCACGAATATTTTGTGATTGTAGGCAACTTTCAATATCTGTATTTACCCCCAAAAAGAGAATACTATAAAGCAGGGTTGCAAATAGGATCCAAATATTGAGTGGCCCTAAACGCGTGTTGCCTCTCGGCAGCATACCCAATTTGGCCTTGTACAATACTATTGGAATAATAGTATTGTACAAAGCCCCAATACCTAATGTTGACTAAAAGATATATACTGAAGATATAATTAAATCAAATTTTCAATACATAAACAGCACTAGTTCTGCAGTATAAGAAATAAAGATAGATGCAATTTTTCAGTTGTACGTACATTTTTTTCTCTTTTGAAGCTTGCAAATACGCTTATTTGTTTTATAGTGATCAAGTAAAAAATTTTTTGTAGAAAAGTAAACTCATTTTTATAACTGTTCTTGGATATTTCACTAAAATATTTGTTATAGGCAGCTTTTTGTATGTTGCCAATTTGCAACAATATCTATTACATTGGCAATAATAAGAAAGTTCCACTAAGCCTGGAAAACAATGATCAGTTTTGGTTTTTGATGAGGAATAAGATTAACTGAATATATTTGACAAATTTATATGGATTTGCTTAAATTTTGTAGTTTATTTTTTATTGTATACAAGATATTTTTCTACAAGTTATTCTCAGCAATTTCTTAAACTGCAAAGGATACACAGTAACAAAATGTGAAAAATATGGTGTTAGACTTATTTTTAGTAAGTGTTTCAAATATTTCCATACAATTCTTTAAGTAGTTGGAAATCACACTGTAAAATATCCTAAAGGAAAATATTTTGCATTCCGTATTGATTTTGATTTTTAAAATTTTGTATTTGTAATAAGAATCAAAGTGCTTTGTAGAAATTCTTTGTTCTTAAAAATCATGTGTGTTTGATTTTGCTAAATTTTATTAAAAGAATATTTTTTCAACTAAAGCCCAGCGTTGCGGATTGATAACAAACTGTTTTTTAATTGTAAACCATGCCTAAAACAGTATGATTTTAAAAGTATTTTGCCCGCTGCTTGCTTAGGAAGTGAAAGCCAAAAAAGCATTTATTTTCAATTTTCAGACATTTAAAGGTTAAAGTTTTAGTAGCACGCATAGATTTTCGGTAGTGCCGTTCGACCACTTATTTGCGTACCTGCTTATAGTAAATATAGACTTTCTCAAAAATATACAAATATAAGGTCTGCATCCAAATTTCTTCTCTCCCCCTCAATAAAAATCCTCGAAGGTCACAACGGCAAGAAAAATGCGTTGACTAGATTTCATTGCATTGCATTGGAATTCGCTGTGCAAAACATATCGTTCTCCAGGAAATCTGTAGTTGTAATGTCCATGCAAAAACCCTTAACGGGTTAAAAATGTGTGACGCTACATTTTACTTTACAGCTATATCACTATTAAGACCCATGTTTAAAATTCATATCAAATTTTGAGTGACGCCCTGCTAAGATTTTTAAAGATTTGTTTTTAAATTCCATTACAGTTACTTTCGTTTTATTTTCTGAAGAATATTTATGCATTTAAGCAATGCTTTTCATTATGAAATACACTGTCAAATATATAACACTTTAACCGAGTCTATAATGTATTGAAATGAATTTATTACAATTTATCTTTTGCGTCACGCTATCCAAAAGGTCAAGTAAAATTTACGTAAATATTTAGTGTCATAGTAACCAAACTAAGTTAAATGTATATGAAAATTTTGCTTGCTCTTTTGGATAGCGTGACGACAAAGATAAATTATTGAAATAAATTCATTTGAATACATTATATAGACTCAGTGAAAGTGTTATATATTTGACAGTGTATTTCATAATGAAAAGCATTGCTTAAATGCATAGATATTCTTCAGAAAATAAAACGAAAGTAACTAATGGATTTTAAAAACAAATCTTTAAAAATCCCAGCAGGGCGTCACTCAAATTTTGATATTTTTAAGACTCATTTAAAATTCATATAGCTATAAATGGGGATATCATTACTTTTTAGGGTTATGGTCAGAAGATAATAAATTAGTTTCACGGGCGAATTTCAGAAGTTTGCTTGACACTAAGTTATATAAATATACAAATCTGTTTTCATGCGGTATCGGAATATTTGATTAAAAAAGTCACAAGTTCTTTTGTAACATGTAACAGAAAATTGACATGTTTGTTAGAATTTTATAATAAGAGACATAATACTGATTATAATCAACAATTTGAGTAATTTTCTATTTATAATTTGGGTTGAGTACAGATTAGTATCCCTGCCGCCATCTTTGAATGCAAATTAATGAAATAAAATCAGTTTAATGCTAAACTTAAGTCATATATAGTAAAAAGTAGTATTGGGCCCCATCAGTGGCCGAGCGCATAGCGCTCTGAACTGAGAGACTGACGGTGCCTGGTTCGAAACCAGGTTGCGTTCGCCGACCTAATCCTTCTGAGTTTTCCGTGGTTTCCTCCGAAACTTAGCGTAAATACGGGTTAGGACCCCCTCAGAAAGACCCCACGGAGGGCATCCTACCTCTCTGCTTAGAGCCTACGTGTAGCTAATCGGCCGTAATTCAAGAACAGTATATAACTATTGGTTCTATTATTTTATCGCATTGGGATTTATTAATTTGCATTCAGTTTAACGATAACCGCAAGTTAAGTTTCGTTACAATCATTATCATTAATTAAGAACAAGACTATTAAATTAATCTAGTTACTCGTTCTATTGTTTTAATGCAATGTTTGCTTTCAGTTTAAAGCTATATGCAAGTTAAATTTTTAACTATATCATGATACACTAAGTTTTTAACTATGATACATCCCACAATTTTTAAATAAATTAATGACTAATCACTAAATAAAATGGAAAATTATTCAAAAAATATTGTTTATAATCGGTTGTGTCTCTTTTTAGAAAACTAACGTCATACTATATTTGTTTTTTTATCAGTTGATAAACTTTTTTTTAGAGAACGTTTAGATGAACTACCAGTTTAAGAATTTGCGCAAAAAAATTCTTTTAAAAAAGTTTTGTAATATTAATTAAAATAGAATTACTCTCTAACACCCCCCCCCCTCCAAAAAAAAGTTTAAAATAAAATTTCCTGAAGGCTGTCGGTCTAAAAATCTAAACCTACTTCACATACCTCGAGTAGAAATCAAAATAAATTTAGTAAAGGCTCACCCACCCTCAAAGAAAAGAAAATCGGACGTATTTTTAAAAAATCAGACGTATAACTCTTAATGAAAGACGCTGTGCAAATTTCAACATTCTACAGCTAATCAATTGAGTCACGAGAGTTCACCACAAAATGGTTGCTCAATTTGTTAAATCAAGTACGCATAACTACGTACACACGTATGTTGAGACATCAAGCAGGAACAAATATAAATTCAGAAATTTTTTAAATTTAGATTTTTCATCGAAATCCGGAAGTTTTCAACATGACTATACTTCCTTTACAGAGAAGTTCAAAACATTGGAAAGTGCATTTTTCTGATGCATTCGTTTCTAGTTCGCTCAAAGTAACATCGTCTATAGCAATAAAGCAATTTTTAATTGCTTAAATTGCAAGGTTTTGCTCGAACATAAGTATACTCAGATCTCTAATTCTTTAGCGTATAGGCGGCACTAATCTAACTGTGTGAACTCATTGATTGTTGTAGAAGGTAAACGATAAAATCATTTACCCCTTTAAAATTAAATTGACTGAAAAGATGACATGAAAATCGGGAATGAAAATATTTATTCATAAACAATGATTACATTCAGTTGAACATACTGGTTTAAATATTTTAAAATCTATGCATATTCACGCAAAATCATCAATAATCATAGCCATAGTTCATGTACATTGATTGTTGTAGATACAATTTGATTCAACACAGTATAAATATTTGGGAATTTACATATCTTTGCAAATCATTCATTACTTTCATAGTAATAATTCAGAACCATAATTAAAATTTTAATTTATTCATGAATATTATTAAAGACAATATTTAAATTAACACAACAATGCATACATTTCTTAACATACAAAATTTTCATAAATGCAAATTAGAACATTTAATTTCCATACGCATATAATAATTGTCAAATTTGTCAAAAATCGAGGTTACGTCACTGTCACAAGTGAATGATCAATGTCAAAGTCAAAATAGGTTCCAAGATCTCTTTCAACTCAAAAACTTTTTGGAACCATTTTCTATTGGGGAAAATTTACAAAAAACTTTCCTTTAACATAAATTTTTTAAAAAGGAGAACCTTTATTGCGGAGCCTTAGAAAGGCATAATAAAAATTTATTCTTGCAAAGTTATTCTCTAAATGATCGTGTCAAAAATAAGAGAACTTGCAGAAGAGAAAAAAAATGGATATTTCACAAGAGATTAAAATTTTTAAATATTAAAAATATTTCAAGAAGCATTCGAAATCAATATTCCAGGAGGTATGAAGGAATTATGCAATTGGCTGAAAGAATTTAACTACGAACCGAGAAAGCGAAGTTATATAAGCGATAGTTTAACATTTCTCATTTTAAGTTGCTGCTTTGGGGTAGGTACATCGGTTTTTTGAGGGAGGATTTTTTAAAGTAATTTTCAACAGAGTTTAAAGTTTTCAGGCATTTTGAATGGTTTTTGTGTATAGATTTTTTTTTTAACATTGCTAATTTACGTTTAGAAGAAGTTTTGTTTCTGAATTCAAGTCTGTTGATAGTGTTTTAGACACGCATCCATTGTAAGTAAATTTTAATATTTTTACCTGGCTTTTAAATTTTGGAAATTAAAGGTTTTTAAATTTTTTAACCGAAGTGGGGCCAATACTCGACAGAAGGAGATTTTTTTTTTTTTGTGTGTGTGGTTTGTGTGGTTCTGATATGCCCGCTAGGTCCGATAATTCTCCAAAATTTTGATTTGTGTGCAAAAGTAAGCGGAAAACGAAATGTTCCAGAACTTTGAACCATTGGAGGACGTGCTCAGCAATACTTTTCGAAAAAAGCTTGTACCATTTAGAGACATTTTTTCTGTTTTGTTCCGAAATCGCGGTAGTTTCAACTCCAATGAAATAAATTCTTGGAGTGTATCCTGTAATGAAAGTATGACAAAATGGAGGAATTTGTTTCAAAAACAAGCCTCAGAATAACATTAATGACCCGTAAAATTAAAATAAGCAATTTAAAAGACAAAAGTTAGGAGACCAAACATTAGTTTATTTCAATATATGGCAGTTTATTTTTATAGAAGAACCCAAATACACATTTATAACACTAACGCAGGAAAAGTATTTCAGTTTGTATCGGGTATTACAGATATCCGGAACCCGGTACAGATGGTTTGAAGGATTTAAAAAAACTACCGTTGAATCAGAATATTTAGAAAAAGTTGGGGTTCTTTGGTACCAATCCCATCGAGTGTCCCTTTCCATCGATAGTTCCCGTGCTTGTCACTGCTGCCAATTTACGCATGGAATTCGTACTCGTCCAACCCCCCCCCAACCCCCAAATGCAGTAGGTGCGTTGGGGACCACATACTGGATAATTGTGTCAACACAGCCAAAATGCATGCACTCCCAGGGTCCACACAAAGTTTGGGATCCCGTGTGTGAGGACTACCAGAGGGAAGCTAAATTTTTGGTCTTTAAATATCCCAACCACCTCTCTTTTGCAGAAGCAAGGCGACTTTCGTGCTAGTGAAAACAACTCTCATGCGTCGGTTACGGCCTCTAAAAACTACTCCCCTTAAAAGATCCCCTTAAAGAATTGATCCTCATCCTGGACGCTTTCAAAGAATCTAAAAAAAAAAAATTGGTGCAGGAAACCCCAAGTTCGTTTCTCACCCAATTCTAACCACTCCTTGTCAACATAGTTCCCGCTGAGAATGTAACTGAGAACTCCGAAGATTGTACTCCGACTCTGCAGCTGGCAAATGTTCAGCCAGCTACCAACAGCTCCTCCATTAAACGTAACTGAACACGTGACACCCGAAAGGAAAATATAAATTAGACGACAGTCCGATGCTCTTAGGGATACCAACCCTCAAACGGACGCTGAAATAACAGCGTTCTACTCGTCTATAGTACACAGCTCCAACGCTTCTCATCCTCTCTTCTTCCCTCTCCCTCGTCGGGAACTACTCTGGACAGACCACCGCAAGGTTAGGTTCCGTTCGATCCTCCCTCGGTGCCTCTTTCTTTTAATCTTGTTTCTGATATGGCCCTAGCAATTATACAGAAGCGCGACCGCTAACCGGGCTTGGTTCAACCACCAGCTTCTTATGGAGGCGCACATCATCGCTCTTCAGGAAACCTTCCTGAACTCCTCTGTCAATTTTTCCCACCCACATTTCGCCACATATTGTATGGATAGTGCTGACCGCAAAATGTGGCGGTGTTGCCATTTGCGTCGCTAGCTTCTTGTCTTCGCAAACGATGGCCCTTCCGCTCCCGGCTCCTTTCGGTGCCGAGGCCATTGGGATTATGTGGCCTCATCAAGAGATCGCTGTCATGTCCCTCTATTCCCCTGATGGCAGATTCTCTCGTCCCTGGCTCGATCGCCTTAGTTTAGCACTTCCACAGAATAAGGGGGGGGAGGGAACATCAATTCTAAGCAGCCCTTATAGGGGGCAAATGGCAATTCCCCGGGCTCTAATATATTAGCTAACTGGATTCTCGATCATGAGTTGACTATACTGAACGTCACCTCTGACACTCATAGCTCCTGGGTGGCACGGGTCATTGACCGACTTGTCCCTCTGTTCGGAAGACATCGCCCCATGAACTGTGAGTGAGGTTCTCTCAGACCCCCCTCGACTCTGACCATCTTCCCATACGTCTCGCTGTCTCCTTGGGGGTTCCGCCCGACCCGCTCCCGGTTCTCCGTACCCGTCCGAACTCTGCTCGTCCTAGCCGTCAGTGGAATGATTACAACGTTTTCCTCAGCGATTGTCAAGAGGCGGTCACGCTAAAAAAGGAAACTCAGCGGTTGGCCGCCCGTCCGGGTGCTCCCTGGTGGGACTCCCGCTGCGCTTTTCTCCTGGGGCAAAAGCGGCGGTTCTTACGTATGGCTCGTTCTACCTGTAGCCAGTCGCACTGCTGTCGGTATAAGAAAATTGCTGGACTCCTTAAGCGGGCCATTAGAGAAGCGTCCCGTAACTATTGGCAAAACATTTTATGCGGGTCGCCAAGAGCGGTAGCATTTTTCTTTTGTTCTCGGGACTGCAGCAGAAGGGGATCCATCCCCCCCCCCTTCCTCTCGTCTAGTCATCCACTCTGTCTTCTTATGTGTTTGAGGTGGTGGATCAGGGTGTCTAGTTAATCGTCTATGCGGACGACATTTTCTTGATCGACTGGGGAAACACTCTCCAATCTGTCAGAGCGGCTAGATCGCTGTCTCGGCAACCTTAGTAAATGGTATCGTTATTGGAAACTCTCTCTCGACCCTAAGAAATGCGCAGCTATTAATCTGTCCCGCCGTCGGGGAACCCCTGATTTCAACTTTGCGGTGTTTGACCATCCCATCGACTGGGTTACCTCCTTAAGGATATGAGGAATGACCTTTGCCAGCAACCTGACTTCGAAAGATCATTTTTCTCGCCTACAAGTGTCGGCGCATAGAAACGCCACTTCATCCGTTACGTGGCTCACAACCCACCATAGTGGGTTGGATGCTAGGACCCTGCTGCAAATTTGCAATTCAGCGATTCTTTGGCACCTTCGGTCAACTGGGTCACCGGTTTATGCCCCAGTTCGGTTCTGGTCTGCACAGAGCTCGGTCGCGTTTGGATGGAGCTCCAGTAACAAGTGTTTTTGTGGAAAATAGTGAACAGTCGGGGATAACACAGTAAGCGGGTGTCCATCACCAAGGAGGATATGTCGCCAACTTTGGACTTTGTAAACAGGACTGTAAACGGAGCGATTGTTTTATAATTCTCTAGCAACCTATTGGAGAAGTTGAGTTGTTTGATGTTGCTGTGCAGAAAGGATATTCTGATTGGCTGATTGTTTTAAAAAGTAACCGAATGTATTTATAGGAATTATTTGATTGGTTTAGGGAGTAACTTAACCGTGAAACCGTGGTTATAAGCGGCGGTTTTTGAGTTAATGCGTATCTTTATTAGTTTCGCTGTTGGATACGTGTAGGTGTTTCGGGGCGTTCGATTTATTTTTTTTAGTAGCAGGTAACGAAGTCCAGGGTTTTATGGTATTGCGTTTGGTTTTAATCTTTTAGTTGTTTTTGAGGTTTTAATTGATTGGAAAATGCATCCGTTGCTGGAGCATTTTAGTATTTTAACCATGTTTTTATTGTTAGAAAATTAAGAAATTCCTAGAATTTTTAACTGAAATGGAATTTATACCAGCCCGGACGTGTTTTTCTGATGTTTGCGGGACAGATATTGGATGCTGGGTGGATAAAGGAAGGAAGTTTGGGTTCAGGTATGTATGTAAAGGTAGAAAAAAAATGCCCCGGAACTTTAGATTCCCTCACAAATACTTTTTTTGAAAAAACTCTTATAAGTAACATGGATATCCTAGGAATTTTATTTTGTTTCGAAATTGCCCATTTTGTTTACGTTAAATCAAATAAAAGCTTGGAGGGCGAAGAGAAGTGAGGAGTATGTCGCCAAAGACTGCTACAGATTATTTTTAGTTTTGCAGAGAAGTTTGAAGTTAGTTTCTCACGAAAGTAAAAAATTGGGGGAACCTGGAAAAACTGTTCGCTTGGATGAAACTTTTAACTAGAAGAAAATATTGCAAGGGACGTGTTTATCAAACACCATCGTAGTTCTTGGTATTTATAGTCGAGACGACACATAAAGGTTTTTTTAAGTAAGAGTAAAAAGGAACTTCGGCCATATGTAAAAAGTTTTGTTCATCCCGATACTTCTGTTATATGCACTGATAGTGCTCCGCAGTATAGTGGTGTAGAGAAAATTCTAAAAGCATAACATAAAGTTACTAACCATTCCAAAGGGGAAATTGTTTCCAAAAACGATCCAACGAATACAATTAACGATATTGAAAATTAAAATAAGCAGTTAAAACGAATGTTGAAAGTAAGAAGACCAAACAATAGTCCATTTCAAATTATGGCTCTTTATTTTTATCGCAGAACCCAACTAAATATTTATGCTACAAATGGCGAAAGAATTTTCATTTTTTAAATGACATTAAGAAAGTATCCGTGAACACGCAAAGAAGGGTTAAAATTTAAGAAATTTATTGTTCCTACCGTAGTATGAGAATTTAGAAGCAGTTTTGACAGCTAGTGGGAGTAAGGAGGTAGTAATGGAAATTGTGGATTTGGATGATACGGATTGAGAAGAATATTTATTTTGGGTTGGGGGTGGAAATTTTGAGTTAAATATTTTTAAATTTTCGAGTTTGATGTTTTTTTGAGGGTTTGTGTTGGAAGCAATTGCTTGTGACGTGTTTTTTGATAGTTTTGGTAAAAAGAAGTTTTGGTTTTTGCATAGTGTTTGGATATTTTTGTTGTTCAGGTGGCTACGTATTCGTATCCAACAGCCAAGTTTCCTTTTTTTAGTCTTTTAAAAGAGCTCGTTTTCCTGGAAATGGAAATGTATTTGTGCTGGTAAGTGACTATTTTTCGTTTATGGATGACGGTTGGGTAAAATGCTGTGTATGACTTAAAAAATTTGGCGTGAAAAAAGCGCGAAACCACATTTTGGAGCGAAAATAGTCGCCAAAAAGCGGACACACGCTTACGGTATTCCCCTAAAAAAGGATCCTACGAATTCTATAAATGATTTTGAAAATTAGAATAAACATTTAAAACGCATGTTAAACGTTAGGAGGCCGGAAATTAGTTTATTTCAGTTTATGGCGCTTTATTTTTATCGTCAGACACAAATATTTATGCAACAAATGGGGGGAAAATTTTAATTTTTTGAATGAAGAAAGTTTATCCAGGACCAGGTAAAGAAGTCCTGAACATGAAGAAATTTGTAATTCCCATTGTAGAATCTGATAATGTAGAAATTGCGCCTGCTAGTGGCAGTCGGGAGATTGAAAGTCTAAGATCCAGATGATAACGATTGGGAAGAATTTTTATTTCGGATTGGGAGGGTGGTAAAATTTTCAGTTAAGTTTTTTGGATCTTTCTAGTTTGATGTTATTTGAGAGTTAGATGCAAGCGCTTTTGACGTGTTTTTGATACTTTTGGGATAAAGAGTTGTTTTGGCAAAAAATTTGTCATGTTTTTGATGTTCAAGCAATGTTTTTTGAAATTTGAATAACAAATAAATTGGATTTGGTTACACGGGTGTCATAAATGCATGTACCCAACAGATATCTTCTCCCCCCCCCCCCGATTTTTAAAACAAAATTTCTTTTGTGGAATTCAGTATGGATTTGTGGAGGTAAGCGATTATTGGACTATTCCGTATACGGTGCTGTTTACATTTTGATGTTTGTTTACAAGTTTCATTTGGCGTTGGCTCTGGTGCCGTCGTGGGCGATGCTCAGCTGGAGTGAAGTACCCTGCCGGTGGGTGTTTAGACTGGTAACCATAAAGAAACGCGGGGTGTTTGAAGTATAGGATTTACATTCTAATTGAATGACGGTAGTTGTTGCTTGTGGCTAGCGATAGAGTGGATTAAGTTTGTGTTTGATTTTCCTTGTGGGTTTGATTCTGTTTTACGGACTCTATCGTAGGTTAGTGAGCGTCTCTGGGAATTTCGTCGTCAGTATGGATGTGTGGAATATGGAGTTTATGTTTTGAAAGGAAAAGGAGCGAAAGCGGTTATGGAATGGTGTATAAGTAAGTGTAACAGCCGGTGTGTATGTATGCTGTGTAGTGGCGGCCCGTGGTCAAAACTGTTAGTGCAGCCGGAAGCATACGAGCCCCCCCCCCCACTTCCTCCGGACAGGAATGGAAAATCTTTGTTATTGAATTCGAAAGGTGGCGGATTAAGCCCTCAACCGAGGAAAAAAAATTACATAAATGTAAGAGATCCTTAACATATGGCTGCTCGACATAAATTTCAAGCAGCCGCTCTTATCCTCAAAATTGCATTAATCCGTGTCTGATTCAAAGTTTCCTTAGAATTTTATTTTGTAACGATAACTTGAGAAGAAAAAAAAAAAGGAAAACTTACTTATTTTTTTACAAGTCAAATCAATCCTCCTTTCTTTTAAACTTGCGAATCAGTCAGTGATGCTCTCATAAAAGGGCGTTGTTTTAATTCAGATATCAATAATTTTAAAAGCTCTTTAAAACTTCCCATGTTTAAAGAATTTTCTCGCTCGCAATGTCCTCCAAATGCTAGTTATTGCTTACTTAAAAATAATACTGCTTTGTTGGTTAATTGTCCATTCATAAGCGTCTATTCAGGCTCATCTTGATAAATTCAGCAATATAAAGTCGAGAGTTTGCAGAACATATATTCTCCTTACCCCCTCCCTCACTTCTCGTCTGAGCCAATGAGTTTGTCGAGTTCTCAAGTTCAGCCGCCGTTAAAAAGTCTTCCATCGGCTGTATCAGCTGCATACTCCCTATGCCGGAGAGGCTGCTTACGTAGCCGTTGTCATGGCAACGGTGCTGCCAATTTTCTTTTCAGCGCTCTGGGCTGAACCAAAGATTTTCCAAATTGAATTGCTGGAAGATTAAAGTGCTTTTTTTCCTGAATGAGCGATCCGGCCACAATGTTTTTTTTTTGTTTGTTTTTTTCGGAGATTTTTTTAATTTACCGTAGGAATTCCACAATTCTAATCTGCATTTAGGAAAATTAGTAGAATAAATTATTTTAAAGTATGTGCTGATACTTTCAAGTGCAGGCTGTACTTCCTGTATCCCACGAGCCGCCACTGATGCTGTGTACGTGTTTCGGCTATGAAGTTGAGCAAAAGGAAAGATAGTAAGGATGGTTATGTATGGGTTTGTAGAAAGGGAGGTAAGCGTGGGCATCATGTAAAAAGTGAGCGGGAGTACGTGGTTTGAGAGATCGAAATTGAACATGATTGAGGTTTATTAATAACGGGTGCATGGATTGAGCAAATGAGGGCTAGTTGGATTAAGGTTGAAAGGGGGTGCGAGTAACAAGACTGACCGATTGGATGAGCTATGTCGAGAGCTTTGTATGGATGCTGTTGTGTTTGATAGCGTTAGTGTGGGTGGAAATGGTGTGGTACTTGAAATTGATGAGAGTAAGTTTGGAAGACAGCAGTATAAAAGGGGTAAGCCTGTGAAAGGAAGGTGGGTGTTTGGAGGTGTTGAAAGAGGGAGTACAAGACGTTTTTTTGAGGTGGTTGAAAGTAGAAGTAAGGACGTGTTGCTGGAAGTGATAAAGCGACTTATTCTTCCGGGTTCTGTAGCGAGCTCCGATTGCTGGAAAGCAAATGAAACCCTAGGCAACGAAGGTTTCATACACTTTTCGGTGAACCATTCAGTGACCTACAAGGACAAGGAAACTGGGGCACATACAAATTCGGTGGAGGGCACGTGGAACGCAAGCAGTCTTTTCTAGGCACTCGGAGGGTGATCGGTCAATTTGATTTGTACCTTGCCGAGTACGTGGAGAAGACTACATAGGGGGAAAAAAGGCACAGCTTATGAGGCTCTTCATTCGAAGCGTCTGTAAGTTGTACTCTCCTCGCACGAAGGATGGTCCGGTGGGGGAAGGGAGGAAAGTGACAAATCAACGGTGAGCGCCATTGAAGGAGAGGGAGGGCGGGAGGATGAATATACGCTGTCCGAAACCGATAGTGACGACGAACGGAGAGTTCCCGGCCCATCAAAGAAAAAATTTAAGTGGGAAAAGTGAAGCATGTTCTTGTTTAAGTGTATTTTTCGTATCGTTTTGTTGTGGATTTGACTTATTTAGTGTCATTTAATTAGAATTATGTTTATTTGTAAAAATTTTAGTGGTAGATATTGGTGCTTCTTCCTCAAAACACAGCGACAGCCGTTGGAGCTTTGAGACCGCCAATCTCCAGCGGCTGTCGCCGTGTTTACATGGGGTGCGCACCGGCTATACGATTTTACCAGCAGTGAATAGCACCCGAAACAACCGTAATGTCAGACTATTGGAATGGATATAACCATGAAATTTTAAAACAGGAAGGTTTCAAACATTTTAAGGAATAATTCACGGTCAAGTTTGTAGATCCTGTAACAGGAGCCCATACAAATACGATAGAGTGTATGTGGCGCCATGTGAAAACTAAATTAACAGCGTACAATAGGCAAAATGATACATATACAATGCCAAATTAAGATGCATGGAAAAAGTTGTTTTGATAAAAAATTGATTTGTGTAACGGGATTTTTGAAATAAGGGATATAAAATAGGGCGAATTTTGAATACAAAGTACAATTTTCTTGTTTCAGCTGCAACTTTTGAATTTTTAAACTTTTGAAAATTTCACGATGTATGCGTTGTTATTTTTGTGAAGATTTTGAATGTCGCCATCTACTGTCTTTCGTATTGGTGCAGTTGAAGTGGTTTGTTTACAAGTTTTCACTTTCGTATCGTTAGTAGTATGAGGAATTTGTTTTTGAAACGCATTTAGAAATTTAGTGGCAAATACGAAATAGAAGCCATAACAAAAGACATCTGCTCATTACGTTTAAAGAAAGTGCTATTTATAGTTAGAGAAATTTGTCTTTGTGTGCAAAGTACGCCACAGGTTTTCCTTTTGACAGGTTTGACTTTTTAACCCATTTATGCCTAGTGTCCCTTTTTTGGGACGGCATTTTCACCATTAGTCAAAAACGTTATTTTTCCTAGCCTTTATTCATGAGTATTAAGCCTCAACTCTACAAAATATTTTAACATGACCAAGTAGGATGTTGATATTTCGATTTTTATGCATAATGATTTTAAAAAGAAATCACCCCTTGTTCAAGAAGTTGACATCGGAAATTTATTATTTCAGTTATCAGTAAAAATCGAAGAAAGTCGCAAAAATATTCAGGCACAAATGGGTTAAAGAAGGAAATCAGCAAGAATTGTGAAGGTAAGTCAGTTTTAAGATAATGTATTTGGCGCGGTTTTGACAAAAAGAATGGCGCCAAAAAATGGGGGTGGGCTATACTAAAAGCTATTCCCCCAAAAATGAAAATGTGGTCAAAGCCTGAGAAACCTCGGAATTTCAAAACCTACTACTAGGAAAAAAATCTGGAGTGACTCCACTCTACTTTCCGAACATTTACGATTCAGATAATTACCAAGCATTTAAATAAATTGTAATCGATGAATAATTCAAAAATATATACCAAATTGAAGCTCAATCGAATGCGCCGTTTAAACGCTAGCGCACTTTCGAGAATTTCCTCCCGTAGACCATAATTTAAAAGAAATCTTTGTCGTAGTCCTGTAGAAAAACTATAAGTCCTATACACATCAAAATCAATACCGGTCTTACGATGGTGGTTTATAACATATATACCCAATTTGAGCTCAGTCAAATGCCCCGTTTAGGAGCTATCGTTCACACACGTACATCAAAAAATAGCATAAATGAATTCAGAAGACCCCATAACGTGTAAATACACCAAAATCTCGAAGTTTAATTTTTTTCATGAT
Organism: Cheiracanthium punctorium; assembly: GCA_038373885.1. Classification (NCBI taxonomy): domain Eukaryota; kingdom Metazoa; phylum Arthropoda; class Arachnida; order Araneae; family Cheiracanthiidae; genus Cheiracanthium; species Cheiracanthium punctorium. The sequence continues at coordinate 94,235 of JAWZYV010017990.1, forward strand.
TACTGTACTTTCCTTACACGGAACATGTTGGAAAGTAACAAGAAACAAACGAGCACCTGTTGAAAAGGGTCAAAGCCAAACTACACCCAAATAAAAAGAAAAACAAACCCGCCATTGACTAATATTGAATCATTTTCTTCCATTGTGGTAGTCTTCGCTATAATTAAAGAAATGGCAAACAAACGATTTTGTCGTTTGGTCCAGTCGACCAGTCGTTTGGTCCAGTCGTTTGATCCAGTCTTCAAGGAAGCCTTTAATGAAACTATAACCCGCTTTATCAGGCCTTCGCCCTGTTAAACGTAGTTAAATTGTTCAGTGACGATGATAATGAGTAATCAGCAACGTATGAAAATCCTATCATGGAACGCACACAAGGACTAGATGGTAATATTGAAGACATAGAAACTTCCTCTGTCACGGGGACTTCGACATCATACTGGAAAATTTAGGAAACATCACTTGCAAAATTCCTAATTGCACTTTACACAGGAGATATCGAACGGACACTGACATCAGATACACACATGGTGGCACCGCCATATGTAAAATCTTGCTTTTCACACCGCTTCGCAGACTTTTCTCTTGACCGTCTAGAAGCTACATCCATTTACCTTCACTTTACAAACTGCGAGATTCGTTACTTCTGCATACGTTTGATCATTAAGCCATTTACACTTAAAGATATGGAAACTACTTAGCAAATGCCGAAGAAACATAATTGCAGGAGATTTAAACTCCCACCCTTTCTCCTGGAACGGGTCCAGGAGTTGTCCTAGGGGTGTTATCCTCCTTAAACTCATCTCTGACAAGGGTATCAGGCTTTCTTACCCACTCTCCCCCACCATCAACGGTAACGATGGATCATCTAGCATTGTTATGGTACTGAATTACAATCACCGCATTCCCTGTCACTATGAACTGCAGTACTTCGGACCACCTTCCAATTCATTTTGACATCCAGGCTATTATTACCTACGCTGAAAACAAAACTCATACTGACAAGTAAAAATACAGAGTACTTCATAGAGATAACCATCTCCAACGCTAACCTACATGTTGTCACTTCAATTGAGCACGAGGCCACAAACATCACAAAGCATATCACTAGCGCGTATTCATACGCCACCAAACATACTGACATGAACGTTACAGGCCGACTACCAGTTCACAATAGACACCTCATTACTTAACGTTACAAGGCCAGACGACCAGGAACCCCGATACCCCTCAACATCTACTCACGCCTCAAACGCGAGGTTATACAAACCATCTACAAACTCAGGAGAATTGGAAAAGATACTTTAAGAGCTCTCTCCCACGGAAGGCTGTATTTGGAGAACCATCAACAGGCTTAACAGGACAAAAGCCATCCTCCCAAACATCAGAATCAACTCAAAATATTCTATTCTGGACCTGGATAAAGTAAGCTTCATAGCTACATAACAATTCGGTACTATTCCGCTATTTGAACTCCACCTAAATTTGAAGATTTTTTGGTAACCCTGCTTCATGTTTTGTACATTCGCTACTGCTTGTAAGGAAAGGATAACGTATTAGTCGGCGATTTCATTGTACTAATCCGCGAATGTGTAATTATTCATACTCAAACGTGTAGTTCCTCATGCGTAGTGCAAGAGTCATTTTAGTTTCTAATTTTTCGTCTGGTGTGGCGGTCGTTCCTCCTTGGAAAAGAGCCGATTAATGGAGTTTTTCTAGAAGTTTCTTTAATCTCTATTTCCGGAATTGTTTATTGTGATAAATATTTTAATTAAAGTTGATATTTTCCGTGGAAGGAATTTTCGATGCAGTAGCTTAATGTTCTGTCAGTGCCTTGGAATTTTGTTTATAACGGTATGAACATTTGGGGATTTACCGACGTCCGAAGAAGATGCCGTTAAATATTTTCAAAAATTTGAAGTCTTACCGTCGCATATGCATTGCGCTATGCAACATGAAATGAAATTATCCAATTCCAATGGTCGCTTTTTGTGAAAATGTAAGCTCTGGTCTTGTAGTGTCAGCATTCGGACAGACAACTGGTTTGAAAATTCTCGATTGAGTTTTAAAGTAGTTTTACGTTTTATTTACTGCTGGTGCGAAGATTTAACCTCCGTAAAGTTTTGTGAAAAACATCGTAACATGAACCACAACACCGTTGTACACTCGAATAATTACATGAGAGAAGTATGCGTGTTGGATTTGTGCAGTAGTGAAAAAATAGGCGGTCCTAATTTAATAGTTTAAATTTATGTGTTTGTTTACACGTAGAAAAAATAACGCTGGCAGGATTTTTCCCACCTTAGTGGATGTTTGGCGATTTATGTAGAGAAACTAAAAAGTTAAGTTTTAATGCCATACCGTAAGTCCAAAGTTTAATGACTGAAATCCGAAATTATATTGAAGGTACAATTATTTCTTCAGACTGTTGGAAAGGTTACAACTCTGAAGAATTTGAAAAATCTGGTTTTACACATAGTCAAGTCTATCACAATTTTGTAGATCCAACAATAGGTACCCATACTCAAAATATAAAAAGACTTTCAGTGCTAAATGGCGTAAAATAAACATCGAGGTACAGCTAGACAGCATTTAGAATCATACTTAGCGGATTTGAAAAAAAAAAAACACAAGAAAATAAGAATTTTTTAAAAGTATATTAAAATCAATTACAACTATTTTTCCTGCTGAACATAATGTATATCAAATTATTCTTTTGAGGGTTTATTGGCCACTGTAAGGGATGGGAGGGTGGATTTAAACTTTTAATATTTTGATGTTTGATGTGCATGTCTGCTCTTATTCCAAGGTTTTTTTCTTTAAATAACTCCTTTTATATTTTGTATAACATTTAATTTTGAACAAGTAATTACATTTCTGGCGACGTTTATAGCGGTGAGTCTTTTATACGTTTAGTTCTGTTTTTATTTTAGAATTGTTAATTTCATGTTTTTCAGGGATTGCATGGCGAAAAAAAAGTTACTTTGTAAAAAAAAAATAGCCAAAGAACATCTTATAAAGTACCCTCTTCTGCAAGTATACATATTTTCGATGTACCTCAAACTTATTTCATGCGAGACAGATGCGATACTTAAACACCATGCTTTCATTTTATTGATCAGTTTAAAACCGAGGCTTCGATGTTCTGTATTTTCAAAGTATTCATTAAAATATCAGGAAATTTTGAATTCTTTAAACTTAACAGCACAATCGCTGTAAAGGCAGCGACTGTGTCACGAGTCACTTTAGGTTTACTTCGAATGCGATAGTTTAAAAAGAAATGTATTTAAATTATCTTTAAAAATTTCTAAAGGCTCGTGGGAAATTCAAGCCAGACTATTTCTGAACAGGGTTTGCATTAAATTGCTGCATTATCATGCATTATACCCGTAGCAACGAACATGTGCTACGACGGTCACCAGTCATTAATTCATGATCAACAAAATATCTAGCAACTACCCACAACCTATAACTATATGAATACCAATAAACTTTCATCAGTTAAAATGCAACTAGTTCTTTTAGGGTATTTTAAGAACCTTTATATTGCAAGCTACGAAAGCTACAAATATGAAAAGTCACTTTTGCAAATTAAAAAACACTGGAACTGCTTTCTGCGACTCCTGTAGGAGATTTTAATGTTTGTAATTTAAGTACGCGTTCATTTTATTAAGTGATACTTAATAAAATTTAGAGAAATAAAACTGCGCGTCCAAGAATTGACATTTAGAAATTAATTTGTTAACTAAGCATTTTCTTGGTTTAAATGCAGCAAACGTTACGCAAACGAAATCGGGAAGCCGTAATCCAAGAGCAGACAGTTTCAGATTGAGCATATATTATCCGCGGGTATTTAGACATTATCATTAAAAAGAGCTGTGACAATTAGCTTATGGAGAGGTCAATTCTAAAACATCACGTGAACTTTATGCTTTAATACAAAAGAAATTTAAGTACGTGAAATACTTCAGCTGAGGTTTTCAGAAATATCGTATTAAAAAGAAATCTACCTGAACTGGTAGGACATTTTCAAACTTGGGATTGTCTTAAAGTGTTCGTTTACATTAAGAAACCCGTGTTCATTGTTAAATCTAGAAACTTTCACTTTGGTAAACGCTCAAGAATCAAAAAAAAAAATTAAAAATTACGGTCAACCAATTTCATATAAAAGTATACAAGTTTGAATAAACAATGAAGCAGCCACTGCCCCTCTTTGTGTACACAGGTCTTAAGCTTGATAAGGTACGAAAAAAAGTATTTCTATATAGCGGTCGTGGGAAGACATTTGTCTACGGATTCGGCTGCCACCTTGCTAATTAGTTTTGCTTCCCACGAAGTCAGGAGCGCCATAGTCCTGGTAAATCAACTGTTAATTATTGTAACATTCCACATAGCTGGAACCAATTCTAATGAAACGGCGGGAGCCCGATTAATGTGTCCCGTTTGCGAGGGAGATAAGTATTTAGTTTACGTTACTACTGTTCTGGCATGGGAGAAGTATGGCTACGTTTGGAAGCGGCAAATTTTCTCCTCTGTGCTTCATCTAGCGATTCCTAGATTGTAGTGGCGCAGTACCTTACGACACCCATTGGTTCCCGTCAAAATTTTGGCCCAGGCTGACCAATAGACATTAACACTCTTGCAGAAGATACTAGCAGCAAAACTGGGAGACTACTTACTAGTCTTCGATCACGGCAGTTGTGGGAGGACCTCTCAGTTTGGATTCCTCAGGCATCGTCCTCACCAGTTTCACCTTCAAAGTCAGGAGCAGAATTTATTTTTTAAAGATTCCACATTGCTGGAATTCGAACCAAAGTGCAAGAAGTGCTATGGGGGAAATTTTGTAAGCCGGTGTCGTCGCCAAGCTTGATATGACGCCAAGTTTTGAGTTCGTTCGATAGTTTTACGGTAGCGATAGTTTCAGACATCTGTTTTAACCTGTGTTGATGGAGCTGTTGGATTGGCCGTTTGATCGAACAGTAGTATGTTTGCTAAATGAATTTTGTGATTGGCTGACTGTTTTTAACTGTAACCTGTGAACGGAAGTTTTAAAAGAGGGATGTTTTGAGTTTGCATCGTCATTTCTAGTTTTGTTAGCTGTGGGGTACGCGAGTTGTTCCGGGGCATTTTAAGGTTTTTGTTAATGTTTGGAAACTTCGTCTGTTGCTTTGAGTTTTAGTGAACGGTTTTAATGTTTTAATTGTGTGGTTTTCAGTTTGAAGATGCATCCATTATTGGTTAATTTTAGTATTTTTACCATGTTTTTAATCTTGGAAAATGACGAGAAAGTTTTGGAATTTTTAATTGATGTAGGGTTAATACCGTCACGGATGAGTTTTTGCGATATGTGTGGGTCTGAAATGGCTTGTTAGATGATAATGGGAGGAAGGTAGGGTATCTGTTTGTAAAAATAGGAAAAAGATTAAGTGTCCTGGAACTTTGGATCCGTTAAACTAGTTTTTTTCAAAAAAATGTATTGCTTAAGAGATATCAGCTGTGATTTTTTGTTTCGTTTTGAAACTTCCTATTTTGTTTACTTTAACTGAAATTAATGCTTGGCGTGCGAGGAGGGGTGAAAAGAGCATGTCGTCAAGGAAAAATAATCAGTCTCAGTCCTTATGTCGAGAAGTTTGCGAAGTGGTAGTTTCTCATGAAAATAAAAAGTTGGGGGTCCAAGAAAGACGTGTTAGAAACTTTTTTTAACAAAGCGGAAGTATTGTAAAGGTCGTATTTATGAATCGACCACAATAGTTTTTGGTATATACTGTTGGGAAGATAGAGGGTTTTTTTTTTTTTTTTTTTTTTTTAGTAGAAAGTAAAAGCAAGAGGGAATTGTGGCATTACGTTAAGAGTTTTGTGCATCCCGATACTTCCATTATTTGTACAGATAGTGCGCCACAGTATAGGGGAGTAGAAAAAATTTATTCATTAGCAGTACATAAGGCAACCAACCATTCTAAAGAGGAATTCGTTTCTAAGGAAGATAATACAATTATTGACATAGAAAATGAAAATAAACAATTAAAAAACCTACTAAAAGTAAGAAGGCCCAAGAATACACTTTTTCAATTTATGGCGCTCTATTTTTATCGACGTACACAACTGAATAAATTTTCATCAAATCCGAACCGTGACGTCTTGTACGTGTAGTAAAACTACGTACTGCGACTGGCGAATTTGAACGACCCATCGTTAAACTTTCACTGTTACCAGCTTGCGAAACGAACTTCAACATTACTTTCTTTTCTATAGATTGATATTTTTCTACTTTCAGTTTGATCAACTAGGTTCATCAGAGTGGAGTACGTTCCGTATCGCCAAGTAGAGCGATCCAGGAGTTGACCGGTTTCTTAGTTGCTCCTCTGCCCAGAGAGTGCCGGGTTATCAGATGGATGACTGTTTCAAACCCGAACAACAGAAATTAAAGCAAAAACACCCAAGCCAAAACTATACCGGTAAAGACCGTGAAAACTTCTCTGACCCATCAAGTTAAAGAAAATTTCACTAACCTGATCCCTCCTCCGCCAGAGAAGAATCAAGACGGGGATTAAGAAACCATCGCAATGGATGAAGCTAAACCATTTAAGAAGGTTGAAAAACATCCCTCCAACTAAACCAACACGTCGAAACCAGAACACAAGAAAACAAAAATCCAAGCAAAAGAAAGCTGCCACATCCAAGCCCCCCGGGCTAAATACGGTAGCTCAACCCAAACCTGACGCCCAGTCTGGCAACAAAAAATCGCAAGACTAAAAACGAAACACAAAAACTCCTTCAGCTGACCAAAAATCGGTCGCCAATGTGCTCGAGTTTTCTGCAATGAAGGAGCTTTCGGCCTTAACAAATATTTCTAGCATGATTGGCTTCTTTAAAGAAGTCTCCGCTAAAATGAAGCTACACACCAATCCTATTGACCAAGCATTCCACATGCTCCAAACATAACAGCTACTTTAACCCTGATCATGACGAGTAAAAATAGCATCAAAATTGTCTCCTGGAATGCGAATGGCCTCCATGGGAGGATACACGAATTTCGGGATTTTCTCTCGTGGGGGACTTCGACACTGCCTGCGTTCAGGAAACCATGTTCAGGTTTAACAAGTGTTACTGGATTCCCAACTACAAACTCTACCGGCACGATCGTGGCTGCTCTTACTCCAGACGCAACGGTGGTGTCGCTATTTACATCAAAGACTTCCTGACACCCTTGTAGAAGACCTTGTCTTGGATACCCATGAAAATGTGTATCACGATTGACGCGAACTTCGGTGAGCTTCTAATTGCCTCCTGCTATGTGCGTCATAATCTGGTTTCCCTACGGAAGACATTCGTAAAATATTCAAATTCCGTCCTAACAGTTTCATCATTGGAGACTTCAACGCTACCCATTATACATGGAATTGCCGCCGCAATTTACCACATGGTACACAACTTCTGAAGCTGCTTATCTCTGACCATCTGCGCCTTGCTTACCCTAGGTCTCCGACCAACTATGTTCGAGACTATCCCCACTCTGCACTAGCATTGATTTTGCCTTGCACAGCCTTGACTGCTTGCCAGAAATCGCCACACTTGGCACGTTTACCTCAGATCACCCTCCTGCCCTGTAGGTTGCCTCATCGTGGCGAGGGGGATGTCACTGGGTGGAATGGGTGAAGTACGTCGGGAGAGTATTCTCCTGGCATGGTCACCCAAGGCGTAAAGGCCATTCCATTTTACCCAGCTAAATATCTACAGGCAAAATGAGCTAAGTCAGTCCTACCTCTAGTGCTCAGGTCCTTGGACTAACAGAGGCTGCCTTTTGTCCTCCGTCTATGAGTTATGTCGCCCACTATTGATAATACTGCCTCGTCCGTCGCGCAGGTCAAAAAGGGACGCGTTCGGGGTTTAGGAAGAGGGCCTCGTCCGACAAGTCCGTTACAGTCTCCCAAAACTCGCCCTCTTCGGATAATTCAGTGCAACATAAATGGAATTTCGACTAATGCAGTGAGAATTAAACTATCAGATACTGGAGCTAAGCTGAGGAGTAAAAAGCACAAATTATCGCCCTCCAGGAGACGAAGTTAAAGGAAATTCATAAAACCAAAGTAAACGGCTATAATATTGTTAGAGAGGATAGGCATGACAAAAGGTGGTGGTGGTCTTGCGTTTCTTGTTAGATATCAACTTTGTTAGCAAAAATATCTGCTAATCCAGCTAATTCAGACCTGGAGTTGCAAGGCATTACTGTTATGTGGAGGGGTAAACCCCTAACCATGTACAACTTATACCATCCACCCGGCCTTAAAAATCCGCCCAATGTAGTTGAAAATCTAATTGATGACAACTCAATAATTCTGGGGGACTTAAATGCAAAACACCCAATTGGGGATGCTCACCCTCTAACCAGAGAGGACTTGATCTCATGCATATGGTAGACTATGCTGGTTTTATGATTCTTAACGATGGCTCTTCAACTTACTCGTCGTTTAGTTATAATACATCTGAATCCCTCGACATTTCCATTGGGAGCCCCATTATATTACCAAGCTGTACTTCGAGCTCATTGAAAAATATTTCAATTAGGAGTGGCAAGTGGTCACTCCCAATAACTGGGAAACCGTATCTTTTTCAACCGTAAAAAATGTTGGAACTTTGGCAAGGTGGACTAGCAATCTTTTGGTTCTCTTGTGGACACAATGATCGACTCCGAACCCTGCACATATGATCTTTAGTCAAATTTGCTTTCTTTTAAGACCCGGATCTTTGATGCAGCAAAAAAGGCTATTCCTAGGGGAAATATAAAGCAACACATTCCTTTCTTTTCTCATAATTCCCCACTTTTAAAACCTTTGATTCAGAAGAGAGAAAGTCTACATAAAGCTATGCTCAATGCCAATACTGACCAGATTAGAACTGAACAAAATCAATGCAGTTATAAAGCGTACATATGAGCTGCTTAAGAGAAGAAACTGGTTGGACCTTTGTAAGGGTCTTGATGCAAGATCTCCCAACTCGAGACTATGGAAATTAGGCAAAAATTTAAGTAAAGATCAACAGCAGACTGCGAAATGCAACACTATTCTAGATAGGGACGGAAATATTTCCAGTGACGAAAAATCTGCAGCTGACTTGCTTGGGGCGTACTATCAGAAGTTAAGTAAATTAACTTTTACTGTTGAAGACAAGATAGAGAAAAGGCTAGAAATCTTCCCTATGGTGGACGCAGTTCCGTATCGAACAATACTTTATTTGGTAGTTTTTTCTATGCATGAGCTGGGGGTGGCAATGAATGTCATTGACATGACCAAATCCCCAGGACCTGATGGTATCCACGGCCCAATGCTTGGTCACCTTGGCACTCGTGCAAGGCAAAGACTTAAACATCATTAACCAATCATGGAATCTCTGGCGGTAGCTGAGGGAATGGAAAAAGGCTATTATAATCCCGATCAAAAAATCAGGGAAAGTAGATGGATCTCCTGAGAATTATAGGCCCATCGCCTTGACTAGTATACCATGCAAAATTCTGGAAAAAATGGTCCAGAAACGTTTGCTTTTTCATCTTGACAACCATGACCTTTTGCCAAAGGAACAGTATGGATTCAGAAGGAGTCAGTACTACAGATCAGGTTCTCTGTCAGAAGATCAGAAGTGCTCAAAACCTGTATCGAATCATTCAGTGGCTGCTTTTCTGGACCTGTCAAAAGCTTTTGACAGGATCTGGAAACAAAATGATTATTAAACTATACTAGGATTTTGGTGTCAAGGGAAAAGCTTTATCTTTGATCTATGAATTCTTGAGAGCCAGACCGTTTAGAGTAAAGCTCAATAATTCTACGATGTCAAATAGCTTTAAGATGAGTCAGGGAGTCCCTCAGGGTTCTGTGTTGAGCCCTACTCGTTTCTCCCTGTATTTGGCGTTGAAAAGGTGACTACGGAGAATTGTGAGGTCAGTCTATACGCAGATGACATTACCATCTGGAGCTCTGGCTCAGATGTGGATGAAATCGAGTCTAATATTTTTACCCCTGCAGACATGTGGGATTTTTTTAAAGCTCACAAGCTGACTTTTAACCCCTCTAAATCTATTGTCCGCTTTTTCACCACTAATAAGCGGTTATATTATTATCAACCAAAAATTGATGTCTGGCATGCCTCTCAAATATGAGAAGCATCCTAAATATCTTTGTTTTACGCTGGACCCTGAATTCACTTGCAACAGACATGTGGATGCATTAGTGCTGAAGAGTAGGAAACTACTTAGTATACTGAAATATATCTCTGGGCACGATTGGGGATCTGACGCAGGAACTTTAAGAGCTACCTACTTAGCCATTATTCGTCCCATCTTAGAATATGGCCTTCCGATATACTGTTGTGAGTCTAAAACTTACAGAAATTTGAGAGTACAGCTTAGTGCCTCTCGCGTTATCACGGGTTTACGTAACAGTTGCCCAAATGACTTGTTTGAGGCGGATCTTCAGCCTTTGAGTCTGAGGGAACTCGAGCCTGGTAAAATATTACAACTTTACAGCTATGGTTCTCAAAATCGTACCTCTGATTTACTGCGGCATTGGCATAATACCGAAAGACTTAAGGAACAGTCTGTTTAGGCACATTGTGCTTAATAATTTCCTTGACTCTACGGTAGAACAGTGTTTCTTGAAGCAATGCATTGACCCCTCAGTGGGTCTTCCAGGGGTCAGTTTCCATACTGAACTTTTGTCTGGGGGTCTCAAAGAAAATTGACGCCGCGATTTGCCTCCGGCAATTTGCCCTTGAAATTATAAATAACATCCCAGACGGTACTACGCTGATGTATACTGATGGAAGCAATGATCAGGAATCCCACGCCGGTAGTGGGGTACTTAAAGATTCCAATAGAATTGTAAAATTAAAGAAAAGAAATCCAGATTTCAGCTCAGTTTTTAAAAGTGAACTCATTGCTATCGATAAGGGACTGACTATATTATGTCTTATTTAGACCCAAAAGCCATCTGGATTCTGTCAGATAGTCGCAGTGCCATACAACATCTAACTGGCGTAACGTTGGTGACAAGACCGGTATTTCAATTCTTACTAAAATTGAAAGAAGTCTCGTCTTGTGATGTGCACATTCAGTGGATCCCCTCTCATGTGGACATTTTGGGTAACGAGGAGGCAGATGTCTTGGCGAAGAAGGGTGCCGGGGAGACCCTAGCTACGTCCAACTGCCTGACATACCTCGAGCTGTATTCTGCCAGAAAACAGATAAAATGGTCTGGCTTGTCCCTCCTGCATATTCTTGGTACCGGGTTGATTCCCCAGGTAGATCCCTCGCTGTTGAATTGCGACAGAAGTACCCAGACAGCTCTCTCTCGCTTTCGTAGTGGTCATCCAAGAGGCCTTGCCTTCCAAGAGGGTCAAAAAGTCCACCCGATTTGTCCGAGGTGTAACAATGAACAGGCATCTCCGGCTCATATTATTAAGTGTCTGGATTTGTCCTACGACGATCTATTGGACTTTCCTATTCTGGTCTATGATTTTTTAAGGGTGAATAATTTCGTAGATCTCGTCTAGCAGTAGCTGGGACTGAGATAAGCAACAACCTCATATCTTCCGATCGTCACTGAACTTCCTGTGGTACATTCTATCTTTGCCATTAAATCCAAAATTAAGACCAATTGGCCCGAATTCGTTGGCCATCTTATTGACGCTCCTTAAGTCCTACCCAGGTGCAGTTGCGCTGAGGATATTTATTAGGAAGCCATTCACCTTACTGAAGAAATCATGAAAGCGCACTTAGCTGCTTCTAAGCCTGATGACTCACCACAAAATCTTACTCTCCCGTCGGAAATTCATACTCAACTCAAGCGAGACGCAACTTCCAATCATCTAGGAGTCCTGAAGATATGGTTACTTACCGTAGCTTACAAAACCTCGTCAGACAGAAGATCCGACGCTTCCAAACTGGCCAGTGGACTGAATACCTAGAATCTATTGAACCTGAAAATACTCTTTATGGCGCGACATCAAGCTCATTAAAAACAAACTGCGCGTCCCTCCTATCAAACATGACAAAATACTTGTACACGAAGAAGACAAAGCCAATGCAATTGCCCAGGTATACGAGCAACAGTTCAAAAACTGAACAGTCCTCACTTATCACCCACAGCCTGCAAGACTTCTCTCGGGACTCTGTCGAGACAATCCCGCCAGTTCTCTACCATCAGAGATCATTGAAATTCTTGAGGAACTGCCCAAAAAGAAATGTCTAGAAGGGATGGAATCTGTAATCGCATGCTACGTAACCTCACAGCCATCGCTATTTTCAAATTTACTGCTTTAATCAACTACATCTTGACCTAATTACACTTCCCAAAATGTTGGAAGGATGCTGTGGTATGTCCCACACCGAAATCGCACCAGTATCTCTCGCTTCCTGTGTCCTACCGCCCTATTAGTCTGCTGAGTCATCCTCAACAGACTTGAGGTCACACTACCGAAAACAATGCCGGAACAATTTAGTTTCCACCAGCAGCATAGCACTACGCACCAGCTGTACCGAGTTGTTTAACAACTTTCTGAAGGAATACAGAATAAGGAGCACACTGCCTTCTTGTTTCTTGATGTTAGCAAAACTTTCGACAAGGTATAGCACGATGGGCTCCTATATAAACTTATTAATCTTAACATTCCCGATTGTCTCAACCATTTACTCAAGAGCAAGATCGCTCCTGCACTGTTCGCCTGGGTAGCATTCCCTCGGCAAGACAAAATACAGAGTGGGGTTCCATCTTGGGACCCACTATATAATATTTTTGTCAACGATCTCCGAAGACATGACTGTACTAGATTGTGATTGTGTGCGATTACGGCAACGCTACACTAGGGCGATCTGCCAAGGAGGGTGCCTTGATAGGTGGACTTTCTAAGGGGTTCAAACGCGTATTCACGTTACACAAAACCTACCAAAACTCCAGACCGTTAGATCGACAGCCGCGCGATGGGACCCGAACCCGGGACCTTCACACTTTGGCCATCTACCATTTTCAGTGGCATAATCACTGTGCCATGGTGAGGCTCATGACCGTACTAGTATCGCCCTGTACCTATCATAGCCAGGCATGCAAATGGCCGGTTCATGAGAAGTGCCTTAGAAGCTCATCTTGACGCAATCTAACTTTGGAGGAAAAACTGGAAGATTAAACTAAATGCCCCGAAATGCACAGCCATTTCAATGGGCAAGAAACCCCCTCCATCTAGACTTAATTGACAAAAAGAACACCCACCATCAACTGGGCGGATTCCGCCACCTATTTAGGAGTCACGCTTGACAAAAATCTTGCATGGAAGCGGCACGTTACTCTCACTCGTGGTAAAATGGAAAGATGCATTCAGTGGGGTTAGTAGCCTCATCTATACCAGAAGACCCAAAACAAGATCATAATGTACAAGGCCCTTGTTAGGCCAGTCGCACTGTATGCTGCTCCCGTCTGGTCATATGCAGCTAAGAAACATTACCAGACTTGCTAATGCAGAATCAATATTCCTCAGAATCATCAGACATGGTCCTGACTTAAACAAAATTATTAGGAAAGACCTACGTATTAATACGTTGACAAAACAGCTACACAAGCTAATCTAACAATTTCATGACAAGCTCTGCTCTCTCCACAATTAGATACTTGCCGAGCTCCGCGATCATGACTTTCACAACATCCGACACAGGAAACTGCCGAAGGCTGCACCGTCTCTCCTTGCTCCCACGGCCTGATCGCAGTCTAGCAACCCAGACGAAGTTCCTCGCATGTCTGTGAGGTGGGGGGGGGGAAGGGATGCTGGGTAGACCATCGTGATCAGGTCCTTCAATGCAACCTTTTTTCACGATTTTTGGCTTAACTGGAAATTTCATCTTTTTTAATGAGCAACTTCGGTTCTCAATTTTTATTAAGCGGCTCTCCCTCGTTTTGTTTTTTCTCATTCTCTCAAATTGTATTGTCCAATGATACTTGCGCCAAATTGCAGGTTAGGCATTTTTTCTGACAGGTACGCTACTAAACACACTTTTCAGTCAGAGGTATGCTTTTCGTCGACGGAGCTTTCTGTATCCTGTGCTCTACTGACATGCTGGAACCTTTTTCGTGTTATTCGATTCTATGAAGAAGAATTACTTTTATTCCTGTTCCTAAATAAAAAGCATTTGATTTTAGCCTCTGCAGTGACATGCCAGTTATTTTCCCGTTTATTCAGTTATTCGGATTTAAAGTAGATTTTTCTTCGAAATGTTCGAAAACCAACGCGAGAAACTGATTATTACTCGGGTATAATGTTTAAAAAAGATTGTTGCTACGATTCTCTACCCAATCGTGTACTTGATTCTTTCATTACTCAGCAAACCAAAGTTCCGACCATTAGAATTTAAAAAATCTTGCAGCAATTCACTTAAGGCTTTAATCCGACGGGACGGGGATTGGCACTCAATAAACTGTATCCGAGGCTGCAATTTGTGGGATTTCTGAATCATGAATTGCATGTGCCTGAATGAGCCATTGAATGTTTTCTGCAAGAGAAATATTCGCCAATTAATTTGAATTTTTAAAGCATGCATATCCAGAGCGCATATTATATACATGCCCAATTGGGTGGTAGTCTACTCTCCCGTTTCAGACGCTGAGGGCTGATTTTTAGGTGAAATTTTGCATGATAACCAGCCTGTGTAATCGTGTTATGTAATAGTTGTAATCACCGTAATTTTTTTTCTTCCCAACTAGACGCTTCAAGCTGCGGTCAGAATCAACCGCAGTTCAATACGCGTCCAGAACTGTCTAGACCAAGAACTAGTAACACGTTTTCCATGAAGTGTTTGATGGACCTTGCAATTTTTCAATTTTATTATGTACGGAATAAAAGGTGGGAACACCCGTGTTTGCTCGACCCAACCCGGGACACCCGGTACTGTGCATAATAGAAAGGTAAAATATAACCCAAAATAAGTGCTTGATTCAGAGGCAATCATAAAAGTTCAGATAATTTAAAATATAACATTAAATAAGGCAGACAGTTTAGAGGGGGGTTCACATTCAATGAATCCTCCCCAAAGTTTTGTTTTTTAAATACAATTTGAACCGTTTTATTTACTCAAATTTTAATAGCGTTTTAATTAAACATTGAAAAAATAACAAAAAGTCAGAAACTTTGTCTGGGATTTAATTACCCGCAGACTTGAAAATGAATATGTTGGGAAAACTGCGCTATTAAGATAAGGAAATCTAGTGCTTAAATTTTAAGATAGGAAAAATTCCTGGTGTCTAAAACAAGCGCCTAATTTCTTATGTTTTAGTAATCCGTCGCATAGTGACAAAATTTCTGGGTAGCAACATTTTCTCGACGATACTGGTAAGACTTAATGTAAACGTCATCTTCCGTTAACGAGCAGTAACTTAGTTTGTGATGAGTATAATTATTAGAATTTATGTCTTTCTATGAAAGAGTAGTTATGCATTTTGCATGTTTAATGAGGTGCTTAATATAAACCGAGAGTTTCGGTGTGTGCAATGCAGGATTAAACAAGTTCTCGTTTTTACGTGATGTATTTTTCATGCACAATGTTAGATTATCTTTCCATATTAGATTATCAGTATTATGTTTCTACTGTTTTTAGGTCAAGTGTCAAATGTTCCGTAAACTATGCTTTTAAACAAGCAAATATTTTATACTGCAAAGGACTTTACGATTCCCAAAAGCATCACGCTCACTGCGACTCACTGCTCCCCAATAGCTACGCTCTCATTGGTTGTTGGTCACATGTCTTACCAGCTGTATCGGCAGTACATTGTATATTTTCAGTTAACCCTCGTTGTTGTAAGCACATTTTTTTTTTTTTTTTTTTTATAATGCCTGTGTAAATTCAGAAAATTATTTGTTACGCAATATATAAGTTGTTATATTCAATTTAAAGTTCATTTTTAAATAAAATGTCGTGTGAAAAAGTAAGATGTGTCGTGTGCGATATTCAAAAAGAAAGATTCTGGTAAGGTTAATCCATTTACTTCACCACTAAAATCTTTTGCGGACTCAATATATTACAAGTATTTGGCGAAACGCTCATCTAAGTACTCCAACATGTTTGTTGCCTGGAAGACACGGTAGGACTACAAAAGACGACAGATATGAGTAAATGGTTTGAGGACGATTGTATGCCACGAACTGTTTTAGATGCGATTAAGACCGGTTCAATTACCGAGCACAATCCTAACAACGAAGGTTTGTATTTTCCACTAATTTTCTTTCACAGATCTTGTGTTAATTATATTTTATTTTTTTCAGATAATGAACAAACTTTTTATGATCAAGACATGTTTTCAAGTGACGATTCTACAGAAGAATCAGAGGACAGTGTTGATGAGGACGATAATTAAAGATACCTTTCAAAATATTTTTATGGAAATTACTTTTATCATTATGAAAAATATTTGTTATACCTATAAAATTGACTATACATACTAATCGTGAAATTTTCAATGATAACCTCAGTTCCTCGTTTTTTTTTATTCGATAAGATTTCAATTCAAATTTTTCATCGTCACTTAATTGCACTATTCTATCTTGAGGAATCAAGTTAAAAAAGTAAATAATTTTAATTTTTTTGTTCTACTCAAAATCATGAATTTTAAATGTACAGTTGGTAAAAGACATGCGACCAACAACCAACGAGAGCGTAGCTATTGGGGTGATCGGTGCTCTCACTCCCATCGCCAACCACGCGCAGTCCATCTCTATTGTAACCAAGATACATTTTCATGTCTGCCGGTAATTAAATACCAGACAAAGTGTCTGGCTTTTTGTTATTAATTTTTTAATATTTAATTAAGACGCTATTAAAATTTCAGAGTAAATAAAACAGTTGAAATTTTGTTTTTAAAAAAACAACTTTGGGGAGGATTCATTGAATGTGAACCCCCTCAAAACTGCCTGCTTTATTTAATTTTATATCTTAAGTTATCTGAACTTTTAATTTATGCTTGCCTCAATCAAGCACTTATTTTCGGTTATATTTTATTACACCTTTCTATTATGCGCAGTACCTGTTGTCCTGGGTTGGGTCGAGCAAACACAGATATTCCCACCTTTTATTCCGTACATAAAATTGAAAAATTTCAAGGTGCAAACACTTCATGGAAAACGTTACTAGCTCTGTCTAGTCCGGGCAGGCTGCGTTCCCTGAACGTAAACTGAATTCACTTTGTCTGATGGTATCGTCATTGGCATGAGCGGAGGTTTTGGAATAAAGGTAAAAATATAGTACTTTTCGACTGCTGGATCTGCTCGTATAATTAAATACTACAATCGGTATATAGCAGTTTTTCATCGACCATCGCTCACTTTGTAATAAAATTTAGTGGCTCGCCGTTTGATATATTTTATTAGAAAATGTATAGTTCTATTAGTGTTCACAACAGGACAAAGCGTCAAGCACAAGACATTTAAAAGGGGGCAAGAACAGGCGCTTGCCCAAAACTGTCAGTACGGATTTAAAGTAGGAAGATTTAATGGGTAGTTAAATCCAAGGCGGTATTAATACGGCATAGTTTAATAAAACCGACTGATAGGTGCGAGAATTTCCGCACCAAACCAGCTACTTTTAAGATTAAATTTTCAATACCGATTGCTGTGAGCTTTAAAATTAAAAAATACGCCAATACACTAAGAGGCCCCAAAATGACACACTGGATGAGACAAAAATGGTACAAGGCTGAAATGTGAAGGTCCTGGGTTTGGACTTTACGCAAATCTGTCGATGTAACGGTCTGGAGTTTGTTTTCTCCAGATTTAACGTGATTACGCGTTGAAATCTTAGAAAGTCCGTCGACCAAGGCACCCATCATCGTAGGCAGTTGGCCCATACGCTGCTTTGCCATAACAGCACAAGCTAAGGTTTTAATTCGACGAGATGGGGTGCACTTTTACTGCATCACGATTTAGCAACTTTGTGAGATTTCCGAATGATAGATTTTAAAGTCAGCTATTGAATGTTTTCTGTACGAGATAAAGCTTACACTAATGAATCCGATGGTTTCAGTAAAGATTATCCCTGTATCTACTCATGTGGGTTGGTTTCCAGTAGGCTGATGTTAACTAAAATTCTCCTGTTGGCCGGTAGAAAGAACTTTACGTTTAGACCTATGTAATAGTAAAATTTCATTATGACGTTTCCAGGGCCGTTTTCAGAGAAAATTTTAACACTGCATTTTACAATAATCTTATCTCAAAGCTCTTAACATTAAAAATTATGCCTATTAATGCGTCACACATGCACGAATAACCAAAAAACCGAGTTTACAGCCAAGTACAGGAGCACAAACATTGAGCAAGCTATATACAGGTGAATAAAATTTGAAATGGTTTGGACTTAGTCACAAAAATGTTATATAAGTCAGGACCTGCTTGTGACCGGCAAGTAATAGAGCTCGCGATCCTTTTAAAAAAATTCCAACAGAAACAGTGACGAAAGCATGACCTCTGGAGTCCATTCAAACGCAGTCCTCGAATTCAGCTGCAGTCTTCCTTCTCACTCCGGCAGCGATTTCTTCAGCAGGGGCTGTCCTTCTGGAAACTGTCAGAACTTTGCGGAACCTGTACCACTTTAGTTCAGAAACTGGAAACCGGCATCTGCTCGACCGAGGCCTAAAAACGAATAAATAAATGCCTTCAACGGAACAATCGACTATCTGAAACATTTTTAAACACTACACGCGAGAGCCAAAACCAATGGCGTATCCACGGCAGCGATTTCCAGTCTTTCAACATTTCGCTCCCCTCCCCAATAGGATAACTTTGCTGAGGAATGCGAGGGAGGAGGCTTCAAACATAGTTTATTCTCCGACAATGAACATTTAGTCGCCCGTCTGCAAAATAATTTTATCGGGCAAGTTTGAATAAGCATTTAAGACTAAAGAGATTTGAGTAAAAATAAGAATGTTTATAAACATGCATTACCACTTTCTCTTTGCCGCCCAGGTGGTGTGGTGGTTTAAGAACTATTCTATCCCCCGTTTGGTCTGCGTTAGAATCCCGGCTTGGACATTGATGTTTATTTGTCCGTCCCTTCATAGGGTGTAATGCTGACCACACACTGGGTGCCCCCATAATAAAATGGCCAAAACACATTCGGGCAGCTGTAGAGGGCAATGCCTAATCGGCAAGTGCTCGCCTGTTGAAGTAAAAAACTACCATTTTATTTCCCCACCCCGTTCCTTAAATACTCGTGCTGGATTTTTGGCGCTGAAGTTATAAAATAGGGACTGAGCAAGTTTTGTAACTTGTTTAGTGGTACTTTTATAACTTCAGTCATTCCAACGCAATCGCTAGCATCCATTTTTTAACGTTTAGGACGTTTAAGAACCATTTAACCAAATTTAAAGCATCTAACGCAAGTGAGCATGGAAATTTCGAAGGCAATCCATAAATACTTTGAAAATAATTAAAGTATTCAAACATTAACTCTGATTTAGCATCTCATAAATATGGCAAAGCAAATCTATTCCTATCAATTGGCTAATTGATATGGAAATTAATGACATTCATGAATTTGTTGAAATTTCATTTAAGAGGCATTGCAGGGGCAAAATCAGGCAGGGCGTTCCGATCACCATCTCACAATTTCATGAATCTTTTCCTTGTGTTGCCTTACCCAAGTAAAAAACAAATCGGAAATATTTCCATTTACGCCTTTTAGTTTTGGAGTTATGGGGGGGTCGAAGTACCCCAGACGAGTGACGTAGAATTTAGGGCTTTTATTGCCACATTGTCTCGACTGCGACTGGCTCAGGAGGTGCTTTAGAGAAATTTTTACATATTATCCTATAACATACCGTGGATATTAACATCTCAAATTTAAAATTCATTCGAAAATAGTCAAAGCCCCAAATAAGCCCCCCCCCCCAAAATTCCCTTAATTTCATAAAAAATACAGTTAAGAATGCTTTAAATCTTTACTCTGACGTGCTACAGGAAAATTTTTTGAACAGAGCCGTTATACATCTTCATATAAAGAGAATCCAATGTTAAAAATTTTTAACCCCCCCCCCCCGGTCCTAACGGTCCCCCAAACATGGTCTTTAGCGCTAAGTTATGCAATTTCGAAGCATTGATACAGCTGAAACCGACTTCCCGCAGGAGAACCATTGGCATGGAGATTTATCACCATAGTTTCATATTGTGAAAAAACATTTTTTGAAGGTACAACTATTTCCAAGAAAAATCCCAAAAAGTACCTCCCTATTTGGGACATTCCACTGACACCCATGGCGATTTCGGTGTTTCTTTTACAAGTTTAATCGACTGTAGCATTATTGAAAGTTAACTTATTCTGCATATATCACAAATATCCTCCATATCAAATAGTTCTTTTACAGGGGCACTCATAGGAATTACATTACGCTGTATGGGGATCTCTCGCTACTGAACAGATTCGAAAAACTTTCCTGGTAGAAAGCTACATTATTCCCGAGTATTATCTGCTACCTTTCAGCATGCAGCATGACTAGTTCTTTTACAGGGACACTCAAAAGAATTCGAATACATTACGCTATATAGACATCTAACTACTGAACCGATTCTAGAGATCTTTTCACTGAAAGCTACACTATTTCTGAGTAACATGGGCTAAAATTCACGCCATGCAGCATAATTTACAGGAACACTAAAAGTGAATATCTAAATTAACTTTACATATACCATGTCTTATACTTCATTTAAAATAAACAAAAATGTAAATAATATTCTGAATAAAAGAAATTGCCGAAGTTAATCATTTATTTCAGACGTCTATACTATTTTACAACAAAATTCTCAAGGACAAGTTCTCAGGCTGTTTACTTAGTTTTATTATTATAGTCTTGTTTATTGCGAGCCGCTTTGATACTTTTTATATTAGCAATCGTCAATGGAGGAACAGAAGCAAATTCATTTGGACAAAAAAATATCCTGTATGTAGTGACGGTTTTTGTGTCATCTCGTCGTGGCCATGTAATGAATGAGAGTCTGGTATTGAATGCAAATATTTCATTGTAGCAGTCCCATCTACTTCAAATAAGGCGAAATATCTTCCCATATCTTCCCTTCAATATAATCCCATCTACTTCAAATAAAATAACTTTTCCTATTCCACTTCCTAGCAAGAGTTCAGCTCGGTATTGGCAACTTACTCCTTTTTTCACTAGTCTACAAAGAAAATTACATTTAAAAACAGAAATAATGTAAAATGCTGTATAATATTTTATTTAGAACATGTACAGTTTTTTTATTACTTGAATTATTTTTAGTGTTCCTGTAAATTATGCAAGTATTTAAGCTTATGTTACCCAGGAACAGTGTAGCTTTCAGTAAAAAGATCTTTAGAATCGGTTCAGTAGTTAGAGATGTACATATAGTGTAATGTATTAGAATTCCTTTGAGTGTCCCTGTAAAAGAACTAGTTATGCTGCATGCTGAAAGGCAACCTATAATATTCAGGAATAGTGTAGCTTTCTATCAGTGAAAAAAAGTTTCGAATCTGTTCAGTAGTTGCAGAGTTCCCCATTCAGCGTAATGCAATTCTTACGAGTGCCCCAGTAAAATAACCGTTTGGGATATATGCAGGATAACTTAATTTTCAATACTGCTATATTAGATTAAACTTCTAAAAGTAACGCAGGAATACCCCCATGCGTGCCAGTGGAATGTCCCAAATAGAGAGGTACTTCTTGGGATTTTTCTTTGAAACAATTGTGCTTTCAAAAAGTTTTCATAATGTGAAACTACTAGGTTGATACTACATCTCCATGCCAAGGTTTCTCCTGTGGGAAGTCGACTTCAGCTGTACCAATGCTTCGAAAATGCATAAATTAGCGCAAAGGACCATGTTTGGGGCCCCGTACCGTGGGGCCCTGCAAAAATTTTTTAATATTGGATTCACCTTATATGAAGATGAATAACTGCTCTGCCCCCAGTGTTGGGCAAATTTTAATTGTAAGGACAATTAAAGATTAACAATTGATGAATTGTTAATCTATCGTAATTGTTACAGCCATAATTAACAATTAATGAATTGTTAATTGTGGCTGTAACAATTAAAAATTGATCAACTTTAGTTGACAAAATGGCAATTAACAGTTTTTTAATTGTTAATTGTAGTAGCAGCAGCAATTAACAATTAATCAATTGTCATTTGCAACAGTTAACAATTTTCAATTGTTTTATGAATTTAAATAAAAACTAACAATTAAAATATGTCTGCTGTGGATCTCTTCATTTTTAGCGACAAAAAGTAGGATATGTCCATTCTCGAGGTCCCATAAATCACTGCACTAAAATTCATCAAAGTCGGTTCAGAGGATAGGCGTGAAAAGTAACAGAGACAGGCTTAATAATATAGTTTGGGTTGGAACGCATATTAATAAAAAGACTAATATTAATAATCATCAATAATTGAATTTAAACATGATTAGACGGGTAATGAATAACAGGCTTAATTTCTTATATAGATTGCATTTTAATAAGACTCTTTTCGAACATACTGTCCGACAATTTGTGGCTATTCGGCAGATTTGTCGTTGTCGCAAAAGAAAAAAAAGCGTTCAAATGAAGGCGTTCAGGTGATGGTAAAGGTGTGTTGTATTTTATAAAAACATTTTTTTATCTCGGGATATCTAATGAGGAGTTACAAATCGTGACTTTCTTCTGCAAGTAAATGCGACATTAAAAGTTCTGCTTTAGTTGTTGGTGCATCGGAGGAGCTTCGGCTTGTTTCTGTCACTGAAAATGAGTTGTAGTCAGCGTCAAAATTAAAAAATGAGTTCTTGGGTACTTTTTTATTGCCACTGTTGCTACTACATATTCATTCATTTCAGGGGCGTAGCCAGAAATTTTTCATGGGGGGTACGACTACTGCAACTCTCATATGCATACATATGTGTGATAAGGGAGTGAAGAATATACATTTTGTACGGCAAAAAATTCCTCATGGGGGGTTTATGACCCCCTAACCCCCCCCCCCCTTGGCTACGCCCCCGATTCATTTGTTTGGAAATACTGGTTTTGAAAACTTAGAATTTTTGTACGATCTGCAGGCTCTAAACAAGCATACTATTTTTAAATCTGGGGTATGATAATGCGGCAATAATCGCATTTTCCACTTCAGGAGTGCTGACATCAAACAGTTTCAAACCTTTTTTCGACACCCTCTCTGCATGTCTTGATCAACGGCAAAAAGAAAAGTTCTCTTTTCAATTTTCAGGATTTTTTAAATTAGCGCCAGAAGGCAGGGCAGAACTATTCCGTAGTATGCGTTAGTCTCATTTGGCATAATGTTTAGGGCTTCTGCTACTGGCGCAATGCACGTGAAATACTCGTGTATGTAATCAATTCGTTCACTTTGATATAATTTTTTTTATGCTCAATGACCTATATAAAAGCAAGCTTTTTTCCTTTAATTTTGAAAATTTGCTGTAGCGTATACAAACTATGTACAAGTAAGTTAATTGTTAGTTTTAATTGTTTCATTGAATTGAAAAAGTTAATCATTCGCAATTAAAATAATTGCAATTAACATACATTAATCCAAATAATTTAATTGCAACCTGCAACTAAAAGTTTAATTGCAGTTAATTTTAATCGATTTAATCGCAATTACTTTTTTAATCAATTAACGCGTCGATTAAAAAATTAATTGATTAACGCCCAACACTGTCTGCCCCCCCCCAAAAAAAAACTATCACTTCAGAGCCAAGATTTAGAGCATTCTTAACCTTTTCCCGGCGGGGAAATTTTGGCCGTGCTGTTTCAGAAGGACGGGAGCATCTGAAAAATTCTTTCCCCCCCCCCCATTTCAGTGACTCTGGGTTGAAGCTGCTATTTGTGCAACAATCATTGATGAATGACTCTTACCCGCCCCCGAAGTAAACCGAACTTCTTGAACAAGGGCATTACCTTTACGTGTGTATTTTCCTTTTCAGGAACTGGGGTGCAACTGAATTGATGGATGAATGTTGACATCTCTCCCCGCCGGTCCAGTACAGGTGAACAATTACAGAGGGGGAAAGCATTAGTTGGTCGAAATATGAACCAAGCCCGTCTTTTAAGGTGTTCTGCTTGGTTGAAAAATCGACAGCCCGTCTTTAAAGCGTTAAAACTGCAATTTTTTTTTTAATGAAATTTGAGGTATTTGGTGGCCCTGACTATTTTCGAATGAATTTTCAATTTGAGATGTTAATATCCAAGGTATATTATAGGATAAAGTGAAAAAATTCTCTGAAGCACCTCTGAGCCAGTCACAGTCGAGACAAAGTGGCAAAAATGGCCTTCATTATTTGTACGTCACTCATCTGGGTGTACTTTGACCCCCCATAACTCCAAAACTAAAAGTAAAATCAAAAATATTTCGGATTTGTTCTATCCTTGGGTAAGGCAACGCAAGAAAAAAATTCGTGAAATTCCGAGATGGTGATAGGAACTTTCTTTTGACTTGCCCGCTTTTGTCTTTCAATGGCTCTTAATGGGACGCAATCGCATATATTCCAAGTAGATTTTCATGTCCAGGGGCATAATTTTAGCATGAAGCATTGAAATTGGTGCGACAGAAAAATTTATGAAAAATAAACGTCGAAATTGCCGTTTTTTCCAAATATTTAGACGCTTTGTGTATCCGAAGATTCAAATTTTAACCATGCTTTTTCGAAATTTTAATATTCACCAGCTCTATTTTTCAGTATTAACTTATTACCTAGTTCCATGGTTTTTTTTTTGAGAAATTCCAAGCTTTAATTCCAAGCTGCAAGAAACAAATTTTCAACTTGCGTCCCCCTCCCTCCCCCTTAAAAATGCATTGCCAGAAAACTAAAAACTGCTGGCTGCGAGGTAGAAACCCATTTAATTTTTACCAGCAAGTTCATTTTAAAAATTAGGTTTGTGAAAGTAACATTTTTTGTTATGTACTAGGAAAGTAACACCTTACGACTACCTTGGTACTTCTATTAATTACACACCGAATATGCTTCTTTAAAATAAGCATCCCCTAATAATAGCATGACTTTGTTTTAACTGGAGTACTTCAAAAATGTTTGGCAACATCTCTGCCAATACAAGATAACGAGGCCGGGATTCGGGAAAACACATTTTTGATGCACGATCGGGCGATATTTAGCTTGGCGACAGAGATTTTGAGTACATCCTAGGCAATGACTGTTCATTAGGGTGGATCAAAAAAAATTTTCGAAATCTTTATCCCCCGAGGTCAAAATTTGTATATTGATATGAACAAGACGTGTTAAGTTTGAATGTTCTACGACGTCTTTGAGCTGCGCATTGAGCTTGAAATCCAGAAAAATATGGTTTTGAAATATCGACCAAAAAATTTTCCGAATTAGGTTCGAGGTTTTAGGAGTTTTATATTGTTATGAATAACAGTATGCAAAATCTGGAGGGGCTACGACAATTTCTAGGGATTGCACATCAAGCTTGAAATCTATTAACATCTGAAATTTGCGTTTCTTGAAAAAATTATGTTGAAAGCAAACTTGCTTTGATAAAAATAATTTTGTCCTTTTATATGTTAAAAGAATGATCATACAAGCTCATTAAATCAAAAAATGGCTTTACGAGTAGTTTGATACAATGCCCACGCTATGCTGTCGTTTTGTCTTGGGCGAAGTACACAAGCTGTGCTCGAGACAACTAGCGCCGGTTTGCTTGCCGAGTGATGGCGATGCACATGCGTTCGGTTAAACCAGGCACGAGATATTTTGTTGAAACAGGCATTTAGTTTAACGTTTTAGATAGATGACGCTTTCAGTTTACTCAAGAAAGCTAAAAGGTGGTTGCCTTGCACTGCTACGATTGTGAATAGTGTAACCGTCTGCAACAGGACATTGAACAAAATCGGTGTTCTTAGAAGAGCTGGGAATATCGAAAGAATTACTTTGTACTAAGTTACCAACCCAAGACTTACTTCTATTACTTTTTTGTACTTAAAATTTTCTGAATAAAGGACAGGATCCACCGTAAAGAGAAGTAACAGTTGTGACGATCAAAGTACAGGAAATGTGGATCAAGGCCAGTATCCCTACTATGTCAATCCAAGGAATTCAAGAGATAGAAAAGGTCATGAGCAAGTTCAGCAGCTAAATGAATCTTGCGTTAGAGACTGACATAAGGAATTGTTTATGAAGAAAGTGGGAAAGACTCCCTTACAGAGCTATTGAATATCGCACTTGCAAATGTCCCGACTTTTCCCATAGCAGGGGCTCTACTACGATCGTTTCGGAAACTTTTCCGAAGCGGAAAAATAACCCTTTTCCCACTCATGACGTCACATTCCGAAAGGGAGTCAATTTGGTCTACCATGATGCTCTCGGGAACGTTCCGATATCGGAATCACTCTCGGAAATTCCACTTTTTTCTCGGCAGGGTAAACGCAAGTGAGAAGCTTTTTCCGCTTCGGATGCAAGTTAGCGTGCGTGGTTATTTATTCTGGTGGTAGTTGTTTACATCAAAATAATGGCTCGATTTTAAATTTAGCAACTGTTGCACAACACAACGAATTTATCAACAATCTTCGGTTGAATAAATCATTAGCATTCCAACTGATTGAAAAGTTTAAAAAATATTTAGAGCCTAGAACAATTAGAATATAATAATGCTAATTTTTAATGATATTTAAAATTTATAAAATAGCAGTCTGCTTATCTTTTACCAAGCTTTCACCTTTTTAATAGATCCTCCCCTGCTGTTTAATTTTTGTGCTAGAGATTCCCAAACCTCACTTCGTTGCTGCGCTGTATAAAAACTGGAAAAGTTATTTTCATTTAAGCAATGATTTTCTTCCACTGCTTGGACGATAATTTCCATCCGATTTGTTTTTGCTTCGCAAATATTTTTAAGTGCTTTTCTTCAATACGCTAATGGCTAATGACTAAAATGCTAATGACTGATATAAAAATGCTAATGACTAATACGCTAATGACTAAAAAATGAATTACCAGTTTTCGTATATTTTTTAAAAAATCTGCGGGAAAGTATTGCGCAGCACGGGGTTTTGATCACCCAACGCCTACTATTCTTGCAACTTACTTCGACGCATCCAGCCACCGAAGCTCAAATACAGTCGAGAAAAACAGCTCAAATACAGTCTAATTTTGCACGCAGCTTACAATTAAAGTTTTGGTAAAGCGGTTCGAAAATCGATATTAGTTTTTCTCGACTGTATTTGAGTATTGCGCCTTAGTATCTTACACGTTGTATGTTCACATGATATAACACAGCCAGAGATCGACCAACAGAACAAAACAAGACATTGTATTTAAGTATGTCAAACTTAAACTACGTGCTCGAATTCGGCTTCCGATACTCTCGGAAGAGGCATAAAAATTCTCACTTCCATTAGACGAAACCATGGTGGTAGAGTCAAAATGAGGGTAGCGGCTATTTATCCGAAGATCTCCAGTATCCGTGAGCGAGAACTATCCGTCACGGATGCTTTTCGATAAGATCGCAGTAGAGCCCCAGGTGTGGCTCAGAGCCTCACATACCTCATACAGAACGGGAGTCATTAGCAGACCAGAGGTGAGCAAGGTATGTGATAATCGATGGAGTTGTAAAGAGAAATTTATGGAGAATGAGAGGAACGTTGAAAGGTTGGAAGAAATTTAGAGATTGGTGGAGAAAGAGGGAAGTTCCAACATCCAGTCTCCAACTTTCGTTATTTTCACTTTCGAAATCGATGACTAAAGAGAAGTACAAAAGACTAAAGAAAATGCTGAATGCCCATCTATCGCCACTTCGGGAGATTAGTTTACAAATGACCAAGTTAGAATAAAAATCTCTGCTTTCACAAGTCTGCGACACAAAGTTATTACGGACTGGGCAGAATCAACTTTGGCATCAAATATATTTCACAATCTAGAAAGCGGAAGGAATGCAGATGGAGAGAAATCTTCAACTGATTCTCGACCCATATAAGGTTAGAGGAAGACTTTCATTGAAAAACTGATGAAGGCTTTAAAATTTTCTTTGGATTCAGTTTTGATAGGAAGAAAAAACCCAATACATAGAAAAATTTGACGACGGCAAATTACACCCAAGTTTTTGTCACAAAGAACATATCTCGCTGATAATGGAACCTGTTCAGCATCCTTTAGCCATTCGTCACGATCCGATTTTAAGAATTTCGCCGGGAATTCGGGAGAGCGACACTAAATCCATTGATCTTTGGACACTCGCATGCATTGGCAGTGATAATCGAATTTTGGGAAGAACAAACGTCATCCGAAATCTAGAAACTCTGTTCTCTAATCTAAATCTCTGCAATGTTGTATTTGCCAACTTAACACTATAGCAAACAGCCACTCCGAAACTTGCTGTCTATCCATCTGATGGTTTATTACGATCTAGATTATTACACTTGACATAAAATGCCACAGTTTGATTTGAAGTCCGGCTTTAAATTATTCATTAAAACTCATGATCCAATAATTCGATGCTTGGACTGGCACGGGCAGGACTGATCGCAGGCAAATCAACGAGGGTCCTGGGTAATGTAGTTGCGATTGTGGTTGTACTCGAGAAGAGCTGCGAACTTTAGTGGCCGTTTTTCCAATGGGACCAATTCATTAAAAATATAAATTTTGCTTTCTACATATTTGTCAAAACACGCATATTTTTCACATATTTATAGATTTTAAACTATGTGAAACTCTCCGAAGTTGTCTCAGCCCTTTCAGATCTTGCATTGGTTTTATTCATAATATGAATTCATAATATGTTGTATAATATACAACTTTTAAAGCCTCGGGAGCCTAATAATTCGGGAAAGAATTTATTTTGTCGATTTTTAAAAAGGTCTTATTTTTCAAAAATTTCTAAATTTCAAGCTCGATGCGCAACCCCAAGCCGTTGTAGAACATTCGAAGTTTACACATGTCTTATTTATATCAATTTACAACTTTTGAGACCTCGGGAGAGATCGAAAAAAATTTTTGTCGATCCACCCTACTGTTCATAAACTTAATTTGGAGCTGCCCATCCTTTAAGGCATTGAAGTATCATTGGGTTGCCCCATCCAACTAACCAGTCGATTGGCATCAAACAGGGAAGTGTACAATTCGATATTAGCCCTACAAACAAACTCTAACAGGTAATCGTTTGAGCTAAGTAAGTAGCTGCGTACAGAAATCGCCCCAAAGTGAGTAAATGGATTCACAGTCTGCCAAAAAGAGTACATGCGGACGTACTTTGCGACGTCACGACAGGACTTTGACGAAAATAATCTCCCGACCCTTTCTGAATAGACATCGGATTATCCTGCGATCATATTACTTTGCAGACAGAAGTCCAATTGATTCGTGCAACTGAAACACTATTTAGACTTACCAAGCACAATTCTTTTCACATTGACACGGAACTGGATGGACTGCCCAACGCTGTGAACGAGCAAGTGCTTCCATCGCTCGATGCTGTACAGCCAACTGACGTTAATTTCTCCTCGATTCACGAACTGGCAGTTTACGAACGTGTGGTGGTTTATTTTTGTTATGGTTAAAATTTGAGGAAAACTAAAGCCTAAGATGATCGTACAGTGGTGTTATGCCGCGCATAACCTGCCTGGCAAGTACTCCTAGTATTACGCTGAAAAACTGAAAAATGATTGACATACACCAAAACACTAAAAAAAACTAAAGACTCTATGAATTGCAACTAAATACCATTTATTCTTAGTCATTCCACTAATATTAATTAACAGACGATATTGACATAATTTTAAACTTAAATATGTCTGGGGGAGATGTGGTTTTGGAGGATAAGGGGTATCCACAAAAGTTTCGAAACACAAATAATAAATAGATTACTGGGAATATTCACCATTCTGATGAGGTAGCCGTCTTTACACAAGACACGATCGACGCGTGCCCTATTGGAACCGCTGTCTTTCTCTTAAGCCATCATCTGGCCTCTGATTCCATGTTTCTTTTGAACACAACTTGATCATATTGATTCGAAGCACACACTGATTTTTTAAGTCCGTTCACACCTTTTTCAAACTCTCTTCTGCTTCTTTTTCTTTTTAGCACACTCGTTCTGTCGTCTTTTTTTTTCTTCTCTCACGGGGTTGTTTCCTCTTTTCTTACCCCCTCTTACATCATTGGCTGGAGTTTCTGATTTGTTCGTATCGGGGAATTAATGCATCCTCTCGTCGAATCCCAGACATGTAGGTGGATCATTCGGGAATATACCCCGCCAAATTTGCATATCATTTTCGGCCATAAATATTTTCGGCCATAAATATTTTAACGTTGACAGTTCATTGTGCTATAGTGTCCAGACTGTCCATTGCCTGGCGCCTCTTCTAATTTACGGTCCACTTGTGTGGTCTTCCCATGGGAACCGTCTCAAAATTATATTTTACTGCTGTTTCACTTCACCACAGAACGCAATCGCTGATCCAGTTGCAAGTAGCTCATTACTGCACACCCAGAGCACGAAATCCAGAGAAGTTGCAAATCCACCCTCAGTCTCTTTGCAGTAATTGGTTACGAAACTTAACACGCAACTGTGTGTAACTGCAAGCGGCAGTATTTTTTACAGCTCTTTAATAGCATTTTTTACAATAAGCAGAAAATAAGTTTTGCATATTAAGCATTTGCTATGCAATAAGTTTATTTCGTTGTTAACCAATAAATTCTTCGTTATGCTACTGTTACACGTTTTATTAATTACCTAAAGGCTAGGAACATGCCTTCCGATATATTAAGCACTTTAGTGCTCAACGTAAGGGGGTACGATTTTCGCCCCTACACAGCTATGTCAAAAAATTACTTCAGCTCTGTGGCACGCGATGGGACATTCTATGTACTGGCATGTTGCTGGTAGTTAAATCGTGTGACTGCAATGCCTGCAGATATTCAATGCACATTTCAGCGTTGGGAACATTACACCCTACTTTTTATTTTTGGGACTCCACGCCTTAAAGAGAGACGAGTACTCACCGAAGTTTCCTAGGATGTATGACCCATGAATCACTTCACTGCTATTTGGGGGAGGAGATTTCCTGAATGCCGCTCCTGTACAGATTCAAAATCCAGAACATCCGTTTCGCCGCACCAGGACCATATCCTGAAACATAAAAATCATGCTGAACGAACATATAAACACTTTCTAGCATAATCTTTCACTACCGTTTGCTCCACCTGCATCAGTGATATATACGCTCAGTTCCTGGTCACACACCGAAGCGTATATATAAGCTCCGGTTTTCTAATCGCTGTCACTGGATGTATACGCTCCACTTCGCTGGTCGATAATGTTCGATGCAAATGGGTTAACCATCAGTCAGTTTACCAAGTACCTTTGCAAACTCATTGCTGGGCTATGGCGAAACAGAGCGGAAGCAACGATAGGCACAGAAAAGGAAAATCTTCAGCCGTGTCTGCGATAAAGGAAGTAAAAGGTCAGCCAATCCTCCCCCCCCCCCCCTCATCATAATCTTCAAATCTACCTGCGAGTTAAAGATTGTTCCCTTGGCAGATTAATGTTACATATGGGCCATTTTCGACGGAGCTCATTCGTTTACAGAATTACCCAGGTTTAAAACAGACTCGTGACAAGAACTTAACGCTATTTACTATAGACTTTGGGGTCCAAAAGTTTCATTTCTGCAAGATTCGTAATAGATGCTTACAGCAGTCTGAATAAGAGAGAAGTCTAAACCGTGAACAAACAAAAATTCAAATTATGCCTGCGTATTATATAAAGTGTACCGGAAAGTAGCACTTTCACATTCGATTCAAACAAATGACTAAGCAGTTGCGATCCCTTTAGGAGGGTGAAATTCAAATTGTACCAAAATCCAGTTTTATGTACTAGTATCAGTTCCATTTTGCATCCAGAATTTTATGAATTTTTCTTTGCACGGCTTCATTTAAGTAAGAAAAGAGCAGGAAACAAGCTTTTATAAATTAGAACGTTTACTTAGTTCGCTTTAAAATTACGCAAAGCTTGATTAGAACCGATTATGCACAGCTGCGGAAAAACCGGTTTTTGTACTTTATTCGGCCGTTGTTAGTCTTACAGCAAAGTTTCATGTACCAACCGTTTACGACCGACATAATCCAATTCGCTATACATAAAAATTGCACAAGGGCCATCTCCATATTGAAATTCGCGCCAACCCAGCGAAATTAAGGGAAGGCGAGAAGTTCGGAACCTACAAAGAGAGTTTCAATTTGCAGAAAGTCCCTTAAAATCGTGCCAAAAAGAATTGGCAATCTCCGGAAATTATCTTAGAAAATTGGTGAAAATTTGTATTTAGGGTAATTTGAAGGTTATTTTGTTTAATAAAGTCAAGATACAGTGTTGCTATTGAGAAAAACGAAGTTGATGCAGAATAAAATGAGAGAAGACTCCCCTTATGCACATTAAACTAATACTAAATTAAAGTATACGTTATTTGCAAAGTAATGGTTATAACTTTGCTGTACGACGAACGACGGCCAAATAAAGAGCAAGATGGCGTTCCCCCCCCCCCCCCCGCAGGTGTACAATGTAATAAAATATCAATAAAAAAATTATATACGCTGATAAAATAATCTCTGAAAAACGAAGCTGAACTCCCTTCTGGAGCTGAACTCCCATTCAAATTAAGCTGCGCTATAAGGACATGCGATGAGAACGCCCTGGCCCCCACTCTCCTAGTCTCGGGAGTAGAGTTTTGAAAACCTTTCGTGGTGTACCTCTTTATAAACCTCATATGCTAAATTTATTACTAGCTCCAGTGGTTTCGGCTACGGAAAAATTTATACTGCTTTCCAGCCCTCGCAAGGTAGTGCCAATGGCAGAAACCGAGGAATGAACTACCTCGAAAATTAATTTTCAAAAATTTTTCCGATACCAGTTGTTTCACGTTTTCCCATCTGAAGCGTTTTCAAAAGTGAGCATATAATCCGAAACTATGCAACTCTTGTTTTAAACCAAGAATTTGAGATGATCTCGTGTGCTTCTAACCTTAATTTTCTGTCATGCCAGGGGCATTGTAACGGGTACCGAGGGGGGTCTAGATCCCCTCCGAAAATGTATAGCAATTAATTATAAAACTGATATTTTAAAGCATTTATACAAGTCTAGTAACAATAAGGTTTAAAATACCGGATCGCTGCACCCCACTAATAAAAACCTATATGCGCTACTGGTTCACGCTAGGTCAAGTATTGAACACGGATAACTCATGCAGGAATGGAAACCTCCGGTTTTATCACGAAGTTTAATTTCGCTCACTCTGCGTGCTTTTTCGAAATGTGAAAATCTTGCCCCTCTATTTCCTGGAACCATAAGGAGGAGGTAATCTTCCTTAGAATTTACTTTTTCAAAATGCGAGAAAGATTTGTGGAAAAGAGAAACCTATTTTGCTAAAATGCACCGTGCGTTAACGCGCGTTTCCCCCCCCCCCCCCACAGCTGGCTGTGCCGCATGCGAGGCGAAAAATATCGCCAATGGCTGTACCCGAAAAAGATTTCGGGGGGGTCGAAAAGGTGAAAAGGTCATAATTATCAAAGAGGATTATTTTAACAAAAGCCCATGTTTCGGTGGGGGTGGGACCTGAAACCCTGCCTACGGTCTTTAGTCAGTATCAAGAACTGAAGGCAAAGAAAACTTAATTGATTAATGTCCATATTTATGTAGTAAGGCAGTTTAAAACAGACCCATTTAAAGTTCTGAGAGTCTGTCCAGTGAGAATTCTTCGGAGCGACCTTTTTCCGTTCCGTGAAAAATCGGTCGTTGAGAGGTGGTCGCTCGAAACAAACATTTGTCAAGAAATAATGCTTAAATTCTTTAATGAAATTGTATACTAATGCATAAGAAATTACACGAACATTTATAAAATCCAATAAAAATATGCAGACATTTGTTTCATTCTCTTTCCGAGAGCACGTTTTGCTGTACTTTATTTCGTACAGCTGATAAGAGCATTTATACAGATACTATTCATGCATTCTGAATTTGGCATTGATACTTTCCTT
Source organism: Cheiracanthium punctorium (assembly GCA_038373885.1). NCBI lineage: Eukaryota > Metazoa > Arthropoda > Arachnida > Araneae > Cheiracanthiidae > Cheiracanthium > Cheiracanthium punctorium. The sequence continues at coordinate 128,239 of JAWZYV010017990.1, forward strand.
TAAAATTTGCTTTTTGGGTTTTACGGCAGTAGGCTAAAACTAACTTCCTCTATGAATTCCCTTTTTCATGCGACTCAATCTCACTACTCCAACGGTAAAACCACTCGTTGCAAAGAAATGTCTTCTCTAACCTACAAGATTTATACGTGATGCTAACGTGTATTAGACCAGTGGTAAATTTGCAGCAGGTTGTTTGGATTGTGGCATTTGGAAAATTCCGGATAAAAAATCCGACTGAGAACCAGGATCGTTCGCTTTCAGATAGTTGTGTGGTCTCTTCTAAAGTAATTTTTTAACATTAAAAAAGAGTGTAAATATCGGCATCTTGAATGGGTCGTTGGATGAGGGGTTGCTCATAAAAGTTTTGCAGTCTCACGAAAATTCGTTTTAGGCATTTGGTTTTCATTAATAGTTTAAACTTCCTTAAAAATTACAGTAAATTTATGGGTTTGTAGGAAAAGGTAATTCCATCCTACGCGAGTAGTCATGTGCCTTGCACTTTCGTTTGATACCAAAGGAATGTAGCTGAAGTGAAGTTCTCGCGCTACCCAAAAGATGAAGTCTTTTTCACACGAATATAAGACATTTAAATGAATGTTAAGAAACTTACTATGGTTACCCTGAAAAATTCTCATCCCTGGAAATAGTCATTTCAGTAACAGCAAATTTAATTAGGTTCCAGTTATCCTCAATGTTTTGAATTTTAGCTGTAGAACAGGGCACTATTAAAGTAATGAGTTTAATATAATAAAATGAAACTAGCTTAACTAATCTACCTTAAAACGAGTGTAAACACAGGTTATCTTGGATTCAGTTACGCAATTTTAAAGTTTCGTATTCATGTAGAGTAAATACAACAGTTAAAAACAGATTTAGAATAAGAAGTTCGTGAGGGAGTTTGCTCAAAAACGACAAAATACTGATTGGGGGCGGGGGGGCAAACTACTGAAATTTCTCCCCGTCAATAAACTCTGAACTTCCAGTATATTCGAAATTTTTTTCTCACTATATCCCCGCTTCCACAGATTTACGAGCTAGTTCATTCCCAGACACTGCACAGATAGTTATGAAATACCGTGTACGCGAAGATATAAGATACAGACAGCAGTACTTTTCAAGTAGTTAGCAATCCTACGACACCTGTAGTACAAATGGGTTCAGAACAGCTGTAGTATAGCCCACCCCCATTTTTTGGCGCTTTTTTTTTCGCTAAAAGAACTCAAAATAAGAAAGCAAGTGAATTTAAAGATAAGAAGGAATTCAGCAAGAATTAAGTAAACAAGTCCAAAAATAGAAGAATTTTTGCATACTTTGCGCACAAAAAACCAAATTTCTTAAAAAACTAACTATAAATAGCACTATTTCTTTAAGAGTAATCATGAGCCGATGTCTTGTTATGACTATTTCAAATTTTAAATGTGTAGTGGAAAATATATTTCAAAAACAAATTCCTCATATTACGATACATATATACTATTCTCCTCATATTATTACATACAAAGGTGAAAACTTATAAACAAACCACTTTAACTGCACAGATACGGAAGACGGATGGTGACATTCAAATTCAAGATTTGCAACTGACACAAAAGAAAATTGTACTTTGTATTCAAAACTCACAATTTATATTCCTTATTTCAAAAGTCCCATTACACAAATCAATTTTTTTAAATCAAAACAAATTTTTTTCATACATATGCCAAATAAAGATGCATCATTTTGCTTTTTGTACGCTGGGAATCTATTTTTCATATGGCGCCACGTACTCGATCGCATTTATATGGGCTCCTGTTACAGGGTCTGCAAATTTAAGGAATGATTCACGGTCAAATGTTTGAAACCTTCCCGTTAAAATATTTCATGGTTAAATCCCTTCCAACAGTGAGACATTACACGGTTCTGGGTGCTAGCCGCTGCTTTATTAATTTTATTAAGGTTTACTGCGTTCTACTGTGTACAGCAACTAAAAATAATTTTCCCGTTTCGTGCTCAACACTACACCAAACACCCATTGCCCTTCTACGTGATGTCCTTTTTAAAATTTCCTTTCCCCCAAATTTAGACTCATCAACTTCGACTATTTTGCCTACTCCACCTAAATTATGTAGAAATAAATTCAAATAAATTAACACCAGTTCGTTCACAAACTGCCGCCAGTTGTCTATAACACGGCTGAGGAAAACCCAAAATCTCGTAATGTCGCATGATGCCGTTCCTTTCATAAGTTCCCATGTCAAAAATATTCCCTAATATTCAATTTACCGCTAATATTCAATACTTTTCCGCCCGGCATTTTTTGCATCTCCAAACACTTCCATTGGAGGACTTTATTAGACTACATTCAATAAGGCAATTACTACAAACAAAACTATTCCTTAATAAAACTGTTTCAAACAAACCCTCCAAACAAATCGTATTCTCTGGTTAATTCATACATAAAATATCTGTTGGCTCTTTCTATTGTCAGAAAATTCCATTTTAAGTTATCTTTCAAAATTCCCATATACTTTCGAACGACATCACTAACCTCTGCCCTAGTAGAAGCTATAGCAAAAGATCAACTCACCTTAATTTTCCGCCAGCGGTAGACTACTTAACAAAAAATTTAGACGAAACTGAATTCTTCCATTGACATCATTTCAAATTTCCACCATACGGCGCCGTCATTTCCGGTCTCTGATTGGGCGATACCAACACGTACTGCCCCCTGGTGCCGATGCATAAAATTCATATCATTTCAAAATTTCCAGCAAACGGCGCTGTCATCTTCGGTAGACGACACAAATACGTACTGCCCCTTGTGGCGATGCATTAGACACATACTTTAGTTCGGGTTACCATATTCAGCATTTTAACCCATTAACGCAAAGTGATCTATTTTTAGACCGACGCGAAATTTGTAAGTCACTCAAATATTTAAGCATTAGTTTATTTTCCTAGTTTAATTTCTTGAATTAAACAAATCAGATTTCCACAAAATACTCAGCGATAACAAGTTTAAATGAGAATATTTCCCTGCCTTATTCACATTTTTAGAAAGATTTACGCTCTTCAGACCACACAAGTGTCGGAAATTTATCACTTCTGGCATCAACGTAAAATTTGAGAAAGTGCTGAAAAAAGTTGGGCGCTAACGGGTTAATCACCAGCCTTGGAGTCATGGGTTTGCGAAATATTTTTTTATGGGCAATACTAAAGTTATAGTCCAAAAGCCAGCGACCGCCAGACCTTCGTCATAGTATAAAAGCTGAAACTTTCTCTGCTCATACCCACCCCCCCAACAGAGGTAGGAACAATCTGCCACTATAAAGTTTGGATGACCGTGGCTTTGGCAGGTAACAGGTGGCAAAGGTGTATAAAATTGCAGAATATTTTCGTCATTTCATAAAGCTTAATTTTTCTATATGTTCTTCTTCGCAATACTAGAAATCACTTTATCCCTTGCCAGACACTTTTCCCATCGTGGCAAACCCCCGCTAGACAACCTCAAAGTCATGGAAAACTTGTGTTCGTAAACTCCTGCGACGAAGTACGTCAAGCTGTCACAAAGTAACAAGCACATTTTATACTGCTACTTCTGAATGCTGCAGCGCGCTCGATCTTTTCAGCTACAAGGTAGCTACGGAACTAGTAGCACATTTATTCAATGTATTTCAATAAGTTTTTAATTAAAGAAATTTAATTTCACTTTTAATTTCATATGCTTTTTATCAACACACGGTTACAAGAAAAACGCAATTCTATTTTCGTCATTTCATAAAGCGCGATTTTTTTACAAGTTCTTCGGCGCAGTGCTAGAAGCATTTTATCCCTTACCAGGCACTGTTCCATTGTGGTAAACCCCCGCCAGAGAACCTCAAAGTCATCCAGTCAGATTTAACGAATGCTTTTTTTTTATATAGAATTATTTACGAGTTAAAAAAATAGTTTCCATCTTAATACCTTAATCAGAAATCTGATATGGACACCACATGACTTTCTTGCAAGTCTGATATAAATATTTTCGGTGCATTTCATCAAAACTTATTTTGTTTGAAAGACATAAAATACTGCAGTAATAATAAGGTTTAGCGATTTCTAGCCGAATATTTCAGATATCTCCAAGCTGGGTTCAATTTGAAAGATTTGTTTTTGACACTTTATTGGTTGATACTTCACCAAAAGCCGAAGACTTGAGAGAGTTGGAGAGATTCTGGCCACAGCCGAAATGGCGATGCATCACGATGAATCACTATTCCGGCTATGACTAGAGACGTCAGTATCATTAAATTCATTGTAAAGTGTCCATCGACCTTAATGTATTTAATGTAACCCTGTAAAGAAAGTACTCGGTTGATTGCAATCAAAAGAGATGCGCAGTTAGCCGTTATAATAGTTCTAAATACAAAATTTCAACAGTCTACGGTGAACATATTTAGAGTTCTGCAAAATACGTAGTTATTTTCGGCTTTAAATTTGCCGATATTTCTGAAAAACACGTGAAGGTCGATGACAAATGGCAAGATTTAGGGGAAACAATTAAATGATGAAAATAGAATTGCGTTTTTCATGACTTTGAGATTGTCTGGCGGGAGTTTGACACAATTGGAAAAGTGTCTGGCATGGGATAATGCGATTTCTAGTACTGCGAAGAAGAACATATAAAAGAATTAAGCTTTATAAAATGACGAAATTTTCGGCAATTTTATACACCTTTGCCACCTGCCAAAGCCACGATCATCCAAACTTTGTAGTGGCAGAGTCTTCCTACCTCTATTGGGGAATATGCGCAGAGAGAGTTTCAGCTTTTATACTATGACGAAGGTCTGACGGCTGCGGGCTCTTGCTGTATTAGCCGTGGGTTCCGAAATGGCAACAGAACTCGTATTCTACTGAAAAAAAAAATCAACGATATTCGTAGAAATACCCCAGCTTTTGTTTTAAAAATAAGTCCCCCTAACTTTATATACGGAACTAGACTACAATTGTTTTTGAGGGAAAGAGGGGATGAGGTAAGTAGCCAGACTTGCCTAAAATTTAAGTTCCTTTAACCCATTTATGCCTAGCGTCCCTTTTTTGGGACGGCATTTTCGCTAGTAGTCGAAAACGTTATTTATTTTTCCTAGCCTTTATTCATGAGTATTGAGCCTCAACTCTACAAAATATTTAACATGACCAAGTAGTATGTTGATATTTCGATTTTTATGCATAATGATTTTAAAAGAAATCATCCCTTGTTCAAGAAGTTGACATCAGAAATTTATCTATTATTTCTGTTATCAGTAAAAATCGAAGAAAGTCGCAAAAATATCCAGGCACAAATGGGTTAAGTTTACTATGGTACCCCAATTGGAGTCAGCGTGCAAATGCTTAACTGCAACATATGCGATTTAAAAAAAAGTAAACATTAAAATTGTTTACTCACTTTTTTTCAGTCATCTCGCTGGGAAAAGGATTATTCAAAGCCATCCCAGATAATACAAATCAATTGCTTAGATTTACAGCTAAATGGGACTTTTAAGTTAATTAAACTAGACTAAATGCCTTAGTTCGACAAAATCTCGAAGTAGAATCAGCGGGAAGTGAACATTAAGGCTTGAGGTACCATCTGATTGGATGACATTAATAGCATCTGCGGACCTGCTATTTTGAAATTAATTATCATAATAACGGAAGCTGTGATTTGATTATTCAGAGCAATGATTGTCTACACCAAATTTATCTGAACGGGAGCCGGTATCTGAGGGATTAAGGCCCTGTCCTAAAGCATATGGTGTAAAGTTCGATTCCCACTCGTCTCCTGGTTGCTTGTGTTTGCCACATGAATTGTCAATTTCCTTTATCTCTCTGCTGGTAAGTTCTGTCACTGTGTTCACTTTATTCGACGATGACTTATAAGCGGATCCTTGTGAAGACTTGCAGCAAAAAAGTCGGAAAAGAACTGTTCCAAATACAAAAACAACGATCACGGAACGAAAAGGTGGTTGATATTAATTGTTTTATCTGCTTGAGACAGACGATTTGATGTCTTCCTTCCCCGTGAAAACATTCTTGGAGTTTCTAATCTTGGGCTATTCATTTTCGGGCATGCCCTCATAGACACGCAGAATTTAGCAGAACATCGTCCATCGTGTAAAATTCCTATGTTTTTTCAGCCATTGCATCCATTTCCAGTTTTTGCAGATGCCAGGCGTGATGGTTAAATTTCCGGCAGACATTTTATGAGCGAGTGTTACTTTTTCAAAGAAAAATCCCATTAAAATGGTACACCCTCCAAAAAAAGTATTCGAGCAAGAGAGAAATTTCCTATTTTAGATTCGCGAATAATAATTGAGTTTTTGAAAAACGCACAACTTGATAGAAATATGGAAAGTTATATTTATACATAGCCTAATTCATATTCTATAATAAATAATTTTTAATATACGAAACCAACGTAGGAAATTTCTCTCTTGCTCGAATACTTTTTTTGGAGGGTGTACGTGTACGATCCACATGTTCACAAATCAAGATGGGTATCCTGATTTGTGCTTATAAAGAAAAACGCATTTTCTTCGAAAATTTAATATTCAGGATATTTTATAATTTTTTAAATTACAAATTTAATTTTTATTATGAAAAGAAAAATTATTTCATGCAAAGATAAATAATTGAATCAGGTCTGAAAGGATTAACACACAAAAAATTAACATATCGTGTATCACACAGTGGCCGCATTCGTAAATGCTAAACGAGTTACACTCTTGCAACGAGTTTCCATCTAAGATGTTCGTAATGGAAACTAAGTGTATCCAGTTTATAAACTAGAGAGTTCGGATACAAAACTGAGTGCGTTTAGTTTCAAACTAAATAAACTGAGCAAGGAGTAGGTTCATCCAGTTGTTGAGAGGACACATTTGCTGAATGTTGTTGTTAGGAAATGGCGTCCGTAGTTACGAAAAGTATGTTGTTGTGAAAAGTACTTTACGTTTGCTGAAGCTACTAGAAACTGCAACGAAGATACAGAATTTTTCAAAGGTAATCATTTTCCTGTATTTTTCATTTTAGTAAATTCAAAATGCATATTTTTAGTGTTGAGATTTATGTTTATTTAAACCGTTATTAGCAAAATTTGAACTTCTCCTGCTAAATAATTTTGAAAAAATGCAAGTTTAAGTTGAAATTTCTAAATTTTGATCTGCACTCTTCCATTATGGCCACTCTTTCTTTTAAAAATCCTGTTGATTTTATATTGAGTATGTTCTAAAAACTCTCCTCAGCAAAAATTACTGACGTGAAGTGTAAACAAACACGTCTCCTAGGCGACGAAACTAAATAAACTGAAGTTGTCTGTAAAGGCAAAAGAAACTGATAGCCACTGAAAGCACTAAACACACGCATTCCAGTTTTCTTACGAAACCTCGTACAACGAGTTTGTTGTTTATGAATGCACCCATTGTTTTACTGCGTACAAGAAGAGACGTCATGGATCATTTATTTTTATAAATATTTTCAAGTTCCGATTATCTCGTTAACGTCCGGTGTCCTATTTTTAGGACGGTCGCAAAAATTGTTAGCCGCAACAATATATAACATTAATTAATTTTCCTATTTTAATTTCTGGAATAATAAATCTTATTTCCACAGAATACTCAGCGATAACAAACTGAAAGATAATCTTTTACTATTTTATTTATATTTGCAGAAAAAGAAATACTTTCTTCATACCCTGCAAATGTCGGAAATCTATTTATCACTTCTGACAGCAACATAATTTGGAGAATGTTAAGGAAAAAGTCGGGCGCTAATGGGTTACGATGATTCACTGGGCCCGTTCAGAAGGACGAAAATACGGGGTCAATGCCAAACCTTTCGTTGCTTTCTTCCCCGCTTCCCCTACGTAGGGAAAAAAATGCGGGGATTCGGGGATGCGGGGAAAAGATTCCTAGTCAGTGAAAGGTGAATGCAGGGATGACCTCGCTCTCCCATGATGCATTGAGTATTTTTCCCTATACTCTGCTTTTACCCGGGATTTTCCATTTTTCCATGTAAACGGTCCTACTGATCCGGCAACATCTCTTTCAGGCAAAAATGTTGATGCCAAATGCTTTATACCATATTTCTAGTCCAAAGATCGTCCAAAAGGCGAGGAAAGCTTTTAGCAATGTTAAAGAATTGATTTCCAGCATGGTAGAACGTGTTTTGTAACAACACAGTAGTTAATCCTGTTTAATCTGTGTACTTTAGCATCTTTAATGTGCTCCTGTACTGTTCAATGACTTGTCTAGAAAAGAAGGGAAAGGGGGGTATAACAACGAATTTGAATACATTTTAAAACTCTTCTTAAAATGTTTATTTGCTTTTTTAGATTTTGCGAAAATTGTGCAAATTTTTTTTTTTGAGGATTAATGTAAAAATATCTACAGTGAATCAATCAAAATTTAGTTAAGGTCTGACCCTTAGGACTGACCTCTTGACTTGAACAGCTCATTCAACCGGAAAGAAACTTTAATTTTTAAAATAAAAAGAAATTCGCTAATTTTACTCATCACTTTGCGACTCTCTAACCTGCAATCTTTTAACAATTTTGCATTCTGTACTATTGCCAATATAGTAGTGCCATTCTTTTTGCATCTGCAATGCTGACGAAAATTCACAATTTTTGAAAATTTGTATTACGTACTGAGCCTTACCGTAGCACTGTGGTTAAGTCACTGGAAATGGTAGACGGGCGAAGTGTGAAGGTCCCGGGTTCGGGTGCCATCGCGCGTCCGTCGACCTAATCGTTCGGAGTTTTCCGTGGTTTTCTCCGAAACTTAGCGTAAATACGGATTAGGAACCCTTAGAAAGACCCCCACGGACGGCAACCTTATCTTGTCCTTCTGACGGGGATTTATAAGCGGATTTCGAGCCTAGCACACAAATCCGATATACGTTTTCACAACAACAACAATTTCTTACTAACCGGGTATTCGTGATTCTACCGGGCCTGCTTGTACACTCCAAAAGAGGTCTACGGACGTTTCCTGATTGGTTAGATTCGGCCGTTAGATGACGACGTATTTAAGTGCTGGATCCAATAATTCAGCATCCGTAGGCCTCTTTGGATGATTCATCAGAGTGCACAAGCAGGCCCGGTAGAATCACGATGGCCTCGTACTAACATCAGAAACGGGTACTTCAGCTAGCTGTATATAAAATTAATTAGTGATGGGTAAAAATCTCACTTGTCGTCAAATTAAATTTTCTATCGCAAATTATTAGAATGTCGTGCGTGAATAAGTGACCAAAACTTTTAAGTAGTTTTACGTCCTGAGAATAAAACTTTAATATGGTCTTTCACAGCATAAATTTAATTACAGTAACGCAAAGAGTCATCTTACAGGCAAATTTCATTTAAACTTTTCTGGTACGTAGATGACTGTCTTATACTGCACCGGCCCATCTTTATTCTACCGGCTTGCTTGTGTACACCGATGAGTCATGCAAAGAGGCCTGCGGATGGTCAATTATTTGTTCCTGCATTTAGATACGTCATCTAACGGCCGAATCTAACCAAATAGGAAACTTTCGTAGGCCTCTTTAGGAGTGCACAAGCAGGCCCGGTAGAATTACGATGGCCCTGACTGAACATACTTGAAACAAACCAACATTACATCGTGCGGTTTCAGTTACTTTAAGATGACATTAAAAAAAATTTTGTTAGAGTATCAGTTGAGAGAAATATATACAGATACGTTGTTCAAATTTTCTGCAAATCAAATAACAGATATTCTCGAAATTTTATACAAAATAGGGGATTTGAATCTCGAATCTTCTTTGTGGCATTAGAGTATTTATATCGGTGTTTAAGCCGATTACCAGCAGCCATGTCATGATCATCGTAGGATACTTGGAAATGCTTTTTCTATAGTTATACTGGTTTGTATGCAGGTTACACCTAAAGAACGTCAGTTAAAAGAAAGTTTGTTTGTTTGGTTTTGCTAGGAGAGGACAACTCACACCAGAGAATGTGCCATATAGAGTTGCACGCGTCCTTCCTTGAGTTTTCCACCCCAGTTTGGATCCTCATCAGAAAGTTTTCTGAATATTGACACCCCTTAGAAACTAACAGTGACCGCCTAGGGAACTTCCGATACCACGAATTTCACGTGCAAGTACACCGCATGTACACGATGGTCTTCAGTGGTACGTCGGTATCGAACCCGCAACCTTCCGGTTACTAGTATAACCCCTTAACTGAGTTACCCCACCTCCCCCCCCCAAAGTAAGCTGTTGATATCGGGTACAGACATTCAACGCTACAGCTACAGCGATTGGGTTTCGGGTTCAAAACGTATGCCCTCACCTCCAACGTGACTTTTTCTTAAACACTCTGAGAAACGCTCAGTTACAATTCAGTAAGGGCGTTATGCCGACTGCATAACACCTTTTTCCGACCTAAAATAATTTTCTTGAACGCAAAGAACCCACATTGTATGGAAAGTTTTACTGGCAACAGTTAAATTCATAAAAACATAGAATTAAAACATTGCGATTATCGCATTTAGCATAATATTTTATGCATGATCCTATCGTTTACCGGGTGTTTAAACAAAAAAAAATCATTCTAGGCATTTCCTTATATGAACCTTCGTCCAAGAAAAGTGCTTCAGAATGTGTTTTGAAAAAAATTATTTTAAAAATGGACAGCCTAGAATATTTTCCTGTAAGATAATAATTCTGTGCTTTATTGTTTGACATTCTAACATTTAATATCACAGGCTGTATGAAGTGAAACTCTTAAGTAAAGGCATGGACAATATGACACAATGTTTTCGTAGTACTTTAGATAAATCCAGTGAATAAATGCAACTTTTCTACTTAAGCAATTCTTATAAAATTCCAAGAGAGAAATAATATGCTACCAAATAAGTTTCTTTGAGATTTCGTTACCTTTGATTAAGTGGAATTAAATAAAGTACAAAACTCGACCTAGCTCGATTTTCTTTAGCAAAGAGTGCTTAAACAAAGAACATTCGCCTATTAAGATGCCTTTGATTTTCTGTAATGCTAACAGGTAGCAATTAGATTACATTGTTTTTTATCCAGAAATTATTAGGATATAAACTGTCATGAGTGATTAATTGTAAACATGCTACTCCGTGTATGTAGTGTTCACAAGCCTCTCAATTGGTCCTATTTTTTAAAAATTCCTACCTCTATAAATAATAGAGTAAAATGTTCTGCTTCTTCAACAGTTGTTAAATGTTCTTTTAGATGCTAAGGTTTAGTCTATCAAACCATTAAAATACTAGGCTATATAAATAAAACTTTGATGAAGGTAGGAATTTTTAAAAAATAGGACCAATTGAGAGGCCTGTGTTTCACAGTTAAAATTTATAAAATAATGTCGCATGTTATATCTGTTGTTATATGCTAAGTCCATGAAAGGAAAATCTGAATGGATAAACATTCAATGTATATCTTATAATAGAACGAACAAAAGATCAGGACTCAATAAAATGTTTGTTTGAAGGAAATAGTAAAAGATTGCAGAATATTAAGAAATAAATAATGGAACATATTTTACTTTCACATTTACATTTTAAAAGTTAGAAAATATTAAAAAACGGTCACGATTTATTGTGCGTACGAAATATTTTTACTAACAGGATGTGTGGGAGTTACCCGTGGAAGAAGAATTTGCAAAATAATGATAGCGTGTTTGTGTTGGAGAATGTGTATTATCACAAGTTCAGGTAATACGTCATTGTCTTTCATATTTTGAATATTCCCAACTGGTAATAAAAAAAAAGAAAAGAAAGAATCATTTAAATATATTAGAGATATATCATTATGGTAAGAGCTGAAATAGTCTTTCAAAATAAGGATATCAAGTAAAACCCTATGGGAAAACACTGAAATAGGAAATAGCAAATAATAAGATATTATAGGTTAAATTAATTTTGGGTGCAACAGATTTATGCTGGAAGGGAACAGCTCAATTATTAGAAAATGGAGACGTATATTATTATACAATGCATTGGCAAGAAATGGACTTTAGAACACTGATATATAGTGAAAGAACGATCGGGATTTAGCAATTGGAAACTTAATGGAAGTGTAAAAAATCTATTTTAATACTAAAAGAAGAAAAAATGACTGGGTATATAAAAGCAAGAAAATTATTTACACATGCAGTAAAGGATAACAACCACTTAAATTCGAATTAATTTTGTGGAAAATCAAAAACACATAGTCTTTTCGAAAGAAAAAAATAAAAAAATGCGGATTGCTTTTTTTCGACATAAAGTCATAATTACATCTGCTAGGCAAAACACGTTGCAATGCAATCAAAGGTTTAACCGTCGGAGTCCACAGTAATAAACCGAAAAATCAGACAGTGTTACACGCTTAAACCAAACGAGCGAAATTCGATCAGTCGGAGCGATTTTTGGCCCAGTTTTCAAAAGTGGGCTTCTCCTTTAGAAGCGTTTTTCGATCACAAGAGCAGAGCGAAATATAACAATAAGCGAGATGGGGAATTCTCAGAAAAAAGACAAAGCGAGGAGGGGAATTCTCAGAAAAAAGACTACTTAAAGAGCACTTTTGTGAAAATACCGGTAGGTTTCCATGGAAACGTATCGCTCCGCAATGTATCGTTTTTTTCGCTCTTTGGGTTTAAGTGTGTAGAAAGACGAAGCTGTAAATGAAAAGTCCTAATTGGAAAACCGCTGGATACACACTAGGACATTTTCACTTCTTTGTAAATCATACATCATTCAAAATGTTAGGTTACCACATACTTTAACAGCATGTTGCACTCACTGATATATAGTGAGTTCTTTCCTTTCGTCACTACTGCCGCCCACTGGCAGCTGCCACGAAACGTTCTCTGGGTACTCCTGCCGCCTATTGACTGCATCCACAAAACGTTCTTTGGGTACTGCCGCCACCCATTGGCGGCAACCATGAAATATTCTCTGGGTACTACCGCCGCCCAATGGCGGCATTCATGACAATTTATGTGGGTATGATTACCATAGCTGCCAATAATTGCGGAATATAACTAACCACTTTTTTGTAAACCGTAATTTTTGTGTTAGAATATAATAAAATTATTGATAGTTGGACGGGTGCCACGAAACACGTTTTTGCAGCTTACGCTTCCGTACAGTGCAACCACTCTTGTGAAAACCTTTACAGCAAATATACAGGGTGTCCCAAAAAGGTGGTAACAGGCTTAATTCTTTATGCTTTAGAGATAAGTGGACAGTGTAATTTTTAATTTTTTCTTTTCAATGGGCGGGCACTTGCTCATCAAGCATTCGCCACTACTAAGGCCCGATTTACTGGTCATTTTATTATGGGAGCACCCAATGGGCGACCAGCGTTACCCCCTATGAAGGGACGGACAAGTTAACACCCATGCCCAAGCCGGAATTTGAACCCAGGAACAAGGCATGATAGAATGGTTCTTTAGCGAGTACACCACCTGGGCGGCGGGCAGTGTCAATTGAATAAATGTTCAAAGTAAGGTCGGAAATAAGACTCCGTTAAGGAAAAAATCCTCTTGTTGATTTTCATAAAGTATTCATTTTTTAAAATTATATACAAAACATTCCCAATTAGTAAAATGTGCTCCTTACACTAATGAGGTGATATACAAAATTTGAGCCTTTAATCATACAAAGTCGCAGGGATATCTTTAAAGAAAGATGATCGGTGACTATAAATGATTTTGAATATAGATTTTGAATATTGCTATAGTGGAAAAAAGATTTTCTTTCGTTAGATTTACGACCCCTGAAATGCGATCACTCGACTCGATTTTTTCCCTTCGAGAGCCATTGAAAAGTGGTTAAAGTCAGCGTTATATTGATCTTCATATATCTGACATATTCTAAGGTATAATATTCAAATTTTGTATATTACCTCATTAGTGTATAGGGCACATTTTACTAATTTGAAATTGTCTTGTATGGGGGTCGTATACAAATTTAAAAAATGTAATTTTTTGAAAATTAACGAGCTGCTCCGTACCGAATAGGTTGATTAAGCTGTATTATAGACCCTTATGCAGCAAACAAAAATATATGTTTCCATTTCGCAAAAAAAAAAAAAAAAAAAAAATGCATGTGGAAAAGTTAAGTATACTACACGTTTAAACAACACACGAATGATTTTTTATTACACAATTTAATCTGAAAACAAATATATGTTTCAATAATGTATTATAAAAAAGAAAAACTCAAAATTAGCGACCTTCCTTACATTTGCTTTATTTCTTACATTATTTTTAGTGTAGTTTCTGGAATGTTATATGTTTATATTCAGAACATATGCCTTTGTATCTTTTTTATGTTTTCTGAATGTAAACATTTAAAAAATGATGTTTTAAAAATGAGGCTGATAACATCAAATTTTAAAGTAATTTAGCCTTGCACTTTTGAAAATACAGCCAATACGACTTAACTTTTATGGATTTAACATTTACAGTTTTAAAAATATGAAAATTTTAAAGTATCGTTACCCAAGTCATTAATTAATCATGCTCTATTTAGCTAAGCGAATTCAGAAGTTCGTTACTTAAAAAAAAATATCTCTCTCGCTTCTCTTACATTTTATAATGTTCTTTTAAAAAAGGAGTTTTCATCTATTAAAAAATATTTTAGAGTTTTTAAATATTTTTAGTTTCACAGTATATAACAAGTTTCACAAACGGAGTTAAATCGTGCGATAAATTAAAAATATTATTATAATACAGAAATAATAAAAATACGTTCATTTTAAGCGCTATTAAAAATTCTTATGTATATTCGCGAAAGTTTTGCAATGAAATTTACGAAAAGCTGAGCTCGTAATGCATTACAAGTTTTTAACTTGTTATTTTCCTCGTACTGTTAAAACCTCCATCGTAGGATCTTGATAAAAATAAGGAGCTGTTACTCGCGGCATCAAAATCTGATAAGATGCTATGAAAAACTAAAAAATGTTTTCATAATTATAGGTTAATTGATTAAATTTCTACTTATAATTACCTTTAAGTCATTTATTAAATATTTTACGTCTATTATTATTATAAACTTTGAGATAAAATTGTAAGTGTACTTTAAAAATGTGATAGATCAGACTTTAATAGTGGTTTTCTTAAAGCGAAAGTGGATTTGATGCAAATAATACAAACATTCATTAAAACAGCTCCATAAATTTGTTGTAAGAATACTTTTGATGAAAGTTTCCTCTGAGTTATACTGGAACAGTGATTCTTGTAACGTTATTTGACATGATAAATGTACATAATAATGTTCACAGGAAACCGGAAAGAAATCATACCTCATGAGAGTTCGTGCAATAAATGTGACAATACTATTAATACACTTAGAAATGTTATCAGAAAACTGCATTTATATTAAGGCGTAATGCTTAAAAATAAACTAAACGCATTATAAAATAGAAAAAAAAAAACCTCCCGCGAGTTTGGTAGAAGAGAATATTCGAACACTTATTTCAAATTCAGAGATAACTTTTGGAAAATGTTAGACTTTATTTGATGATATAAATTTAGGAAGTTTTATGTTTGCTGTTATTTTAAGTTTTTTTAATCATTTTTCATATTTACAAAAACTTATGAAAACTTTTATGAGATTACTTTTAGATATCACTGAACAGACAAAGACGAAATAGCTTTTTGAATGAATTTTTATTATTCTTATTAATTCTATTGTCTGAAACTGAATTTGGGAATAAAACAGCTATAATCCCACTATTTTGTTTGTTTAATCACTTCGTATTTAAAGCAATATTTTTTTTAAAAAGCAACGTGATAATCTAACCACTGTTTAATAGTGTTTTTTAAATTAAAAGAAATTTTAGAAAGGATGCGAGAAGCTAGTGATTGCGACTGTTTCAACATTTATTACAACTACATTTTAAAAATAATAAAGAACACTGTTCATACAACCAAGTAAGTAGTCCTGCATCTTATTTATGTTAAGATATATTTTATTTAAATTGAACACACATTAAAATGCACACAGTGTAACAATATTGGTTTAAATTTTACATTTATCTTAATGGAATAAATTGGGAAAAATCAAAATCAAACTGAACTTTCATAATCACTCTTTCAGTACCACCAGATGACATAGGACATGGCAATTTAGTCATGTCTGTTAAATACACTACAGATGAGTCTTCATTATCAGGATATACAAAAGTGTATGATTGTCCACATCGTCGTAACCTCGTCGATTGTTCACATCGTCGTAACCTCGTCGATTGTTCCCATCGTTGTCAACCACCTATCCTATTGTAAAAATATAAAATTATTTATATTCATATCTAGGTATTATTTTAATTATGACAATGTTTGAAAAGCAGCATTGCTATACTTTCAGAACTATTTAACTAAGGGAGCCGTGACCCAGTGGTCAACCCTACCTTACATACAGTGGGTCAAGCCTCCCCATCACGCCATTTTGTAAAGAATGGTGCATATTGATTTGAAACCTGATTCTTTCTATAAACTTTTTTACTTTAATAATAGCTTAATATGACAGTATTTATAAAATCCCACTAGCAAAAAGTTAATTCAATTACATTCTTTGAAAAACTCTTACAAAGTGTGTTTAAAATACTTACTTTTTAGGCAGAAAAACTTTCTTTCTTGTTTATTTCCACTCCACTATGAACTGACTGGATGAAACTATGATGGGTGTCTGATTACATCAGTAGCTTTGACTGCCATCTAGTGAGGGAAAGCTAAAATATTTTTAAATACTGAAATTCAAGGATGGGTCAAGCCTCCCTTATGGTCAAGGCTCCCCAGGTTCCCCTAAAGAAGCCCGCATGTATCGTTCGCCAAAAAATGACTTCCCCGCATTCATCGTTTTAAAATATTTCTCCGGACCAAAATGAAATTGAACAGTAAGTGAATCCATATGGCATACAAACTGTAATTGCTTCTTGGTATGATTTCTTGGTTTTTTGATGATCAGAAAAGGATGTGAACATAGCGTGAAATTTAATGATTTTACTTCCATTAATCAAGATGGTGAGGAATGCGGTATCCTAACATGGAAGAAACGTGTGATGATGCAAAAAATGTAAATAATGGCGAAGCAGAGGATAGTGTTCAACTGTTCATGCCAATGAGGCTGAGAGTACACTTGTACTAAGTTTGTCTGAAGCTGTAACAGTATTTAACTGTTTGAACTTATTTATACAAACATAAAATCACTTGAAAGGTCCAGAAAAAGTATGGTAAATCTTGAAAATTAACTGTTTGATTAAAAAAATGATGAATAACCCCACATAAAATTACTGATATTTTAAAATAAGTATCACTTAATTTTCATCTTCGATTTATTTATTCTACAACTTTCTAACAAATTAGTATTTGTTGGTATACGGTCATTGCGTGTCTGCATAAAGATTGCTTTCTACTTATTTTGACTTGAACCCGCATTTATCGTTTTCCCGCATTCATCGTTTTTTCGTACGCACCCCATGAAAAACGATGAATCGAGGTTTTACTGTATAAAGATTCCAGAAAATAGGCTGAACTTCTGTCTTCGTACAAATCACTTATAACCTGAAGCAATAAGTACATTAACAACTCATAAAATTCATAATGATATTGCTGCGGAATTACTCTGCTACTCCTGGGGTTCGTCGTTCTAAAGTCCAGTTGGTGTATAAAGTTCAAGTAAAAAGTCTCCTGTCAGGATGGAACACAAACTTTATTGCTTCTAGAACTTCGTAGGACAATCAGTTGTACACCATTCACAAGCACAATCTAGCAGTAACGTGCTTTTAACAATTCGCTTGGGTCAGAAGCTCTCACAAATGCTGTATTTCTCACACAAAATAAGTCACTTTCACAGGCAAAAAATTCAGTGAATATATACGAGAAATAACACTAACAGTCTCTCAAGACTCAGCGACGAAGAATTTACACACAGGACTTAAATTCAAAGCTTCACAAACAGCGCGAAACACAGCTTCCTTCATAAAGCAAGCGTATTCACTCTCTCAAAGCTTGATCAACACTGAACTGTCGGGGCAACGCACGCTTCTATAACTAGCCGACGCAGGAGGTACAAGAGGTTTCCAGAAAAGTCAATTTCTCGAGGGTTCTACATAAAGCGTGAATTTTGATTACGCCATAGAAGAGAAATGTTAGGTTATTATGCGTTTTAATGCAGGAAAAACAACTTCCAGGCCCCATTGGGAAAATCGCGCCAAATGACCAAAAAGTCGCCAAGCTTGGCGACTTTTGGCGAAATATCGCCAAATTTGGCGCCAAAAATAAGTCCTCAAAAGTGAAGAGATCTAAGCTCTAGGACTAATATTTCTCGAGATTTCTAGAAGCCCATAGAAAAACATATGGGAAAGCGAAACCTCCGTATTTCCGGTTCTAAATGGCCGATTTTGATGCAACAAAAAGCAAAATTTATCTATTTGAAGCGTAGAATACGAATTTTAAACCATTTTAAGCCCCAGAGCAGCGGGTTGCCCCGAAAATTCGTAACAATATTAAAGAGTAACATTTTGTAGCATACACAAATATATGTACACTCACTCGGCTGACAGAAACCAGAAGATGAAAAAAAAATGGAATAACATTTCCTTTTCATACGGGAACGCTAGCAAAAGTGCCTTTTCTTATATTATTCTTAAATTTAAGTTACGCAGTGTATCAACCATAGATGAGTTTGTGATACTTTTATAGAATGCAAAAGTTGAAAAGTAAAATTTTCAGATCATATAAAGGAAGGCGCAGTTTGGTGCAGTGAGGTTGGATAGTGAAACCATATTGTCTTGATAGTCTATTTGAAAATTCACTCGGTTCAGTTTAAGCTTAGCTATACTCTTTTCTGTTTACTTTAAAGGCTTATTATGAAATCTGTCCTGTTTTTTTAGGATTTTATGTTTAATTTAGATTTGTTATGGATGCGGACTGAAAAAGGAACTTGAAATTGTTTGTAATAAAGGAATTACGTAATTCTTGGGCACATATATGTCGATAATTAGGTGTAGACAAAAATAATAACTTGTGAAAATGTTGTAGTTGCGAAATGCTGCTTTTTAATTAAGACTGTATAATTGCCAAATGAGCTTAGGATTTGAGATTTTGATTCTAGAGGTTGGCTGATTGAGACACTTAGCCAGGAGGCTGTCGTCTCGATTGTTCCGAAGAATAGCTTAGGATATCAATAAAAATAGAAACAATTTATTTTAATATGAAATACTTCTAAGCAGAAAGACCAAAACGAAACTATCGTTAAAGTAATAAAAATTGTTAAATAATCAACTTTCTGAACAAAAATTTTATTCTCTTTTTGTTTAAGGTAAAGATGTACGAGGACTGTCTGCCTAAGGGGAAATTTTTGTGATGCCGTTCATCACATATACATGCACTGAAAAAAATGTTTTATTGACTCAACAAGAATTTCGTTTTAGTTGTTTCAGCCAAATAATTTTGTGGATTCAACAAAATTTTTGTTAACTAAACGAATAAATTTGCTATTTTAACAAAAATTTTGTTAAAACTAACAAAATTATTTGGTTGAAATAGCACCAACCAAAATTTTGTTGAATTCACACAATTTTGTTCACTTCAATGAAAATTTGTTTTCTGTGTGTTTTTAATACCATTTTTATTCCTAAATCTAAGTTGTAACACTTATTCAAAAGTTTGTCTTCATCTGTGATTTCTAAATTTATTTCTCTGTCTGTACAGGTCCGCGCTGACTATTGCGACCGAACTCCAACGGAAGCTTATAGCTGAATGCTCATTTGTAACACCCAAAGCATAGCATCCCTTTAAAAACATAATATCCAAACCTCAAAAACAAAAAACATCTGCCTACTCTTCGTTTTCACGAAAAGAGCAGGCTCGGTGAGGATTTATTATTCTGTGTGTGTTTTCGGAATATTCTGCACTTTAATAATTTGTATAATAATCTGGGTGTAAAAAAATCGAGTTTTTTTTTTAAATAAAAGAAATCTGAATTTTTTAATTAAAACCTGATTTTTTAAATTTAAATCAGCATTTTTTAGTCAGATTAAAAAAATGATTGCATCAGATTTTTAAAATAAGTACTTTATTTTAAGACTACAGACAACTGATAGTTGTTGATAGTATAAAATTGTAAATAAAATATTTCTTTGGTATGCAAATGAAATAATTTTGTCCCAAGTGGACGATTTTGGAAGCATAGCAAAATTGACTGATCATACACTAATTCACTTTACAGATTTAAAAGTGAAAATTTCAGAAATAAAACATAACAGAAATGTTAATCACATGCAATAACAATAATAGCATTATGCGCAACGTCTTTCAGCTTGCTGGCCACAGAAATTTGAATGTACGGTACCAAGGGCCAATCAAGTAGCGCATTCTTTCAAGAAATATAGTCGTAAAAACAATATAGTAATGTTTGTGTGATTACGGCAACGCTACGCTAGGGCGATCTACCAAGGATGGGGTATCTTGCTAGGAGGACTTTCTGAGGGGTTCTAACGCGTAGTACGTTGCGTCTGGAGAAAACCTACCATAACTCCAGACCGTTAGATCGACAGCATCGCGATGAGACCCGAACCCGGGACCTTTACACTTCGGGCGTCTACCATTTTTTATGGCATAACCACTATGAGGAAAACAATATATTAAAGACTAATTGATGGATTTAATGGCACAATTCCAAATATGTATTTATAAGTTCTTGAAAATACGATGGTGCCAATGGGAAAGGCAATTAGATTATTCCACAGTACTGTGAACGTTTATGTCATGTCCGCAACAAGTTCAATTGATCATTATTAAACAAAAATTTAGGCGGGCAGTTCTTTTTTTTGTGTAAACAAACAAAAGCTTTTGTGTAGTTAGGACCAATCAAACTTATTACGGAAATGCGATAAACGCTCACAATACTGTGGAAGTATCCAATTATCAAATAAAACCTCTTCACATAGAAATAGGTTGGTTCATATTTATAAAAATCAATTATTAAATTATAACCGAACATTTTTTAGTATCATGTTTATGAGCATTGAAAACAAATTTGAAATAATTTAATTTTCACAATTAATTCCTTTTCTAAATATTAATTGATTGATTGTGATTTGTATTTCTCTACGTACAATTGGGTTGGCAGGTGAATGGAACAGGTTTCATGAGACAATAATGGCCCATTGGGCAGAGCCTGTCTATCATTTAAATCAAAGATTTTTTAAAAAATCAATTAAGTCCTTGACACCCTGATAATAATATTAGTATAAATGTACCTGTTACATTCATTTCTTTATTGATTTCTTCCCAAATAATATCTGGACTCATTTGGTTGCTATAATTCTTGTCTGAAAGATCATATAACTCTTTTATCCACCACTAATAAAATTTATTTTTAATCGTCCAGGGCTAACTGCGTAAAAAAATTCGCATTAGGTAATGAAGCAATTTCGCCAGGAATGAACACTAAAATGAAATGACAGGCTACTTTTTTCTGCTCTAATAGCGAAAGGCAATTAAAACACTTCAATTTTTTAAAAACGTCTGCGGGTGCCATCGGATTTCAGAATCGGTATTCCGAGATTCGAAATCTTTGGGCTGCTGCAAACCCTTCTCAAACAAGTGAGCGTTACAGCAGTAGAAACGCATGCAGCCCCCTCCCCCCTTCTCATCGATAGAGTTTACTTTGGTGCGGTCTGATGCGCTCGCAATAAATGAGCACGGATCTTAACTGTTTCTTACTTGAAGCTGCATGAGGTTCATAAAAAAAAATTTCCCATCCCTTTTCTTTATTAATTCGGTTAACTAAAATCTTACGCATTCTGAGCATTTTGCAGCTGCATATTGGTTATTTTTTTTATCAAAATACGACCAGACAGCCTTGCAAGGTAACCTTTTGGCGTGGGGGAGGTTAGAAATTTTATATTGCTCTAGACATAACGTTTTCCCGGGTTGTTTTATTGCTTTAAATGTTGCCATTCTTTTAGGCAGTATTTTGCCTCAGCTTTTTTGCATTACGCGAGATCAAAGGGGTAGATTGGCAGGTCATTTTCTTATAAAAATATGTGAAGTGTCAAATTAGAGTTCATTAGTGGAGTACACTAGGCTGTACAATAACGCAGGAAGACCAAGTAGGAAAAATTTATTTTGGAATTAAAATATAATAGCAGTATGAATAATAGGCAGTGATGCTGGCTTAAGGCAGGACAAAAATGAAGATCATTTTAGACCACTGACAAAGAGAAGATATGAAGTCGGAACCGCTTCAGATCCTTTCTGCCATATTTGGCGACGATGGGGGGGTGACTAAAACAATATGCCCCTGCTATTAAGCTGCATATGGTTATTAAAACAATAAGCTATATGCAGCTGCAAAATGCTTCGCTGAGTATTAGCGAATTTAGCAGAATTAATAAACAAAAGGGATAGGGGAAAGGGCGTTTTGATGAAACCCATGCAGCTGCAAGTAAAAAGCCGTCGCATAGAGAGTAAACTCAGAAAGTACTGATGAGAGATAAAATTTTGGATTCTAGTATTACAAATGTAAATTAGGCAAAATCTTCTGAAGCTTATATAATCTCTCTCTGTATGTATCTTTAATTTAGCTTAATTAAAAAATTGATTATAGAAACTCAAATAAAGGGTATATACTGTGTGACTACAAATGTCCTATGCCAACCCATTAACCTCAGAACGGTGAGAACTATACTCATAAAAGTAAGGTCTAGGTAGACTATAACAGCATCAGTGATACGCTTATACGCGTTGCACTTAGTACATTCTATTTTTAACATTAATGTGAGCAAAGTACGTTTTCTCAATCAGTGGAGGATCCTGACCTTTTTCAAACATCTCGTAGCTTTTTAGACATAAGAAAGTTAAATTCAAATTTAGCCGTCAGATGGCGCTGTAAGTGATTTCTTTGCGTAGCTCTTAACTACTTCATCATACATACGCACCACTTTTATGACTATATCTTCGTCGTTCTTAAGTTAATTGGCTGAAAAGAGGTTTTTGTAGGTATAATGTATAAAATGTTTCGTATCTTATTACTTCTTTAATATTTTTGGCGTGTTTAGTTTAACTCTCTCTCAACCTCTTCGCTTACTAAAGCATTTTAAAATCGGAAATGGTATAGTACTTTTTTAAGGTGGTATGCAGTATGTATTAATTATACGTATAAGTATGCATTCAAATGTATGTGAATTTTTTCTTTCAGTTTTTTAAATAATCCATACAGATGATTCAAACTATTTTACAGTAAAATATCAATAGCAAATTCATTTTTAAGACTTTTCAGACTTGTATGAAAAAAAAAAGTGGAGTTGAAATTGACTTCAAAATCCACATAAAGATCTACTTTTATATTTATCATGATGAAGTAAGATCAAATATTGCCCATTCATCAAAAATTCCACTTAAAGCTCATTGATATGCATTAAAATTTTACGATAACGTAAGATATATCTTTGGTAAGTAGCACTATATATCTTTTAAACAGTACATTTCATACCACATGATACGATTGGAAATAAAATTAAAATATGTACCTCAATATAACTTCAATATAACTGCATAATATAACTTCAGAAGGACTAACCAATTTCGAAAAGACATTACTTCGGAACAGGAAGTGATAGGCGAAAGAAGTCGTATAATGGACCGAGAGGTCTGGAATTTGTTATAATTCGGTTTGCAGAAATGGTTCAAATATTGGGTAACAGGTGGTGTCAAAAGTACAATAAGCTTTAAATAGTATTCAGAGATACAAAAAGTTTATTTGACAGTCTGTTTTATTCCTATCACGTGTAAGGGAATGTTCCTTGAGGAATACTTCAGCTACATACACACTGCTATGAATTTTTCACTAGTGACAGGAACTCATATGGATTGGCATCCATCAGCACTGGATCGCAATCCACGTGACGTATTGTGAAGTTGCTTTATAAACACTGCTTACTCTAAGAATCCTCAAATGTTGAAACAACAATAAAAATTCATCTGTGAGACACGTGCATTCGTTTCAGTACCAACATTGCAAGGAGTAACTTCGAACTTTATCTTTCGGTTGCATCATGTTATTGCTGTGAAAGTTGACCATATCGAAGTCATTGTAATATGGATTGATCTTAGTTCACGAAGCGCATTTTCATGCACTTTCTGACAAACACTTTTGTGTGACTGCAGCTCTCTCTGACGTCGAATCTTGGAACTATTTCTGCGAACTTGAGTATAACAATTTCCAGACCTGTCTGTTCAAAATACCACTCGTTTAACCTTTCCGTCTCTCACTGTTTAGCATTTATGCCATTTCAGATTTGGGGAGCCCTTTTTGAAACATACTTTATATGCAACCAGTCCTGACTGGGATATAAAATGTGTATAGTATCCAAAGCAATAGCTCTCAACTCTATTTTACTCCTTATTCTCTTACACACAGATTGAATCAAGTGCTTCCCGTCCTCTAAACAACCAACAAACCCAGGGTCTAAATGGTTGAGAAATAATTCAGCTCAGTGGCGGAGATATTATATCTCTTTATTATGGCTTATAATAGCAACTTTTGCTTATCGTGCTTCAATTTTTTTCACAGACTGGATCAGATGCGTCAAACAACTCAAGCACCTTTTTAATTTCTTTACATTCACGGTCAGAGTTGAAAATTCTGAATACAAGAAAGCTTTAGTTGAAAAATATGAATACAAGAAACCTTCAGTTTAGGAGAGGAAAAGTAATAACGTGTGAGCGTGAGATTGAAACTGTTCTTTGAAAGAGAATTCTAGACTTAATTTTTTGGATATTTCGCTGGGGATCAGATATGGTTCGATTTTTGATGACAATATACTTTGGAGTATACGAATGCTTCCTCTTGATGTTGTATCATAAAATGCAATACTTCCGGACTCGAAATTATTACTAAGCTCTTCAGTCTGTCTCAAAGCAATAAGTAGGTACAAGCATGCAATGAGTCATTTGGAATCATCCAATACACGAAGTTTCGCGCATGCACCACGATTAGGACACCCCTGTGGTAGACGTATTAATTTTTTAAAAAGACACAAGGCCTTTTCCTCAACACTCTTTTCTACTGGTTTATTATCGGCAAAGAATAGCATAGCCTCAATTGGAGTCGTTTTTACTGGCCCCAGTAATCAGTCTCAGGATTTGATTTTGATCAATTTTCAACTTTTTCATTGCCTGTTTACTACAGGTTATAAGGACCTTACAGAAATTGATTAAAAAAGGTCTAATATGCATTTTAAATTATAAATAAGAGTATCTCAACAGCAACATTTTTTTTTCTGCTGCTAAAAAAAATGCATGCGTCTTTCATAAAGGAACACGCCATAATGACTAATGTCATGCCTAAAATATAAATGAAAGAAACATATTTAGAAAGATAACAGCGAATGCATTTCGTTAAAAGAACAAATTTCTTTTGCATCTGAATAAGCAAATTTCGCTTATTACATAGCGGCCAACTGTTCCGATTTTATCGGAAATTTTCCCACCACTAACGTTTGCTTAGTAATTTAAGTTTAAAATAAGTCCAAATTTTTAATTTAAAATAAAACTGTTAAAAAAATAGTGGTGAAAGATGTTATTTTAATTAAGATTGTGTCATTAGATATCCCCAGACATCTGGCTTACACAACAGCAGCAGAAAAGGTAAAATGTAACTTCCGGTAAACAGAAGGTTTATCAGGAAGCAAAGAATCCCTTCAACGAAACGTTTGCTAATCTTTTATGCTGGCAAGAAAGGCTCACTGTTCGGATTTCACCAAGACTAAGAGTGTCTCATTTTAGGCAAAACCATTGTCAAGAAGATTCTAGAATTGACAGTAACGTTGCTCAGCGCTGATGAAGGACCACAATAGCATTAGATATCGGTCTATTCATTGTGACTATTTATAAAAACAAAATTTGCTCACATTTTTTTTTTCAGATACATTATTAAATAAAACGGTTTTCAGAAGTTTTCTATACTTAGAACCTGATGAAATAGAATTACTTTAGGTGATCCAGTAATATTTATATATATATATATATTGTAAATGCACTGATTTTTTAGAACATTATCTTCTCTCATTAGCAATTTTCTGTATATTCAAATGTATTCTATTATGTTAGTTAATAAATAATGGTAATAACTTGTAAAGGAAAATGTGATTATTTAATTCGTTTATTTATAAAATTCATATTAATTCGCATAAGTTATAAATTTTAGTCAACTTTGTGAAACATTTGAATTTCAGGCATGCTTATTTTATGTAACCATCTGACATACCGATATGTTTCGACATTTACCGAATATGCGAACGTATTTTAGATTCATTGTCATCTGACAGGGTTAAATTGCGTAAACTATTTCACAAATCAAAGTAAAACCGGGGTATAATCTATAAATCACCTGGGATTCATTCCGATTGACTGACAAGTATCTAATTGCATGCATATTGAACAGATACAAATACCAGTCGTAATTAGTACAAACTACCGTTGTTATTTCGATTAGGAATTATTGAATTAAATAGAAGTTCAATTACATGAATAATTAAATTAATAGAAATAAATGATAAAATTAAGACTCAGGAAATAAGATGTATTGGAATATATTACGAAATGGTAAAATTGGAAGGGTAACTTTTTAAATAAGATAGACACCTCTTAAATTAAGAAATCAGCTAAACTTCATAAAGATACGAAGCATTTTTTTTGTCAACTTCTGAAAGACCAAATGACATGACGAGCGAAAGGTGCATGAATATGCTACGAAAAGCTATGATTGCAAACTTGGTTACATTTCGACATAGTCTCCATGAAGGATGATTCAAGCAGTTTTTGCCGGCGATCTTTCTGATACCTTCTCGCTTATAGACATCAATAAGGAACTTTAAAACAAGGTTCAGGAACATCCCACGTTATTGGTTGCAACGATTTTCGAAGAGGGAGTTAGAAAGCGCTTTTACCGATTATATAGAACACTATAATTAAATGGTAATTATGTCTAAATGCAAGCGTATTTGTAGCTAACTTCTGGTTACAAACACACTTACACACCTTTTTAAAAGATTGTAATGTTGTTTTCTTGCAGTAATGCGTGTTTCTGGAAAGAGAGTTGTACAGGCATTCCTGTAAGTGAAATGAGTATGCGACCCCTTGTTTTCAGCAGAAAACTTGGGGACAGTTTTGGCGACATGGTGATACATTCGGCGACTTAGGCGAGCAAAAGAAAGTTCTCGAAAGTAGGAGAATTTTGGCATTATCTCATTTAGAAAAAAATGTTACGAGAAAGATCGAGAAATATAACATCACAACCTGCTTGGAAATCTATAAATATTAGCGTCTTTCTCGCCGTGAGTCAGTTGAAACATACTGTGGATATAGAGAGCGGAGCTATACGATTGACATTGTGATTTGAATAGTGTTAGTTATTGATGTGATAGTTAAAGATTTGCTGTTGCATGTATTATTAAATTCTGTTTGTGTGTGTGAGAGAGAAAGAGATAGAGATATTAGTGTTCAATTAGTCGAATAAAGTGTTATATTCGCTTTTCGAGCTTGCTGGACTGTTTTAACGTACATCCACTCTGCGATTTTCGTAGCAATATATATATTATTTTTTTGTCTCATTTTATAGCCCAAGGAAGTAAAAAAAATCATTCCAAATAGATATTCTATGTTGTTATTATGCAAAAAAAGGTTAAAAAAAAATGTTGGTATTATGCAAAAATCTACATTTTTTTAATTGAATACTTTTCTTGCATAAAATGTCTGAATTTCCTCTTGCATTTGTTAATATAGACTATCTGTGATACAACACCACGCAGATAGCATCCACTCTCATAATACAATAAACGGTAATACAAAAATTACAGTTTGAATTTATCTCAAAACAAATTAATATGCAATTTAATTTCATAAATGGACAAGCGAAAGAACACATATATTTAAAGCAATAGATAAAACATTATTATTATTCTCTGTGGTTCTTATATACTTATTTGTATAGTTTTTTTATTTATATAGTATTGCTCTTAAAAATTATTTACTATTTACTTTAAATTTTTCACTTTTTCATGTTTTTTATTTCCACTGACTTGATGGCAAAGCTGTGTGTTTTACATTTTTACCAATCTTTACTATAACGTTGTTGTTATAAAATTACTAAGCCGTAAATTAAGTTTCTAGAACAATGTAAAATGCCTTGGGTTGGAATAGGGTCCCCAAAAATAAATTTTGGAGCAGGGCGTCCTCGGGCTACATAAGTTTAAGAACCCCTTTCTGCCTTAAAAGTTTACTATATAATTTTCCCTTGCATATGAAATTTATGCTTTAATAAAGGAGATATTTTTATTAACATCACTTTTACTTGGCATTTCATAACGGGTTATATTTTTGACTAACCGAGCCTTTATTAAAATTCTGACATGCTGTTTACTACATGTTGATTCCGAACGAACGTTATATCCTTTTTGTATATATTATATTAATATATTCCTGAAATTTCTTGAATTTCGGAGTATTTACGCTTAAGTGCACAATGCGTATGTTATATTGAAGCACTTTTTTTAACAAATTCTGTAGCAAACTGCATTTGAACTGCGTTTAAGAATGAATGATAGTTAATAAAAATATTTTAACTCGAGATAATATAATTTGACGTTGTCAAGTCTAATTAAAAGGAGTTTTAAGCTGTTACTCAAATATATTAAATTAAATATTTGTTTATAAACCGTAAATAAAACGTGATTTAGCATTCCTTTTTTCTTCATATGTAGTAGAGAAACGATGTAATTTTTAATTAAAAATCTGAAATATATAATTTAAATTAAGTAGTGAATTTTGAAATTAAGAATTGTTAATGAAATATTACTCGTATTTTACTAAACAAAGGATAATAAATGATTATTTTTTATACATTGTGTAACATACTTTAGATACGTATAAAACTATTTTGAAACAAGTGGCTACCACACGTACCTATATACACAGAAAAAAAAGTTTCCATTTAATTATTCTTACCTTTATTCAAGCTGCAGTTTCTTGTCTAAATAGCCTACTCTTGTATTATTCGGATATTTTTCGTAGTATTGCCAAGTTTTAATCATTATTCATTTTGAAATGATTAATATTTTAAATTATTATGCACAAGAATTGTTTAAGCTTTCCTGTCATAACGTGTAACTTCATTTTATAAAGCAACACATTGTTTAGATCAAGAATGAATGTAGACTGCCAAATTACATAAATTTTCTCGAATTTTCTATGACTACGGATGAAAATATTGAATATGCTTTTCAGTGTCATTTTGAAGTATTATCCCCAAATTGAATATGAAGTATGTAGATCCCATTTACTTTCTCCTGATCCTATTGTATCTGATAAACTGGACCATATATACTATTTCTCAGAAACATTTATGCCTAGAAAAGAAACTGAGAATTTAAAAGCTCACCGTGAAATTCTTTCTAGGAAAGAAAAAGAAAAAAAGTTGTTGTGATGTTGTGTTCCATTACATTTTGAGATTTTGAAAAAAAATGTGTGAATGATCGTTCTTACACCATGTAAAAAATTTTCAAGCCGCTCAGTGAATTGAAATTTAAATCCATGGTGAGTGGCTCCTCAACTTATTTTCTAGTAAAATTCGTGGTAAATGTTTTGAAGCTTGAAAGAGTTGATTGTTTGGCTCGAATAAACTAGTTAATGATGATGTGGACCGCGATAATTCGCTCCAAGGTGAGATTAAAGCATAAATTTCTTTAAGTAATTTATACGTCTATAACACTGCATTTTTTATATATTTTAAATTTAAACTAGAGCAGAATATATATATATATATATATATATATATATGATTAATATTCGATAAATAATCAGATTTTTGTAAGTTTTATAATAGCTTTAATGTGCTGATCGAAGCAAAGTGTATTTTGGAAGTTTTCAAATCCTTTTTCTTTAATTGGAATAATTTGTATTAATAAAAACAATGCATAAGAATCCACAAAATTGGTTCAAATATAAATCATGGCGTTTCCTTTTTCTTATCAAACAGCTTTTAACTGGTTTTGTCCAGTTTTAGCTGGTCACCCTTTGAACTGCCACTGTTTTCCTTGAAACACGAAGGAGCCAAAATTGGATAAAAATCTCCGTAGATTTATAAGAAAGTAATGAAGTAATGTTGATTTACATAGTTAATATCTCGAAATAAAAGGGGAAACCATGTTGAAGTTCACTGTGTCAGATGGTCAAAGTGATAAGCATTACAAATGCACAAAATATATACATACAATACAAACAAACTGAAACCGACCTTTTTGTTTTCAACATGAGTAGTTTTGAAAAGGATTTCTGAACTAAAAAAAATCTCCAAAGCACTTGTACATCTTGACGAAATAAGAGAGCTATCTTGAACACACATGCTCATATTTAATTTACTTTCAAGCACAAGTAAGATGTTATGAAAAATACAAAACACAAAATGAAGTTCAAACATCTGATGCTTATGTGGTTCAACTGAAAATTTTTTAAGTAATACTTGCACCTAAACTTAGAAAATATAATGACAGTGAACGGCATGTATTTAAAGTTAAATAAAAATGATTTTAAGCTTTTATAAAAAAATGTTGTGCACTTACATACATGAAAATTTAAACACGCTCGATTATCAACTAGATGAAAAGTATAATAGAACTCTGTTTACCTGCAATGTTTTGTACAGATAAGTTAACTTATGCTTTAAAACAGTAAAGAGTTTTAATAGCAGTGATTTGAAAAATAGTCCCTGTAATTTTTAGATTTACGATTCTAAAAATATAATTACTACATTCTATTAACAATAATCATTAGTTTCATTTGAATGCTGTGGAAACTTTATTTTTCCTAGTTTCTCCATGCTATCTTTATTAACCGTTTGGCTGCTATCCATCAAAATCCTCATACACCATCCAATAAAAGTATTCGAGCAAGAGAGAAATTTCCTATTTTAGATTTGCGAAAAATAATTGAGTTTTTGAAAAACGCACAACTTAATAGAAATATGGAATGTCATATTTATGCATAGCCTAACTCATATTCTATGATAAATAATTTTTAATATACGAAACCAACGTAGGAAATTTCTCTCTTGCTCGAATGCTTCTTTTGGAGGGTGTACATTCCAAAAGCGCAATAGCGCTGTATAGCAGTTAAACGCTTAAAATAAGTAAGGGTAAAGAGTATTCACATTAAAAATATTTAAATATAACTAAGTATGTCCATAGAACTTAAATAAGAGAACTTAAAACGAAAGTAGCGTCGCATGAAATCCGTAGCGTATTTGTTTCAAATTTATTCTTCCTATTCCCTACAGCCTATCATACACCAAGGCATTTTCGATCTTGCTTTATCCCCCTTCAATGGGCAATGCCCCCTGCATATAGAAAGCCTTATATCTTCTACGTCACCAAACTTTCACGTCATCACAATTCTAATTTCACAAAGTAAAACTATTTAAAATTTCTGGTGGATGCTACAAATAGTAAAAAATATCTTAAATTGAACGTTAAAATTAAAATACCTTTTTCATACAAAATTATTCTTCATGATCTGTTTCCTTATAATATTATCTAATAAATCAAGGTTAAAAATTGCCAACTGTCGTAAAATTGAATTTTTATCTGAATTATTAAAATATTGCTATTCATGGGTAAACTCAACAGAAAATTTTAATAGTTTTTTTTTCTGAAAATAAAACTTTTAAATGCAGGCCTGATGATGACGTCAAAGCTTGGTGACGCAGGAGTTGCTATGGCCCTCCACCGGTTCACACCAGTCTGGCCGGGATCTTTTTGGACGTCATCTAACCATCGAGTGGGTGATCTTACTTTTCTCTCAATTTAGAGATTCAAAAAGGTCCAGTCTTACATTGCACAACAGCATGTTTTTCTCTTACAAATTTTTATTCTGGTGATACAAATCCAAAGCTGTCACTCTTTGTAATATGATGTAAGAAGAACCAGCTATTTGATACACCAAATCTTGATCAGATACTTTTCTAATGGCATGAAAAATTACCATAAGCTTTTAAATATGGCAAAAATGTTTAAAATAAATAGAGTGATGTCATTAAATTTTAAATATTTAAACACAAACGAAAGAACTCCCGTTTTTACTTGAATAATTATGAATTAATCAGACTGTACAAGCATTAAGTGGGTACATAAAGATCGATAATTTTATTCAGGTATGCGAGTTTTTCTGTTTCCCTAAGTAATATTATAAATCTGGAGTCATTTAGTGCATCAGTATATTATTAGTGCAAATAGACTAAGAGAGTGTAATCGAATGAAAAAGAACTGCTTTAAATCAGGCTAAATCTCTATTAAACAACCGAATATGCATATAATTTTTTTCATTTTTTGACGAAAAGTTTAAATAACTACTGTGCGTGTTATTGCGTCGTAAGTTATCCTCTTTTACGTCATTTTACCTGCTGGAAAATACTACAAGCATTACATCCAAAATAAGAATCTTATTTAAATTTCTCAGTTACAGGATTCAAATTAATTCTGTTGTTCCTCCATACAACGTTTTCATCGATCATAATGTTGTTGGAAGAACACTGGAAGTCTAGATTGTGTACCTAATTCAGTCTGCTGGCCAGAGCATATTGGATGTCACTAAAACGTGTCACTTTTAAACGTGTACATTTAAATTTAGGAAATAAAAAAAAAGACAGTAACTCTGACAAATCAGGAAATTGGGTGCATCTTAAAGCACGCCGACCAGTTATGATTCTAAAAACTGTTTCACGTTTTGCGCGTAGTGAGCCGGTGCGCTATCAACTGTTACATTGCCATGTGACCGACAGACTGAAGAAGGTACATAATCAGGATTTTGAGCGTTCTGTCAACACCTTGTATGGTCGATGTAAACGTTGTATGGAGGTAAATGAAGATTATTTTGAATTTTTATAACTACGAGATTTAAAAAGCTTGGATGTAATGGTAGCAGCCACATTAATTATTTGGTAACACTGTGTAGCTGGCTTTTTAAACTAATCTATGATAAATGCTCGAACGTGAACTTAATTTGTATTATTGTAATTATTTGGAGAAAATTTAATTTGAAGACAAATTTAAATGAAGTTCTTAGTTTGGATGAAATTTTATTAATCCAGCGTTTCTCAACCGGTGGGGCGTGACCCCGAAGGGGGGCGCAGAGCGTTTGCAGGGGGGGAGGCGAGAAAAACCAAAGAGCAAGTGGTGATGCATGTTTTTAAAAAACCGTCTTATTTATTCTCGTTTTTACTCAAAAATATATCCAATTTCGCTTAAAATGGTCATAAACATTATTTTGTAGAAAATGCGACTAAATGTTCACTGTTAAAGATTAAAACACTGAATGTATGCTGAAAAATGTGAGGGGGGGGCGCACCGTAAGTTAGCCTTTGTTGGGGGGCATGGCATTAAAAAGGTTGAGAACCACTGTATTAGTCGCATCACTTATTTGGCACACTGTATATTGGAAATTAGATCTAACACATTGTGAGGGAAGTTCCTGAATAATAGTCTTGATGCAAGTCAAGAGCAGGATGAGCTGGAACAAAATTTGTTTTGCTACGATTATAGCTTCTTTTTACCTTTCTCAGTACATCACGAGCATATTTTAGAAAGTTGACATCAAGTGACAGGGTTTTAAAAAGCATATTCAAGAAAGTTAAGAAAGAATTACAGTTTATTCTATAAAAAAGTTTCACGCGCTAGTTATTAGTCACACCATAATATTTGTATATATTAAAATTAAGTACTTTCATTGGAACTTCAAATTACTAGGTTCGAAAATCGTACTTGCATGAGTATTTAAAGGAAAAATATTTTAAAATGAGAAATGTATATTAACATATGCTTGTAGTTAAATGATGAATATAATATTTAAATTTAACAGAATTTTAATGACGGGAATGCATTTAATGGAATGTTAGTAATTACAAAATGATTTAATTTTAAATGCATAAAATACATTTAATGCATACATATAATGTAAAATGAATTTGCTTTCATTTCCTGTCGTTATAAAAAGCTAAACTTCTCTAATTAATAGAACCAACATTAAGGAATTTTACAAATTTGAGCGATTTAGAAAAGACATTATTGTATATGTTATAAACCAGACTATTCGTTTCAGAGTCATTATGGTGCTCAAAATTTACTAAAATCTAAATCTGTATATTTAATAGCACTGCAGAAACAATTTTTGGAACATGAACGTTAAATATAGTATTTGTCCAAAATATTAACTTTCATTAGAGGCCCCATTAAGCTAACCGATTTAATTAAGACTATAGATAATTGTACATAATACAGGACACGCAAGTTTATGCTATGTTTGGGAAAATCAGAAATGCGTAACTTTATTTTTTAAAGGAAGTTCTTAATAAAAAGTTTCTCAGAAAATTCTAAGAAAATAAGAAATCACTACACAAAATTTAACGGTTATAATTATTAATAATATTATTTAAAATATTAATGTCTATCTACGTATCTGTCTATTTGTATATCTATATATACATACGTACGCATGTTAGAAGTACAGATTTTTGATAAAGTCTGTTAAGTATAAGTCATTTTCATTAAATAATGAAAAACTTGGTCGATCAATAAATAATGATTATACATTCAAATTTTATTTTTACGCTTCAGAACAAAATTGACACGTTTTCACTATTTTTCCCTTTAGAAAACGACTCTGGTAATACATAGAAAAACGTTCCATAATTCTGTAGAACTCTAATAGAATTCCATAAACTCTATATGAGATTTTCGTGTGGGTTGCTGTGTCCGTCATTTTGCGGTGCTATAAATAGACAAAATACGAAATTTATAGTGATATTTAGTTTTGTAAAGGCATGAAAATAAAGTGGGAGAAAATTCCATTATTTTTGAGTGTTTTCACAGCTCTGAGGATTTCGAATAACCTGGGAAATATTGAAATAGCGTTATTTTTTCAATGTAATAAAAAATTTCCAATAGAGGATTATTGGTAAAATATTTTGTCAAGCAGCATTTTGTCTGGTGTTTCGCAGTTGAAAATGTTCAGTGCACGTTTGTTTTCTGGCAGCTGCCCAAACGAGATTTCTTACCGATTAAGGCCGGAAGGCATTGATTGAAAAGGGATAAATATTTCCCTTCATTCATATTTTTCATGTCCTTGCGGAAACGTACCAGAATGTTTTATTTTATCTGCTACACAACCCTGATGGTGGCTTTAACTAAAAAATGGCAGATATTAAATACTGTCTGCATCGTTTGGAAGAATTATAGAAAAAAATTAGAAAATAAAATGTTAGATTATGCTTACAAAAACGTAATGCAATAGCAGTTTTATAATTTAGAAATAAACTAAGCGCATATATTATTTGTTTGTTAGATTGGATTATTGGTCTCGGGAATAAGTTCTTGCAAAATTTTTGTCATCTTTCAATAATTTTTTTCTTCCATTTCAAATAATTATTTTAAACAAAATATGTGCCATAATTGTTTATGACCATTTTCATTTTGGGGGATGTGTCATTATTCCATTGATGCAGAACTTCGTGATTTATGGACAAAAAACTTGGCCAAGGGATTTTCACACATCTCTTTTTAACCTAAATTTTAAACCATTAAGAAAGCTCTTCAGAGACCGAAACAAATGGTAATTAGAAGATAAAAGGTTCAAGATATATGGTCGATGCGTCAAAACGTCCCATAGATTGTCTCTCAGTATTTTCTGGATCATCAAACATGTGTGTGGTCTCGCACTGTCATGATGGAACGCAACACCCTTCCTATTGATCACTTCTGCCCGTCTTTTTCGAATATCCAGCTGTAATCGGGTTAAATGATGGCAATACGTATCAGAATTAATCGCTTAACCAGGCGGTAGCAGATCAAAATGGACGACTTCTGACCAGGCCCACCAAATACTAAGCATACCATTCCTAATACGCACCATAACTAGTCCATTTAAACCCGCTTTGCAACCGTTTGAAATGGCTCATCTCACTTCGATCATAATCTTTTTCTGAGATTATTGCATATGTGATATTTCTCGTCTCCCATGAACATTCGCTTCAAAAATGAATACATTTCACAGCGTTTCAGTAGCGATTTGCAGATGAAAACTCCATCATTCAAATGTCTTTCCGATAATTTATGCGGCAGTCAAATATCGAATTTCTTTGTGCATCCAGCTTTATTCAAATGTTTTAAAACGGCTTTGTAGCCAATTTTCAGTTCTTCAACAATGTCACAGCTACTTATATGCCGATCTTTCTGAAATTTTTGCATATCATCGACTTTTTTGATAATGGGCGGGCTACAGTGAAGTTAATCTTTGACATTAAAATTTCCAAAAGGAAAGCAAGTCAGCGAATGGTGGTCTGTTCTTTCTGATACATTGCCATCAGTGTAAATTTGCACAAATTTTAGCATGTGCTTTTGTTGCAATTTTCCCTTTCCAGAAATTTGAAAATATATCGGATTTCTTTCTCATTTATACTTCACATATCTTAAGCGGTATAACTTTTGACATGAATGACGGATTGAGATACTTTGTGCACAAAAGTGCAGTTTAAATTGTTAACTTTTAGATGCGCCTAAGTAGGAGTCGATCAGATTATTTTTGGCTGATATATGTCACTTAACATCATCTGGTGTAGAAAAATGGCAGGTACTTTTTCCGCAGCCTAATATTTTGGATGCATACGTTGTCAGATTTTTACTTGTTATTCCTTCACTGTATGATGAAGTTACACTAGACTTGACAGCATTTTTTTTTTCATTACCGTTTGTTTTCGCATTATAATAAATGAAAACTTCCCAAAGAGCGTATGGATACCTTATTTTTCTCTGGCATATGCATAGTTAAAAAAGAAAAAATACATGAAGAGTTCTGTTTTCTATCGTAACGTCTAACTTAACCTCAAATCAATTAGTCATTACATTTCAAGAACTTTGAGATCACTTAAAAACCCATTAAGTTAACATAATGAGACATTTTTCCCTTCTTTGAATGGTTACGACTAATTATTCCACAAAGATAGTTTAGAACTTTCCGTGCAGTAGCTTTGCCAGCGAACTAGAAATTTATAGTTTAAATACATACTTTTTCAATTATAATGAGGTGAAAATAATTTGTCCTTTTCTAACTTTTTGGAAGGTTGCATTTGTCCACTGCAAACTTGTTAACAGTCTTAAAAAGTTTGCAGTGATATTTGACATTTCAGAACAATTTGCGATTGAATGTGTGATATCGGTGCTCCTTAAAGCTCATTGGATTCTCATCATATGGATGTGTAATGCAGTTATATCATTTACAGTTTCACAGCGGATGGGATGCATTTGAAATTAAAATGTTTGTGCGTAGCAAATTCAGAGCATAGCGTTACATACAATTATTATGTAAACAGAGCAATTTTTTGACATTGCCATTCTTGCACGGAAGATGGCATGCCATAAATGCCGAAACCGGTCTGCTATTTTAATTTTTATATTGGTACTGTTATACGTTGTTTCTTGATGCTTATTGATTACCTTCTGAACCAAGTTACCTTTTAGCATTTAAATAGTTTGTGACTTTTACCTCTATGCACTTCCCCTAATTAGTATTACGATCAGAGAATTCAACGCGTGAATAGAAAATATGCAAAATGCAATGGATGATTTTTTTTCTACCAACCCTCTCTTGTATTCCTTTTAATATTTAACAAAATTCAAGGTAGTCTCTGTCGTACTAAGATAGAAAATAAAACAAAATTTACCAGTTTACGGAGAAAACTGTGGAATGCAAAACTATATCTAGCAATTTGAACGAGAAAAAAAGTATCATATGTGAAGTAATTGTAAAATAAAAATAATAACATATTGCTAGAATGTTTGTGACAACATTTAAATTACCTGTTACAAACATTTAAATTTCCATTAATGCAATATCTCTTTACTTTATTGATTTTTCTTTTATTAAAATTAAAATACACCTCACATGAAATAGAAAAACAATTCTTTTAGTAAAACAATATTTATATAAAGTTTGTGCACTCAATAGTATACAAACTTGCATCGTCTTTGCCATGATATTATAGCTTCTTCCTCATGTGTGTTTGAATATATATTCATCAAAGAAGGAGATTACTCCCTCTCTGACTAGTATGTTTTCAATGGCAATAAGTCAGTAAGCGGGCTATGAAAAGGAAGACTAATCTCGCAAAAAACATATGCTACCTAATC
This sequence comes from Cheiracanthium punctorium, assembly GCA_038373885.1. Taxonomy (NCBI): domain Eukaryota; kingdom Metazoa; phylum Arthropoda; class Arachnida; order Araneae; family Cheiracanthiidae; genus Cheiracanthium; species Cheiracanthium punctorium. Next base: position 166,450 of record JAWZYV010017990.1, read on the forward strand.
AATACTGAATTACAGCAGGGAATAAAACTTATGGTTGTGCGACAAAGAACAATACGGAAACGTGATAATGAAAAATAATCCGTTCCGCTGTTTTTCAAATAAACATGTAATATAACTTTGTTCGTAGAATAAGTAAAAATGTAAAAATCCAACAAACGAACATTAAAATGTATTGTTCGCTGCATTTATTAAATGGATTTGGGGGAAGTATACATTTTCAGGTTGGGAAAAAAGGAATCTTCTATGGCTCCAGTTTAGCTTGAGAATAGCAATTAAATAAAATTAAATTTCTTTTAATAGGTTTCTTTAACTTCAAAATCAGGCATTATTTAATTTTATGAATATACCTTAAATGTTTTCGAACATTTAAAAAGAAATATATTCTCCTTAAATGAATATATTGATAAGACCATGTCCATTGTTGTACCAAGTTTTTCGTTAGTAAGTAAAATATTCGAATAAGGTAATCTTTCAAATTAGTTTATATGTATTTTAAGCAACACTGATAATACAATATACGTTTCAATATACGATTAAAATTATAAGAATTCAATTTCTTAAAAAAGTATCCAAATTATAAAATTCTTATAATGAAGCAGCAATCAGCTAGCTAATTGCATCGTTTTACTGGGTAACTGTTTGCTAAAGCTAGACGCCTACGAAATGGACGGTGCGGTACAATAATTATCGAGGCGATAACTGCCTTTCTTTCCTTACGGATAGTTTTTCTTTTTCTTCCTATTTTGTAAAAGAGAAATATATTAATACAAAATTTCAGGAAATGGATTTTTATATTTACTTGCCCTCATTTGCATTTCTTGGTGAAAAATTCAGTAAGTTATAACCTGGAAAAAAAAGGAGGAAGAAATTGTCTGGTTTTGCCGGTTTGCTAAAGGGGAGAAACAAGAATAAGTTTTTATATGGCTGTTTAACTGAGAAAATTCAAAACCTATAAAAGCACTATAAAGCATTGTCAAGAAATAATTTCAGTCGAAGGCTATATGCGAACTATTTCGTGTTCATAAAATACTTCTAGAATTTAAATAAGAAACTGCATTTGATAAACTTACGAAGGGCGTGATAGTCGATGGAACGAGTCTACTTACACATGTTTTTAAAATTAAGTTTTAATTTTATAAAGCAAGCGAACAATTAATAATAAAACAAAATCCGATGAAAATTGCATTAAGATTAAACTTATCCATGAATGTTTTCTCATGTACAATGCAACTTTTTTACGTAATGCGGTACAAATATTTTAAATTACGTAACATAAAGTAGCATTCTCATCATTTTCCAGGAATTTAGAGGGATGAATTTCTATATAAAACTGTTGATTTATATCTAATATTTTCTTATGTCGCAGATTAAATTAGTATGTTTCATTGTATTTGATGTAAAAAAGATAGTAGGAAAAAGTTGTAACTAGTAAATTTCCTTTTCTGCTGCTTTTGAGCTAATTTATTAATTATTTTGGTTTTATTGCTTTACCTCATTTGAGTTATGATTTAACTTAAAATCGTATACTTTAATTTACAATATTTGTAATCAAATTCAATAAAGGCGAAAGTTGAAGGGAGGACAAGAAGTAAAAATTGCAATGTTAAAATACATAAAAATGTGACAGAAATTGAGAATATAAAAAAATATATACACTATACCCGGTAGGTGTCTTGCCACCCTCTTAACTTCGGAACGGCTGCTGCAGTATTCATAAAAGTGGTGTCTAGGTATGGTAAAGTAGCCATGCGCTACTGAATGAAACCACCTGCGGACCACCTGGTGGAAAACTGCGAAGTAAAATCTGACGAAATAATCGAGGGGACTAATTCTTGAAAAAATGTTATATTTCTCAAATTTGCAATACATTAGTACAGTACATATCCACTGGTCGATAGTGTATATGTTTATCAGCCTGCTTAATAATTTTATACTTACACAGTAGTAACAGTGTCAAAACATGTTGTATGAAATGTTTGTAAGTTCTAAATTTTAAACTCTGAAATTTTACTTCAAGTTATTTCTTCCACAGTCTGATTAACTTTCTCTGGATGTTAAAACCATCAGATCACTGTGTTCAGGATGATGTTTAAATCCGTCAAAATTGTTGGAGCTGACATTCGTAGCGTTTGTCTTCTAATTTGATGAAACATGAGTAACAGCTGGTTATCTTTAAAAAACCCTTCCACAGTAGATCCGTAATTGTTTTCGTAATATCTAATATATATCCTACGTCTAATATCTATCACATTCATATATATACAGGGTGCCCCAAAAAATGGTAACTCGATTTAATTCTTTATCTATTAGAGATAAGTAGGCAATGCAAGTTGTAGAAATGTCCAAAATAAGGTAGGAAAAAATACTACACTAAGAAAAAAATCCTCTCGTTTATTTTAAAAAAGTTGAACTTTTAAATTTGTTTACGACCACCGTACAAAAAACTCCCACTTAGTACAATGTGTCCCACACACTAATGAGGTGATATGCAAATTTGAGAATTATATTCTAAAATGGGTGAGTGATGTGAAAATCAACATATTTATATAAAGAAGGTATTTGGTTGGGCTGATTTAAATTTAAAGACTGCGTTGTGATACATGATAATCCAGGTTGAATACACTTATAGTTGCAATAAAATAAAAAGACGTTAAATACTTGAAACTATTTTATTAAACATATACTATTGAAACATTATTATAACGGGCGGTGGTGGCTCAGCGAATATAAAATGACGTCCTACATGGACAGTGAAATTTAGGTGGAATCAAATAAAAATTACGACAGCACAGAATTACACATTGGCGAGAACAATAGCTTGGCTGAGATTAATAGCGCCAATTCCAGAGCAACCCTAACAGTTAATCCAATAAAGTTACAATGACGTAATCGCGAACAAATAATTTTAAAGTCGTCGCAGGGGAACAACTAAATAACTTACGCCAGCAGGATGCCAAGAGGAAACTTAAAAAAGCCGTTGATTTTGCAAACGGACGTAATATAATCTATTTTTAGCACACCGGTCTGAAGAGACGAAGAACAAAAAGAATAGTGCATACAGGGAAAAGTAAATATACAGATTTAAAAGCCGAAATGACAGGAAAATGAAAACAGAAGTGATTTAGAATTCTTGAATTTTGGATAGATTACATTAAAGAAAGCCAAAGTAAATTATTGTTAAGTTAGATATGTGATCTTCATCACATATATACTCCCGTCAACCAGGAAAAAAAAATTTAAGAAATTTTTTTTTATTAGTTACAATTAATGTCTTTAAAAAATTTTAATTAAATGCTCTGTTTGGCTGGCATAAACAATTAAGAAAATCTTAAACATATTCAGATAAAATTATACAATTACAAAATTACTGCTGACCACCACCTAAAAAATGTTTACAGAGAAAAAAAATTGTCATGATAAAAATAAAAATAATAAGTGCTAGCAAGAAAAAGAAATGTCGACAAAATAAAAAGGGAGCATTTAGCTCACAATACAAAGGGGCATTTTAGCTCATCCTTTCTTTCAAACAAGGGGCATTTTAGCATACCCCTTTTTTTTAAAATAAGGGGCATTTCAGCACACCCTTTTTTTTAAATAAGGGGCATTTCAGCACACCCTTTTCTCTTTAATTGAGCATCTCAAGCTCATGTGCACATCAAAGATATACTGCTTAAACTTGCAGTGAGTACTCAAAATTATTATTTTTACAACAAACAACATGATCATGATTAAGTAGCGCTGTTCAATGGTTATAATTATAAGGCCTTTTAAAATGCATGCATGAAAAAAATCAATCAATAAAATTTGTGGCTATGTAAATTTACCATAATATGCCATTCAAAAATTGCTTTGATGGCTATTTCTCACAAGTTTTGTACCATGGTAACAACAAGTGGTAGAAACAATTTAAATTATCTGGCAGCATATAAACATGTATACTACATAAGAGGAGAAAAATAAACACATATATTCAATACAAAACATACCCACACAAAATACTATAAGACATTTTTGTATTGGAGAAAAAATGAATCTATGTACAATGTCTATGAACATCAATTTAATTACAATAAAGTAATGTGTAAAAATGACCTTCGAAACGGTGTAAGTTCTGTTGAATTGTAACTATTGTTTATGTAATTTATTTTGATACAATGTCAATCTATATTTTATTATCAATTACTATTTTATTAAATTTTAGTTGTAATTATTTACTTTAGAAGTCCTAATTTATCAAGTGTTGATCTTAAAAGACATTAACGTAACGAAGACAAAACGATATATTGACAGATACAGCCAAATTCCAAACACACCTGTGATACCTGTTGGTCCAGCCAGACAGCACACAAAACATGCATACATTCCAATCAAGCGGGATCCCTCGATAATTAAACAGACATACATCAATATATCAGTGTCTAACAAGAAAATTAATAACTATGTGAAGGTAGGAGAAAATTTTTAAGTAGCAAAAACATGATGATATTTAACTTTGAAAGTACTGAAATGTAGCTTTAAACTTGGAATGAAATTTAAATAAACTAAATATGATCGTAAAAATGCAGTCACGAAAATAAAAAAGAGACGTTTGTGGACATCTTCTAGAAAATACTGACTAAAGTAATTATTTAAGAAATTCAAGAAAAGAATTGTTGCGTTACTTAAGTCACCACATAATTTTCAAAAGTGACAAAAATGTGAAAGAAAAAAAAACACACAAGTACAAGTGAAAAAAAAACATCAAAATGCAATTATAAAACAATACAATATACCCTAAAATTTTACTTATTAAATGTCTTAAGTGTTAATCTGATCAATACATAAGCATTTTATTAATAAAATATATGAAGAAACAACAGCTCACAAAAATCACTACAAATAAGCATATAACTAAGTAATCAGATAAATGTAAATACTCTGTAAATATATTTCAACTAAAGTGGTATTTTATAACACTGTGAGTATTTGACAAAATAATATTGTATTAATTTACAAAAAGGCACATAAGAGTTTTAAATATATCATATTGTAGAAAAAGAAAATAATGAGATATTTCAAAGTATGATGTTATGTTTGTGTGTGTAAACAAAAGAGTGATAATAGACAAATACAATGTGTTCAAAAAAATTGTAATGTACTACAGTACATCGTAGTGAAAATGTTTGAGAAAAATGCAACAAATATTCAAAAATTTTGTGTGTACAAAAAGTGGAAGGACAAGCACAATGAACTCAAAATGAGCAGAACATCAGTGTGAACATGTTTGTGTGTGTGAACATATAAGACATAAACACAAGTGTGATGAAAAGAAATCAAGTATGTGAAAAGGTTGAGAGTCAGTAAGTGTAAGCAATGTAAATAAAAACAACAACATGAAAAAAGCAAGTAAATGTGAAAAAGAGTGTAATTGTGGACAAACACAAACTTCAAAGGTCAGTGACTATTCAGGTATGAATCTTATTTGAAGTACAACAAACAATGTGTGATATAGTGTAATTGTGAAAAGGAAAAAAAAAGGTAATCAAATGAATACCACTATACTCTTCCAAAGAATGCATGTATTAAACAGAGGCATATCAATGGCAGGAAAAAATAAAACAGTGTATCTAAAAAAAGTAAAAAATGTGTGAACTGTACAACCTATGATAAACATGTAAAACGTGTATTTAAAAGGCCAAAAATGGAGTGAAACACAAAAACATAAAGTACACTTTTAAAACGGTGTTCAAAATAAATAATGTGTAAAAAATCAGTCAACATGAGGACTGTAAATAATAGCATGTTCAAAGAAAAAAAATGTGTAAAAAATGACAAAAATAGAAACAGTATATTGTGAGGTAAAAAAAAAAAACTGAAAGAATATGTATGTTGTGCCATGGACTTTAATATGGAAAATTGCAGTGTGTAAGAGTGAGTAAAAAGTGTATGCCTTAGAAAGGCCTTGCCATGGACTTAAGAAATGGAAGAGGGTGAAAAGATATGTAATTGAAGACTGTCATGATTATCAAAATAAAGAGTAAAGAAAAAAAAACGATGTATGTGTACCTCATAGAGGCTGAAAAATGAACACAAAAATGTAAAATACAATGTGAGCAAAAGCGAAAATATAATTTAAAATCACAAGAATGAATATGTAAGCAAATAGAAAATTAAACACACAAAAAGGTCTGTACACAAAAGTAAACATATAAAGCAATGAGTAATAATATTTATCGTGAGTGGACGAAACACAGTGCATAAAGAAGAAAAAGATTAAGAAGTGTATTAAAATAATTAAATGTGTGTGAATTGCAATCCAACAATTGTATTAAACAGTAAAATATTAATGTCATATATACTATATAAAAGGAGTAATTTAGAATTAAACTAATTTATAAACATAGTTGAAAAACAATAATAATTATTTTTTTCTTACAACTCCTTAGAAGAAGTAAAATAAAAGAAAAATTCAGCATATTAAATATTGTCCTTGACACGTTATGTCTAAAAAAATATTCTTAGCGTGTGCTATTTGCATACAAAAAAAAGATGCCAAGACAATATGAACATGATTATTATTATTATTATCATACTAGTTTTTAAAAAAAACTGCATTTATAAATGACTTACCAAATTTCTGAAGAATAAAACTTCAGTTATTCAGTAAATAAAAATTTAGCAAAAAAAACTTTTCATTAGTCATACTTAAAATATAATGTTCATTAAATTACCAGTTCAAACGGCATTGCATAGTATGAGCTGTCGGTGTATCAGGAGCGCGTACATTTAAAAACAAAACCAATTGCCATCACAGGAGGGAAAAAAAAAACAGTCTTCGCCAAGTTCAGTCAATGGCATACCTAGCGACGCACGAAAAAAACTACTGTAGACTGCAGACATCCGGAATCAAAGTTCTAAATTTGCGGTGATCGGACGGTTTTTCGCACAGTTCAGCATTAGTTGTAAGTTTCAGGCGTAAAGCAAGGCAGGAAAACATAACGTACTCAATACAGGAAAACAGAAACATACTCCATACACAATAAACCGACACAATAGTCTCCAAATAGTCATAGGAACGTGTAGAACTCAAAGCGGTATTACGGAGGTGAGCAGTATGTGCTTTGGTAGAACTCACCTACAATTCGTCGGAGGGTGTTGCGTAGTAAGATCATCGATAATCCCTATATGAAATGAGGAGACGATCGGAAACTCATCATTAATGAATAGCCAGTCCATCAAGCAGCTCCGTGTTCCGTAAAAACGAAAGTCACATCACTAGAGTAACACATCACACATGTTCCATAAAACGAAAGTCACATCACTAGAATAAATAGCATTGTAGGGGCCGGAATGTGCATCCACAATGCAAGCAGACGGACTGGAGTGAAGAAGTGTCTTGATCGGGCTAGTTGATTCCGCCATTTTGCTAAGCCACCACCAGAATAAATGCAACTTAAGTGCCTGGGTAGGCACCAATTTATATAAAGAAGGTATTTGGTTGGGCTGATTTAAATTTAAAGACTGCGTTGTGATACATGATAATCCAGGTTGAATACACTTATAGTTGCAATAAAATAAAAAGACGTTAAATACTTGAAACTATTTTATTAAACATATACTATTGAAACATTATTATAACGGGCGGTGGTGGCTCAGCGAATATAAAATGACGTCCTACATGGACAGTGAAATTTAGGTGGAATCAAATAAAAATTACGACAGCACAGAATTACACATTGGCGAGAACAATAGCTTGGCTGAGATTAATAGCGCCAATTCCAGAGCAACCCTAACAGTTAATCCAATAAAGTTACAATGACGTAATCGCGAACAAATAATTTTAAAGTCGTCGCAGGGGAACAACTAAATAACTTACGCCAGCAGGATGCCAAGAGGAAACTTAAAAAGGCCGTTGATTTTGCAAACGGACGTAATATAATCTATTTTTAGCACACCGGTCTGAAGAGACGAAGAACAAAAAGAATAGTGCATACAGGGAAAAGTAAATATACAGATTTAAAAGCCGAAATGACAGGAAAATGAAAACAGAAGTGATTTAGAATTCTTGAATTTTGGATAGATTACATTAAAGAAAGCCAAAGTAAATTATTGTTAAGTTAGATATGTGATCTTCATCACAATGCTGACATATAAATTCTTCCAATAGCTCTTCGAAGGAAAAAAAAAATCTCACATCGGTTGATCGAGTTTCTGGATTCATAAAGAAATTACAAATGAAAATAATTTTTTTGCACTTTAGCATTAAACTTTTATATTCAAAATCATGTATAGTTCCTGTCTATATTTCTTTAAAATATCTGCGAGACATTTTATGAGGCTGAAATTTTGTGCGTCAGTGTAAAAGGCGCATTTTAAAATAGGGGAATTTTTTTTCTACGTATGTAGTACACAAATTTAAAAAGTGTAACTTTTGGAAATTTAACAAGAAAAATATTTTCTTAACGTAATCTTCCTTTAAATCTTATTCTGAACATTTTTTCCAATTTACATTGCCCATTTATCTCTGATAGATAAAGAATCAAAGCGTGTATAAATATATATATATATACATGTGCACGCTGTTCTGTTAATCAGGATAGTTGGTGTTGTGAAATATTTTCTTTGGATACAGCATTATTATGGTAGCCGTTTGGCAACACCACAAAGCAGTAATCAAGCCATGTATAAACGAGCAGACCTTTGTGTGGTTTCCCAAACACCAAACACTACTAATCAAATTTCACCCCAAGCGTGTCTGTGATATTTTTGAAGATTACTGCTTTTATTTAATTTAATTTTTAATGAATATTTCAGTAGAAAAATATGCATATCAAACGCACCTCCCTGCTTAAAAACGTTTTCCAAGATCAACAATTTTAAAATATATGTCTCAGAAGCAGGCATTAATTAGATAGTACTATTATCTGCACATTTTCGTATTGAAAAATTCTCATTTGGGGAAAACATATGATGCAATGTAACTTTACATCGTTTCATTAAATGAAAATGAAAATAAAGCATTATGTATTTCCCCACAGGATTTCACATAAAGTCTGAGGCATTGCAATACTGGGAAATTGCTTTAGGATATGAAGATACAAGTTTTACTGAATGCAGTATGTGATGCGTCAAGTAGAACTTAAGAAAGTACGTGGTCGCAAAGAAGAAATCTTTAAATTAGGTCTTTCCATTAGGGATTTCATTTAATTACATTCTGTTAATTGCTCTTTGGTGATAAAATCTGTTAAAAACCGATATTAAACATTTGCAGTCTTGTTCCCAACCTATTCAACGTTAGCATCTGCTAAATTGGAAAATGAACATACCATCTTCTGTAAGTATTATTAGTTATCTCGATTTGTATGCCACATAAATTCGCTAATAAACATTAAAAATAATTTTAGCATACTGTATTTAGCGAATTCACAGCTACAAATTCACATTTTAAATCTTATTTATGATACAAATGACATTGTTTTTATTTTCATATTTTCAATTTGAATTTCGGAAAATACATGAACTCCTTATTTGAAAAACCTCTTAAATGAGATGATAGCGGTTTGTGAAAGGAAAAAATATGAGAATTTAGAAGCAGCCAAAACCTTCACTATTTATTCCGGATTCCATGTACCGTAAAGTACATTGATTACACACCACACTGCATTTCTACAATGATAGTTAATATTTGTATTAATTTTTTTAATAGTTTCACTTATGTGGCTTCTCAAATAAATGAAAAGAGAGAGTAATATTATGGATAAAAAGCAATGAAATCGCATACTAAAAACAGAAATTTCCTTTATTCCCTACATTACGTGCATTATTTTTATCTTAGTGAGCCAAAATTGTTAACTAAAGTAAATATACCTTTGTCTGTCAAAACGGGACAATAATCGAATAACATGGGAAAAATGCACAAAACTACTAATCACTAGAAAAAATAGAGTAGGTAGGTTTTTTATAACTTTTGTTAATCGATAGTCTAGCTTTCTATTTCCTGTCTGTCACAATCACTGACATGCTAAACTAGCTTGCTGTCTTGGTAATAGTCTACATTGTGAGATTTCGAGCCGTCTCAGCGTGGCTAAAATCCTCAAAAAAGAAGGCAAAAAAGTGGCAGAAAGTCGTGCTCCGTGTAAATCGCACAAAATAATTTTTGTAAACAGTCATTTTAAACTTAAAAAAAATAGTAAAACTTTTAAATTAAAGACTTGGGGTGGTTGTTCTTAAAAAAATTCAAAGACAATACTGTTTACAGAAAGGGATTAATTGTAATCTGTACATGATGGTAGCCATGGGTACCTTTCTGTCACTTAATTGGGGATTTTAGTCACGTCCAAATCGCTCGGAAAATCGGATCAAGACAGCAATCCAGCTTAGCATGTATATCAATAATCACAAGTAGAACAGTATTAAGTTAACTTTCTCGTGTTTTGGTACACCACGCCCACATGATCCAACCGAGAGCTTCAACTTTTTGTAGCGTTGGTACCATGATTTGAAACTGATTATACCCAAAAATTTGGCGATGACTATATTAAAGCGACTATTTTTTGTGGAAGTACGTATCAAAGTGACATACTTATTCAAGATCTAAACACGATCAACTTTACTGATTTACACGACTGCTTCAAAATCACGATCGCAAGGTAGAAACGAATGTCCTCGGAGCGGAAATTATTGCTCAATGGTTTTAAATTCTTGAATAAAAAATGAACAGCGTGAAACCCAAGAAAGCCGGTCACTTAAAAGAGAAACCCCATGAGTCAATGACTTTTGGGGTTTCTCAGAAAAACGGTAACTTCAAGTGGTTCTGTGGAGATGTGTAAGCGACCTGGCTTGATGGGTTTCTTATCTAAACATGCGTCTACCCACAAACTATAGAATTTTGATGCAAAATCATTTTCGTCAAAATAGTGACTTATGGGCTTTCGCAAATAAGCGCTTTACTTAAATTAAATAGATACTGTGCAACTTACTATGCAAATTTCTCTGCATATTTACATTTTTGAAGTTCAACATAACTGGAAAAACTTTCCATTTGTATATGTATCCGGGAGTTTGAGAATCGATTATCTTTATCAATTATTGCCATTTTAAGCTTCCTGATAACTCAATTACAGAAGTATTTGATTGATAAAAAAATGTCACACTTGAACAATAGCTATTTTTCCAATCTAAAATAATATTGAAATGACGCATTCGCTTCCAGAAGATTTTCGATGTGTGGTAGAGGTATATTCCTTTAGATTAGGTTATTTTATTTTAGTTTGTTCAAATTCTTTCTAATAGAACTTTTTCTTGGATTCATTTTAAAAATTATAATTTCAGTTTCTCATTTCTACTATTAGAAATGAATTTGAAGCGATGTTTCTTAGGTAATACTGGACAAAAAATTATATTATTCCGAGAACCTAAGTGGATTTTATAAACATTTTTCTGTATTCTGTCGCCCGTTTAATTCACGATGAAGCAGAATTTGTTTGACGGTCTCGATATCTTCTTTATCATGCTACAGCATTTGACAAATATTTTCTCTGTGGTGCTTTACTTAATATATTCATACCTTACTTTTAAATTAATATTATTCATCAGATTTCAAACTGTTTACATACACAAAAAATGATTTTTAAAAAACTTTTAGACGTTGTGAAAGCCAGCTTTATAAACATTTATCAATTGTCCTACTTAAGCCTATATTTATTATTGGAAGAGTTACAAATACATTGGAAGAGTTACAATCACAAATGCATTATTTTCATCTGTATTAAATCTACTTAGCATATTCAAATGGTGTCTGCCTGTAATAAAAGTGCACTGTATGTCGTGATTTTCTGATGTATCTTCTCAGTAACGATACCCATCGAGATCAGATTGTTTTTTTTGTTGAAGCATTTAATCCTCGCCAATTTAACATATTAAGCTGTTTGGCAGGGAGGAAGCTTATTTGATGCTTTAATCGTTTAGCTTAATCGTTAAGTAAATTTATGCTGTTGCAAACAAAGCATCTAAAAGGTGGTTTTATTTCTGGTCAAGACTGGATTTCATATTACAGGACCTGTACTAAATAATAGCATCATCAAGGACCCGATGTGGCCACAGCGAGAGTGAACTCCAAGATTGTGAGTCTTAAAGTCCTCTCGGTGGTTGCTGGATGCTCTCAGTATTAAATTGGTTTTTCTTTTTAACTGTGAATTAAATCCTCTGGCAATGCTGTTTGATGTGGTAAAACTGACATGCCACGCAAATCTCGAAAAATTCACATTCGAGGCACGCAACCAAACCATTTTCAGATGTTCTATAAGTAGCAAAACCGTATTCCAATGAAAATGATAATTTATTCGATACTTAAAGAATTGCAACACATCTAAAATAACTTCAAATTAAAATTATTCAAAGGCAGAAATACAGATTAATTTTAAGTGAAACACTCTTGTACAGGAAAACACACATTCCCTTTTATTTTAATGGTTTCCGAAGAACCAATGAGCAGATTGATCTTCGAGTACTTCCGAGATACTTTGAACAACAGTTTTAGAGAATCGATCTTACTGGGTAATGTGCCAAATTTCTGGAAGTTTAAGCTGGGATTTATTTCTGAGAAATAAGCACAGCTTTTCACGGAATAATTGAACTGTCATTGGTCCTCGAAAATTTGAATTTAATGCTGCTTAATGTATTTCGAATACATTACTACTTGTGTTTATGCATATTGCGCAGCACTATTTTGAATGTGTATTGAAACTTATAACACTAGATTTTCCAAGATTTAAAGCAATGTTCGTTTTAATAAATAACCACAGTAAATAAAGTTTTTCGTTTAAACCATAGATTTTCTTTCCGGCAGAGAAAGGTTTATAAATAAAACGAAAGATTTAGTGTTTTCAATACACGCATTTAAAGGAGCACAATTTCTTAAAGTATTCATATTAAAAGCAGAAATTGTAGTCTATTTTAAAGAATAATTTGCACGTTGTGGGCGAGAAAATAATGGTTTTTCTATGAAGATAAATGCAATTAATGTTTTCCCACTACTTCTTCGTCCATTAGTTACTGCTGAAATAACATACGGTACCGTCTGTATTAATCATACTTATAGCGAATGTTAAAGAAAGGAAATGCATAGTAAATTTCTCAAATTTATTTTTTGACATTTTTTTCAACGAGCAGACACTTGATAATTAGGTATTGTCCACTAAAACTGCCCGAAGGTATTGCAGCAATTTTATTATATGGGCAGACAGTGGGAGGCCAGCATTACCCCTATGAAAGGACGGACAAATTAACATCCATGCGAAAACCGGGATTCGGACGAGGATCCAAGGTGTGATAGAATGATTCTTAAGCCACTACACCACCTTTCTGAAATATGAATAAGTGCTTTTTGTTTACGTTATGAACATGAAAATACTAATTTTTATTTAAACAAAAAATATATCATTTCCACAACATGAATAATTACTATTTACATTCTATTGTCCATAAAAGCATTGATAAGGAATGAAATTTAAACAATCTCACAATCTCTATTTAAAAACTTATGCAATTCTTCGTAATTATTTTTAAATATGAACGGTGTTCATTAATTTTAAAAGCTTGCTGATTAATATAAAAAATGCATGTAATTATGATACGATTGTTTCAACTAAATATTTCAAAATTTTCACTAAATTTAAAAGTTACAGTTAGCCATTAAAGTTAGGAAATTTATTATACTTTTAATTATAAAAATAAGAATTTATTGTTTTATTTTAAGACGTATTAATTCAATTAGAATTTCATGAAGTTTGCATTGATTAAAATTATTATTGTAGAATGGAAATTTTTATTTAATAATTATATATTTAAAAAGTAACTCGTTTACATAAAATTTACTAGTTTTAATAATTTGATGGAAGTTTTTTAAAATTTAGATTGAGTTTTTCAGACTCATTAGTGTTTTACTCTGCGATTTTTTGAATTAAAGTACACTTTGCATCACATAAATATTTTTAAAATTTTCCATTAGTCCCCCCAATTTTACTAAGATATAATAAAAAATGGTTTTATGTTTAAAGCTCTGTTTTGCATTTCTTCTCGTTTTAAGTATAGATTAAATTGGCAATCAAAACTTTGGAAGCTTAACAATATTAAATTCACATTTATAACTGATTTAAAATAAAAAATTAAAAGAAATTATAATTTAAAAAGAAATCTTTTATTTTGTAAACATTTGTTTCTAATGCAGAAAATGATGAGATTTTAAAATGTAATATTAAAATGTGACTTAACAAAATGCAATATTTTACTCTTAGAAAAGAAATTCTTTTACTTTAAGCGAAACGTATTTAACAATAGAAGTTTCATGATTGAACAAAACGCACACATTTTTTTTTTTTTTTTTACTTATGCACAACTAATATAAAACAGGGGAATTTTTAAGTATAATTTTACTTTTAAAATAATATTAAATTACATACAGGTAAATCATATTCTACTAAGAAGCTAATAAAACAAATAGGTTTATGCAAATCGTATATGCAATAACAGAACTAGATTCAAATACTTTTTTATCTGGACATAGACACGAAAGCATGATTGAGGAATAACCTTTCTCCATGAACTATCAACTGGATGATAATCAATGGCTTATTTGGCAGTCACGCATTTCTAAAAATTTACATTATGTAACTCAAAAGCAATTTACGTTAGATGAACTGAAAGGAAAATGTCTCAAGCTTGGATTTTCGAGAGAAACAAGGAAAAGGAAAACAAAGAAAATAGATATGATATGATGGCATTTTGAATCGCCATAAATGACACAAAACCAAGAGGTAATTTGGAAAACCGTGAATGATCTTGTTAAAGTAATCTGAAAAAACTGCGTTGACGACGAGAATTGTTTAAATGTTTTCTATGGGGTTTTTATTTATTCACGAGTATCGTCCAATAGCTTGTGGCTTTCTCAGTGACTTGTGAGGGCTATTTCACACATTTACTTCACAGGCCATGGTCTCGGAAGACAGGGAACTTAGTGTTTGCCTATTTCAAGCCGGGCTTTGTTCTTCAAAGAATCTTTGCACTAACGGTGGTGCATATATTATCTACTACAGGCAAAGTAAGAATGTACAATCAAATGAAATCTGTTAGCTTTTAACAATTGTTAAGACTTAAGTAAATATTCTCTAAGCCTTAAAGAATACTTTCAAAGAAAAGTAAAATGTCTAGCCCGGTGATTGATAGAAATCAATTTCCTGAGATAGTATTTAGTAAACCCGTTCGCTTTACTTGGTTTAATTTAAGGACTAAATTATTTTAATTGAATAATTTAAGGACTTTAATTTCAGCGGAGTTAATATTCGTAATTGGCGAAATAAATGAAACTAAGAGGAAAGAATTATGTTTAAATAATAAAATGCGTTAATTTACCCCATTTTTGTGATTTTCTTTGAGCAATTATGACCACCTCCTAAAATTTTAAACAAAATATTCTGCGGAAATAAAATACTTACTATGTGTGATTAAAAGATCAAAGTCCCCCTCCCCAATTAATGGAAACAGTATTTTTACTTCAATTAAAAGAGTGAAAAACTCTCAAAGTTAAATTAACAAAACGCGTCTTAATTACCCCACCTGGCCTTAATTGTTTTCAAGTTCAATTACTGGAACAAGAATATTAGACATAATGTTTATTTTAAAAACTAACATGTTAAAGGAAAAATATTTGTGAAATATTTAGATTCCACTACCAAAAATACAGCTTTTGAAAACTGAAGCATCAATCACAAGAATTCACATTTCTTTTTTAATGTAGTTTGATTAGCTTACATAAAATCGTTATACATTTGAATGAAATGTATCTTATAATTCAGCAATGCATTTAAAAGATTATACAGAAGTTTTCTTGTCAATATGTGAGCACAAATTAATCTAAGCTTTCTAACAGTTGCAAATTCTTCAAGTAGGGGGAACAGATTGCTTCGAATTTTGAATACTTAGCGCTAATTATTGGAAAATGTTTTCATTCTTTATTTCCGAATAAAAAATCATACCAAACTTCTCATTGAAATTTCTCGTCTTCTAAATTGAAGTCATATTCCATAATTTTTATGAATGACATTCATATTTATGATTTGATGATTGTCTCATCGCTCTGAAAACACATCTTGCTGAGGTCTGATGCCTGCTAACTATCACTGTCATCTAGGGTGTCAGATAACGTTCTACGTAACATATCCACATAATTTTCACTGTTATTAAACCTATAGAGCATATTTTTGTCGGCTTGAACGCGTATAGTACCCATGATCTCTCTAACGAAATGATGAGTGATGGTGTTCAGTTCAGTATTTACACTTCACTGCATATATTGACAGATCTTAGAAGAAAGTTGTTTTCCGAATAATTTCTCAAACGAAATTTCTTTTTTTTTCCTGTATTTTCTTTACTGTACGACCCATGAAAAATGTAAATGACCTCTGTGCAAAGTGACTGAAGTCATTAAAAGACATGTTTCGAACGTCAGTGAGTGTTGGTCGTACAAATATCGAACATTTTGCATTTGTAATGGTTTGTGTGGGCAAGATTTCTTTAATATATATGTAATGTATGGACCTGGGAACGGTATACAAATTTAGATCATGTATTTTTTTACTAATATTTATTTTCGGTGTGAACTTTCAATATCTTCACCCTGCATCTAATAATGACCATTTTTGAAACTGGGAGTAAGCGACTAGGACTAACGGTTACGAAAATAAAGGTCAGTTAACTTAAACGTGAACGCACTGCATGTATTATTTCTGTCATTCTGTATGGAAGTATTTATGATTATTGTTAAATATTTGAAATACATTTCGCGTGAAATAAATAAAAAGAAAACGCGGTAATATGACTATTGATTATCACTAATTAGTTGTCATGAGCACTTTTCAAACTTCTGAATATACTTAATAGTGATACATGTAAACGCGTTTTCCATTAAGACTGCTTAAAAGTGAAAATGCATTTCCGATCGATCATCAATAGGAATATTTAATACACAAATTTTTCTTTGATTAGATACACCACTGATGAAAGTGCTTCTCAAGGAGTATAATTATTTCTCAAAAAGCATTTTTTTTTCTGGCAAAGCCAACAATGTTTACAATGCTTATAAAAATATTACAGTTAAAATTGAAACTAATTGAAGCGGAAAGAAATTAGAACTTTTGTCGTTAAAAACACATTTCCTTTAAATTAATAACTCAAGTAAATGAATACATACGAAAAGTAAAAATTTGTCATAGACATTATCGTTAAATGTTAAGTAACTGTGTAAAAAAAAATATGGAAAAGTATTTGGTGAAAATCAATAATTTCGCAGTAAAAAAAGGAAAAAAAAGAAATACATTAGTTTGTACGCATCATGATAATAATAAAATATAAGCCTTATTCATTAAAATTTGCGAATATTTTAATTGCAAAATTTTACATGTGTTTCTTAGAGACCCCTTCCACCGTCGTTTGAAATATAACGGCTGAGTTGAGGTTACTAGATATGCATGCTGGCGCAAGCATTCGTTCTGGTGCCTAACTCTTGCAAATTGTACCCATTGCTACATTAGTTTAGCATGGTGAAACAATTGCGTAAATTTAGTGTTAAAATATTATTATCACAAAATTAACAAGACTTAAATAGCTGTTGCTTTAGTATCAAACTGTTCTAATCACTCAAGAAAAGGTAAAAATATGTTCAAATGTTCTGAAAATAGTGCTAAAATATCACACAGGATCGGAACTGTGACGACGTTTTAAAAAATGCTTCAACTTGGTTAGTTTTATTTTGTTTTACGTTTGAAGTCTAATATTTGATATTTTTAAATAGAAAAGCAATTTATTTTTCGCTTTTATTATCTAGTTAGTATAAAAAGGAACATGAAATTTCCAGAATAAACAAGCCTATTTTCTCCTTGAAAAAAACGTTGAGCTTGTTTTCCTTTGAAAAGTTACATTGTACGCCAAAAAGTAGGCCTACTTCGCCAAAGTAGGATATTGGCGAAATAGGATATTCACTTTATACTAAAAAATGGAAACTTTCAACGGTTAGTAATTTTAGTGGCTTTACAGCCTGAGAGCTTTGCACTTTGTGACGTCATAATAATATACCAAAGCTAGTGTTAGCAAGCGAATTTTTTAAGCTAAATTTTTGATACGTTCTATGAGAGTTTTGTTTAAACATTAAGAAATATATCTGATAAAGAAAAAATTACAAATTTGAAAACTTTTTTTTT
The DNA here is from genome assembly GCA_038373885.1 of Cheiracanthium punctorium. Lineage (NCBI taxonomy): Eukaryota > Metazoa > Arthropoda > Arachnida > Araneae > Cheiracanthiidae > Cheiracanthium > Cheiracanthium punctorium. The sequence continues at coordinate 184,680 of JAWZYV010017990.1, forward strand.
GTATGTGTGAGTAATTCTAAACTTCATTAAATATACAGATATTAATAAAATAAGATTTTAAATAAAAAGGAACTCGTCTAACTTGACAAAAATTCTAATGTCTATCTAAAACCGCCAAAAATTGTGAATGTCTATATTAAAGATATCCATTAAAACATGGGTCGGCTAATGATTACGTCATGATGCAGATATTCGGTCTGCTGTCTAGATAGCGTTACCTGTACATGTATAACATAACAAATAATTAGAATGTATACATGTCTCATAACTAGGATTTATTTTTATTCTTAAATGTGTGTTTCCTTAACGTTTCTTTTTTCTATTTGTTTTCACAGCCTATAGTGTGCATTTTATGTAAGTTGTTTTCCTTCAAGTTAGTAAGATGAATATGTAATTCTTTAAATGTATTTTCTTAATATGCGAACATTTTTTGAAACAAATACAAGTAATTAGGCAAAAAGTTACAGTATAGTCTCCTGCAGTATTTTAATTAAAATGCATTTGTTTCCTTTTCGTTGAAAATGAATCAAATTTTTTCGCTGTTATAAGCCATTTAACCATATTAAACGTATAATAACAGTAATAACGTATATCGACGTAACGTCGTTAACGTCGTAAACGATAAACGATAACGTTTAGATTACGTTGATCTAATATTTTTATTTTTTATTTAATACATAATATCAAGGACAAAACTTATTACCTGTAAAATTGTAATTCTTATTGTGTCTAGGCATGTAAAGAAATTTATTAAATTATATCTTCAAATTACATCCTCAATGTGTCTAGACACTTCAAGATTAAATAAATCCACAGTCTGTGCTTTACCTGTTAAAATAATAGTTTTCTGTAACTAAAGATAATTTGCGACGAAACATTTCTTCTACTTTTTCATTTCCTTGAAACGCAAGATGGGTGGAGTAAAAGATGGGAGCCCTATGATATTGGAACAATTATTTCAGATTTATTTCTAGTTAACAATTTGACTGTCAGTCTTTCTAGAGCGGATACCATTTTTCAATAGGGATACTAAAAATACTAGTTGCTTAAAATAAATAAAAACTTTGTATAATAAACACACATAAAATGCTTTGCTTGCACGATACGATCGTTTCGACTGAAAATTCGCCCAGTCTTCCTTAGTCAAAGCCCTTAGTCAGACAGAACAGTAGGAACGGTTCCCAATATCGAAAATCTAAAGTATCTCTAAAGTGAATCAATGTAGTCTATTAAACGTGTTAAAATATCTTGATTACATTGAATTTAGACATAGGACAAAATATAGATACTGATGCGATAAAACGAAACAGATTACAAATAGTTTTCATAAATGGCCTCGATTATTTACATGTAAAAGCACAACAGCAATTCTACCCATTATCCGTATTTCAATTTACATTGGCCAGTTATCTCAAAGGGTCTCTCTGAATGTAGGGTCTCTCTGAATATGCAGGATGTCCCATACAGAAGGTAACATGCTTTAATTCTATACCTGTTAGAGAAAAGTGGGGAATGTCAAGTGAAAAAATTGTTCAAAATAAAGTCATAAGACTCCGTTAAAAAATAAATTTCGTTAAATTTCAGAAAGTTTCACTATTTAAACTTGTGTACGATACCCGTACAAAAAAATTCCAAATTGGTAAAATGTACTCCATACACTTATGAGGTGATGTTCCAAATTTGAGAATTATATGAAAAAAATTGTCAAAGATGTGCTAATTAAAAGTGTACTGAATTAAACCAAGTTTCAAGGGCTCTCGTAGGAAAAAACTCGCGTCCTATGATCACACTTCAGGGGTTGTACAGAAATGATGAAATATATATATATATATATATATATATATATGTATATGTATATATATATATATATATATATATATATATATATATATATATATATATATATATATATATATATATATATATATATATATATATATACTCTAGAAATGAGCGTTTACATTCAAATTCATGTATAGCCTCCGATCATTTTTGTTTAAAGATATCTCTGACTTGTTTTATGATGAAAGGCTGAAATCTTGTGCATCACCTTATTAGCTAATGGGCGCATTTTCTAATTGGGAATTTTTTCGTACGGGCTACGTATACAAATTAAAAAAGTGTAACATTTTAAAAATTAATGAAAGGATTTTTTTCTTAGCGGAGTCTTATTTCCGATCTTACTTTGAACATTTACATTGCCTACACTTATCTTTAATAGATAAAGAATTAAAGCCCGTTAGCACCTTTTTAGGACAAACTTGTGTATATATATATATATATATATATATATATATATATATATGTAATGTATAAAAAGGTAATTTGGGTTTTACTAGTTTGGGTATTGGTCAAGCGGTTTTAAATTGTAAAAAATTAACGCTCAATAATCGGGAGACGGGGTACACTGCTTACCCGAAGATGCGGAGTACGCCGGAGATGCGGCGCTATGCCAGCTGCCTGCCTAGCAGAGATACCCGACGGAAGTAGAGCCAACTTGTCTCTTCACAGACTGCAGATATCTGGACTTCCTCATTCTCTGCTTTGTGTAATGATCTGTCGCCGTGGAAGATGAAACTACAATCGCCTGACCTCCCATCGAATCCTCCCTTAAGCCCATCGAAAAAATTTGAGCTCCTGAGTTTTCCATAGCGACTAACGACGCTGATGCCGACACGTAAATAAAAAAAGTGCCTGCCCTCCGTTATCTGAGATGATCTTTCTATACCATGTTTACCATCCAGAAATCTGCGCCTCGTTTTTCATTTTTTTTTCTTCGCACGTCCGCTGCTATTTTGAAAATCCGATGGAAATCGACGGAGTTTCACTGCCTTCATTGCAATCCAAGGAGCCCCCCGAGGAACGCCTGGCCTCATCACAGCTGCGATATAACTCACCTCTTTCTTGCAGTAATTAGGGGGAGAAAAGTGTTTTGCCGTTCGTCATCATGTCGAATGTTTTGTTTGTGGTATATACATATATATATATATAAATGGTGGCCAAAATTGTGGACACTTTTGGAAACTTTTCTTTTTATTTCGTATGCGTATAAAAAATGTTATGTTTCACAAAATACAAATTTTTTTACATCAATTTAAAGATATTTCAATACAAAACAAAATTAAAATATTTGAAATACAAAAAAGGTTAAATAGCAATAATTATCCAGATTGCTATAAGTTATCAGCAGTTTGTTGGGTAGCCTTAATTTTCTATTACAGCTTCGCATTGATGTTTCATTGAACTGAAGAGATTTTTAAGCTCAGAAAACTAACACTGATTGACCTGAAAAGTAAGAAATTACAATCCACTTTATATTTGTTTTTCAGATTAAAGTAATTATAGCTTTTATTCTGTTGCACGTATTTAAATTTACTTTTGCGTATTGAATCAGTATTAAATTCTTTTTCAAATGATATATGAGTAACCATTTATAGGAGTAACCACACACACACACATATATATATACGTACTGTACAATAGGGTGAATCGAAAAGTATAGGAATTTGCGTATTGAGTATTTTAGTTTACGCGTAAATTTTTATTGAAATCCATCTGCATCTTGAGATACTCCAAGTGTCTGCAATATACTTTAAAATTGAAATTTTGCGAAATAAAAAAATAATAACATTCGAAATTTCTTTTGGCGCAGGTCATAAAATTGTGACTTCAGTACATTAGTTTATACATTTGTTTTTATTTAATTTCCTTCATATCTTCCTAGGCCGCAAGCCCAACGAAAAATAGTTAAAAATTGATCACAAAAATGTATTAAAAATTGTAAAATAAATATTTTTTAAAATAAATTTGGAAGAGTGCTCAGGTAATAAAGTATAAACCTTTCTGGAACGTACAAAAAGCATCTCAGCTGATAGGAGTATCTTTTGTAGGTATTTCAAATAATAAAACTGTTTTGATTGTTGCATATTTGATTATGTGTATATGCTAAAGGCAATAAATAAACTGAAAACCAATGCAAGTATTTGATTAAAAAAATCCTTAAAGTACTAATATACATATAATAAATATATGATTTCATTATATGATTTAATTATATGTAAATCGCGTGAAAAAACTACTTCAATCTAAAGTGATTTTGAATTTCATTATGTTCCTTTCGATTTGTGTGAGCCTAGATCTCACAAATCTGGCCTTTCTTTCTTCTCCACAAACAAGAGATGCAGCCTCTGTTACCAGTTTCATACAGTGCCCGGTTCCTAGTGTGTGGCATGGGAAGTTAGACAAATAAGAGAATTTCGCTGAAGCGATCTCCTTTGATAGGAATGTTTTTAAGTCTTTATTGGAGATGTCTTTTAATATTGGTGGCTTGTTATTATCATTCCAAAAAATTAAATTCGTATAAGCAGTTGCTTGCATGTTCATTACTGGTATAAAAGATTTCTCACAAATGAAGTATTCTGATTCTCTTTTTTGGCAGAAATAACCCTACAGTAAGGTAATTTTCGAATACTATCTCTATCATCATATAACACAGCTACAAGCAAATAGTATTTTATCACAATGAAAAAATCTATATTTCTTTGGATGATAACGTCAACAGTTTTTCTTAGGTGATTTGGCATATATCTTGAGTACATAATTAGCTTTCTTGAGTACATAATTAACTTCGGGCCATTCGGCAAATTATGCCACCCAAGCCATTATATATATACATATATATATACAGGGTGTCCAGCGTTAATGTGACCCAATAGCTAATTCCTGAACCGTTCGGTTTAGATATGCACTTCCAGTTTGAAAAAAGTTTTAAAAAAGGTAAATAATGTTTTTACGTGCTTTTCTAACCAAAAAACACATTTTAAAAAAATTACAAAAATTAAATTTTTATACGTTCCCCAGGTCCTATCACTTATACAAGGAAAAGATGCAGTACACAAAAACAAAGTAAACACAAAAAGTTTCATTTTATTACGATAAAAACTCACCGACTTGTGGAACTTTGAAAATCATACATTTCATTCATTTTCTCGGCCATTTGCAAGACGATCTCTTATTAGCTTCTTGAAAATAGCCGAGAAAATGGATGAAATGTATGATTTTCAAAGTTCCTTAACTCGGTGAGTTTTTATCGCAATAAATTGAAACTTTTTGTGTTTACTTTGGTTTTGTGTATTGCATCTTTTCCTAAATATAAGTGATAGAACCTGGGGACCGTATAAAAATTTAATTTTTGTAATTTTTTTCTAAATGGGTTTTTTGGTTCGAAAAGCACGTAAAAACATTCTTTACCTTTTTAAAAATATTTTTCAAATTGGAAGTGCATATCTAAACCGAACGGTTGGGAATTAGTTATTGGATCACATTAAGGCTGGACACCCTGTATATATATATATTTTTTTTAAAAAATTCCTTAATTGATTGTTTGGGGTGAGTGGGGCGCCTGAAGGGGATGTTTACAAGAAAAGATTTTTTATGAAAAATTCTCATCTTACCATTTGGCAACTTTTGCCATGTAGGCCGTCATTAAAATAAAATAAAATTTTTTTTCGATCCACCCTACTGTACAGTACAAGGTGTATCAGAACTCCTTTCCGGGTTTGGAAGGCTTATAAAAAATATATATTATCAATACAGCTACAAAGTTCACTTTATTGGAGAAAGAAATGCTATAAGTTTTATTTCAGAAAAGTCCAAAATCTGAACCCTACGCGACAGCGACGGATTAATGCAATTTTGTCGGGGGCGGGCAGTTAGTTTGCCAAATCAACAGCATCACGAAACAAGGACGGATTATGAGGGGGGGGGGAGGGACGACCGACGCGATTGAGAGCAAAAGACAATAATGTAAAAGATCCTATTTTACTTCCATAAAATGAATGTATATGTCAATCTTCTAACTAACCATCCCCACCGACAATCTAACTAACCATCCCCACCGGGGGTGGGGGAGGCCACCACTGTGCCCTCCCCCACCCCCGACAAAATTGCATTAATCCGTCGCTGTCACTAAAGGTTCACATATTGGACTATTTTGAAATAAAACTAGTAACACTTCTTTCGCCAAAAAAGTCAACTTTGTTGCTCTATTGCTAATATATATTTTTTATAAGCCTTCCAAAACCAGGAGAAAATTGTGGTGATACTCCCTGTACATATATATATATATATATATATATATATATAAATTATTCATTTTGTCGTTGAATTACTGTCATATCTACGATAATTCAAACAATTGTTTAAAATCTGTTGAGTAGAATTCATGAAATCACTTGATAGACAACAAATGTGAATTAACACATTTAGTGCATTCGTACATTCAGATTTATGATTGGGTATACAACATTTATCTCGAAATGAAATGAATCATTGCGGCCGTGCAGCATTAGCAGAATGTCAAAGCAGATGCAAGCCAACGGTGTGCGGAAAACTGGAAATTTATGCAAACCTGTGCTGTCTAGAATGATATAGAGGAAACCTATTCTATGTGTTTTGTTCTGATTTCAAAGAAAACAATATAACTCTTGTTTGAATGAATATTATGAATGTGGTATATAAGTATGACGACAGTATTTCCAAACAGATTGTGGAAGTTTATTCAGAGTTCTTACAGACACAATGTTTCTAAAGGCACCGTATTAATAAAAGTGTTTATAAAGTAGTGATTTAAAATTTAACACAAAATAATTCAGATTTATTATATTTTGTTTTAACTTAACTTAGCACATTTTAGTGAATATAACTTTATTTAATAATTATTTCAATGTATTATATTTTAACGTTAAATGTTTACTTGGTTAACATATTTTCATGATAACGGAATATGAAAAGAAGGACGAAATCACCAAATTTCATTTCGTGATAGCCAAATAATTGCGACCAACAAAGTTGAGCGTATGTATTACATACGGCTCTTTTGAGAGTGACAAGAAAATTTGAGCATACACACACACACACATATCTATCTATCCATATATATATATATATATATATATATATGTGTGTGTGTGTGTGTGTATGTATATATGCTAATGTTCCAAATGAGTTAAATTTAATAGAAAACATCTTTTAGAATATAAATAATACTGTTAAATGAGTGTGCTTTCAATAGGTAAAAATAAAGTAAAAAAATTGAAATAGTGTGAGACAAGAGTTCACAATACTTGTTTTATAAAATTAAAATCCATCGAAACATAATGTATCTTTCCTAGTTACTTTTGAACTACCTGTATTCAGTAAAAAAGCTATCTGATCCTTTATTGAGCAAAGATAATATCAAAATCTTTCTAAATGAGGTCCTTTTTAAAGCATTCCAGACCCTCATGCTCCAATAAGAATTGATTATAATAATTGTTGTATCATACTATAAGTTAGTGGGCTCAGTTCTATTTTCAATACATGTATAAATTATAATTTCTTTATGATACTAGTTTTAAAAAATAACAATATTTCTATCATGCTATAAATAGCTACTTATAATGAAAAAATAACCTTATTTAATAATTTAATTTTATTTAAATGTGTTTACACAGTTTGTTATTTTTAAGAAATGTTATAATTGCGTCATGTGTTTGCACATTCATACAGAAAAGATTTAAGAAGTATAGAATATAGGAGATGCATAACAAATAAAAGAAAATGAACTTGTTTATAAAAAAATACTATTTTAACAAGATTATCTATAAATGTTCAGAATCACGAAAATTATTAGTATATTTCTAAGATAAATCTTGAGTTTTTACAAACTTTTAGTAATGTTCAAAAGAGATTCAAACTTGGAAGCAGACAAACTTCGTAGCAAAACTTAAATTTATATTTTAACCATGCATTCATAAACTATCCGCCTGAAACATCATTAAATTTTATACGTGTGACACATTTTTATAAGCGAAAATGCCTTAAAAATTTACACATATTACATTATTTATAGGGGGAGTTTTTTTTTCTCACTAACATGTAATATTTAAAGCGCATTTAAAACTGTCTGCTAAAATCTTAAACCAGGAAAGTTTGCCTACGTGCATTTGAGTGAAAACGGTAAATCAGTTTTAAAATCCTAAGCTTATCAGTTCATTAATATTGTGCAATAAGTTTTCTTTCAGATAACTTAACATACTTTTACTAAAGATATTTCAGAATGTTTAATAGTCATTCATAAGGGGAATTGGAGAGTAATGTCGTTTTTTCATATGTTAATATTTCGCATAACTAAAACTACTAAAGCTATTTATATGAAACTTGGGAAGTATGTAGGTGATAGATCAGACGGGAATTTCCCGAATTCGTAACCCGGTGTGTTGGGGGCCCAAAATTTTCTTGTTTTATATATCTCTCTCTCTATTTGAAAGAAAAAAAAAGAGAGATCTATAAGATTCTTGCTGTAAAATACGACACTCACTAGTACCTAGAAATCAATTTCAGGACATGCTGGAATTAGTCTTTGAGGTAGTGTAGATTGCCATCCTTTTACTTTCTATTTTACATCTTTCTTGCAAAAAAAATCTATAGAATCTCCATTGCTTTAAAATATAACAAATATTAATCCTATCTGTAGACTTATCTTGCTTCTAATTAAAGAATTGTTAAAAATTCATTCGTTGAAATTTAATGTAAAAAAAAAAAGATATTAATTATCAGCACACCAAATACAACGAAAATTAGTATTTAATCCTTTGAAGCTATCGTCTTTATTTTATTTTATTTTTATACTGATCATCTACAGCTGTCTACCTTAATGATATTTCTGAAAAAAACTTGCACGTATCGTTCCACAAGGATTGACATGAAGTGGTACTTCGCTTTATGTGTACGTATAACACATAACAATAAACTTATCAAGCTGTTCCTTAACAAATGATATATAATCCGTAAGAACAAAAATATACTATCATTACGAAGTTTGTGTTGTAAGCTAAAAATAATGACATAGTAATATTCTGTTCGTTGTATGAAATAGTTCATACAAAAGATCATTTTCAACAGCAGAATAAGTAAAATTAGAGCATAATGATTTACAGAGCATAATGATTTTCGCAATGCATACGGTTTTATCTTAGGGCTGGCAAGTGATATTTAAATTATTTTACTTTTATTTTTTTTACATTTAAGATGGACCTTTGGAAAATATGACAAGGTTATAAAGACATTAGTAAACAAAATCAATAAACCTTAGACCACTTATATGGATCTTAATGAATTTCGTTCTTCCCTAGGGAATGCAATTAGGGATGGACGCGAGACGCGAGAATTCTCGCATTGTCTCGCGAGACGAGACAGAAAATATTTTGCGGGACGAGACAGTCTTGTCTCGCGCGAGATTTCTCGCGAGAATTCTCGCATTTTTTTCCGTCTCGCATAAATACGATCTGAAAAGCGACAATTTGCCTGAAGCCTCTACCGTTTAACTTGCGTCTCCTTCGTTTTCGGTCCTGGTCAAGTATACTATCTAGAGTATACTATCAGCACTCTACAATACGCACAAACACGTAACATTTAAAATTAGAACAGACGAGAGATATACAAAACACACAAAGGAGAGGATAAAGAAAGAGGCGGAAAAAAAAAGAAAACAGAGAAGAGTTGAAAGAAAAATAATAAGTAAATAGGAAAGGCGGTACGGTATGTTCAAATCTGACCACTTTTAGACGGGACCCGGGGCATTAAGTTTGGGGCCCCCCTTACTATCCCCTTTTTTACGCATAAAGCCCCTTTACTGAGCCCCCCTTTTATAAGCATTTTAACCCAGTTTTGACCACTGTTGTACTCGAAAATTGCATTTCAGTTAACTGTAGTCTTTGTACTTTAATCAAATCGCATTTATCACCTCAAAAAAATTTCTCTAACTTGATCTAGTGATAGACAATTTGGTAATACCTATATTATAGAGGAAATTCAGTTTTTTCCCCCACAATCACTGTTTCAGTACATATGAATTTATAATTTAGATTATCGGGATATATATGAGCCCCCTTTTTCTTCAGGGGCACCGGACTACCGCCCCCCCTTGCCCCTGTGATAATCGGGTTTCGGGTATATCAGAGAGAGATTAGAAGTAGAGCAACTTGCATTCGCATTGATGCTTAGTCTGAGTAGGTTGAAATATGGTTGAATATCCTTGGTTGAAATATCCTTGTACCGATATTATCCTCAAACTTTCCCGTACGTTGCGGCGTGCGTAGGGGGGGGGGGCGCCGACCCTGGTAACAACTTTCTAGGGGCGGTTAAATCCCTATTGTTGGCCTATTTTAAAGAGATTAAAATGACATTTTTTATTCTTATATATTAATATCGGACGGAAAGAAATGCAAGCAATTTTTTTAAAAACTATTTCTCTTTTCGTTCATATTATTATGTTTTCCCTTCCTTCGGCTTGCAAAACTTTTATAAATTTTTTTCCTCCCCCATCATTTTATCTTGCAGTTGGGTTCCTATTCTAAAATTATCTTCGCCTGTTAGATGTCTTTTCATTTAAAAAAAATAATCCACACTGGATATACATTAGGGGGGATTATGGATTAATTTTTCTGTAAACAGGGCGACCATAACGACTGTAGTACTATCGCTAAAAATTATTGTGGTAAGGTTCAGTAATTTAAAATATAAACAAAAAAGAAGACGTCTATTAACCAACTGAGATACTATAATGGAATCTAAAAATGCACACACGGTAATGTTATTGGAAATATTAGGCAAATAATTATAATTATCGTTAATATAATCTTGTTTTCATTAATATGAAAATTACATATATTTTAGAGACTTGAAATTGACGTTAAAGTAAATAGTAGAGATTTAATAAAGACTAAAAGTGTTCTGTTTATAATTTTTCAAGGGTTATCTTACAACCAACTGAACGATAAGTAATTCTAATTTGTGTTAATATATCCCGCAGTAATTTCAACAGAGAAGATTACTTGAACTTAAAAAAAAAAAAAATCTGTTTTGTCTCATGCAGATATGATTTTAGTAAAACATTCGCTACTTCTCGTATGAAGAGCGGGTGCGCAGCTATTTTAAAACAAACGGTTGTCCATTTCATGTAGTGTCTGAGGTATTTAATGCTACAAATAGAACAGCATGATGTAGAACTACAGTATAATGTAGAAATAACACATTTTGAAAGTCGGGAGTTCTCTGCAAGCCGCTAAGCTTTTCACTTTTCTCATCGCGAATGACACTGACGTAGTTTTTTGAGTCATTATATTGCAATGATGCCAGGTTAATACTCATGATACAAATTTTACATCAAGAGTCAAATAATTTTGCTTGTATTTTAGATTCCACATCACTGGAATTAATTGAAATTACTCATGTTAGGAAAATTTTCGTTTACTACAGTGCGAAGAACGGGCACGCAGCTAGTAAATAAAAATAAATACTATATTTTCGGTGTGACATTATATATACGGATTAAATCTCAATTTCTTTTACTTCAAATGCCGATATATGCTGATATAGTTATTAATATATCTACTAATGTGGCTATATGTAAGTAATTGTTATTATTAATATTAATTTTCAATAAAATCCCAATAATAAGTTAGTATAAAATGGTAACGAAATCGCAGTCCTTATATTGCGAGACACGCGAGACGTCTCGCGCGAGACGAGACAGCAATTTCTTTGCGAGACGCGAGACGAGACACAGTGTTTGCGAGACGAGACGAGACGCTAGACGAGACAGAGGTTTACCACTGCGAGACGAGACGAGACAGCCCCGATTCTCGTCTCGCACGTCTCGCGTCCATCCCTAAATGCAATCCCGATCCCGCGGGAACGGGATCCTGCGGCACTAGTCCCACGGGATTAGGATCGTAATCCCGCGGGATTGACACTGAGAAATAAATTACTTTGTATTACAATTTCACGCTGCTTCCCAATCAATATACCGAAAATTTTGCATATTTATGTCTCTTATCTAACAATAAACGAATTTTAATTTAAAGTTTTATTATTAGTATTTTTCAATTATCTTACAATGGGAGTCTGGATCAAACATCTAAATCTAGACATCGTAATCTATATTTTTCGCAAACTTATTTCAGTTCATTCCAAAGGAACTGAAATATTTCATACTAATTTATCTCTTAGCGAACAGTCACGAATTCATTATAAATAGTTTTCGTTTTTTTAATTCACAATTTTAATTATTTTACTAAAATTAAATCTAGACTAGGAAATGATTAATTGGATTTGCTCGAATTTGTACGTTCGTTTTTTAGGAATAAGAAAATAACGTAAATATGTGAATGCATCTATAAATTGTATATTTCTGTAAATTCCACATTTTTAGCAACTAACATAAGACATAACTTAGTATATTATTCTGAATATCATAATTATAATTTACATACTTCTGCAACTTATTGTATTAATTATATCACAAGATTAATTGTTTTTGTTAAAGCTAAACTTCATGCTGCTTAAAATCTTTTTTTTTTTTTTTTTTTTTTTGCAATTTTCTCTGTTGAAATGAAGTCCTAGCTAAATGAACTGTCAATCCCGCGGGATCAATAAATCTCAATCCCGAAATCCCGCAAGACGAAAAACAGTGCGGGATTGCATTCCCTATTCTTCACCTGGTGGGCTTAAATATCTAGGACAAAACACTATCAATAGCATAATATCCTTTTTTATGATTAGGTTCTGGATAGGCTTAAGTATCAGTGACAGGACATAATCACTTCAAATTTACTATAGAAGTTAAATCCCAACAGTATTGAAATCTCACTGTTTTTTTTTTTTTTTTTTTTTTTTTTGTATGCGTATTATACTCGATATTGAATCAGAATGAATTTTTATCATAAGTATATATAATAAGTGGAATTTTAAAAAGAGGGATGTTAAAACTCAGATCTAGTAGAAATACTCTGCATGCATATTAAATATAAACACCATTACTTATAAAGACGTAGTTATCACAAATGTACACATTCACACATGTCAAATATTAAGTTCTTTCCATTTTACGCAAATACTTTTAAATATTTATTTATGCTATTTTCCAAAGTTCTCATTCGACATTTTGCTTGTGTAAATACTCGTTACTAAATAAAATTGTTTGAGTTTATGCAAATCTATCATTTGAAGGCAACCAAGGGAGAATTTAGAGATACAAAATTGCTCAAAGAGTACTTCTTGCGTGCTCCCCTTCTGGGTATTCTGAAGCGAATGACAATATAGAGCCATCTGCTGCTTGTTTCAGAAAATAGAATATTTTATGAATAAAAATAAGACCCCGATATTTGTGTAACATTAATTTTATGAAAATGTCTGATCTAACAATACATCCGTATATTGAAGGAAAAGGAAAATGCATCAAACAAAATATTTTCATTTCAAAACTTTTACGCTTAAAATTTGTATTGATACCGAAATGCATACATATTTATTGATGGTAGTGGAATTACCAATGGTGAGTTTCATATTAATGAACTGTGTATGTGTGCATTAGATTTGTTTTTACTCCTAATTTGTTTGTTTTCAGTAAGTAAACTTTGTTAAAGTAAGTTTTTGATTTAAATAAGAATTCTTATTGAAAACAGTATTTAAACAGTAAGAAAAACCTTGACACATTTTCCAGCTTTTATAAATTTAGTGTTTTGTATTTTTATTTTTAAATTCTACCTTTTTATGAGGTAAATATATCATTGTATTTTCTGTACCTTTATTTAAAACTAGCAGAATTTTCAAAAAAGTAAATACAGTTTTTTTTACAGTAAATGCTTTTCTGATCATGTAAAATTGGAAAATTTGGCCTTTATGAGGGACAAGTTTTTCAAATATATTTTAAATGGTAAAACACAGGAAATAAATCTTGCTTGTTGCATAATGAAGTAAAAATATGTGTTGGTGGTGTCTATTACTTCTTTTTTGGCTTTTAGAAGTTTTAAAGTGAATTACTTAATTTAGGTAGGTTACATAAATTAACCTTTTTTTTTTTAAATTGTAAGTAGTAGTACAAATCCACAATAATCCCAAAATCCTACCTTGCTGGAATAATCCTTCAACCTACAACTCCTAAAAGAAAAGAAAATTTTCCTCTTTTAAGGTTCCTGAAACAAATAATTACCGGCTCAAATAAAGAGACAGATTTTAAAACATTTTCTTTAATAATTATTACTTAACTTCCAAACATACAATATCTTATACAATTCATTTGTACTATTAGTTATCTTCCTTTACTTTACACATTTATAAATTATAACTGTGACATCATTTTTTTTTGAATATTCAATAAGATTAATATTAAATACCGATATCTCGGTGGTGACAACGGTGATTGGATAGATAGGGGAGAGCGGAGAGATATAGTGAGGCCAAAAATTAAGTATAAATCAATACAAGGTTCTTTTACCTTCTTTGATGGCGCACTGGTAGGACATTTTTGCTTGATGGCACGTTGACGTCTAAGCTGGGCGACACACATTAATTTTTTAGCCGTTGAAGCCTTCCGCACCGATTCATCTCTATCAGCAGTCGTCAGCTGTATTCCACGGCGATCCTTCCTAGGACCGCGGCCACAATAATTGAACTTTCAAATAAAATTTGTGGTTCGCTTAGGATTTTTTTGCAATCTTTTTTTTTTGCACACTCACTCAACAACCATCAACTCTAAGTCCGTCTACTCTGGACTTCCTCTCACTCACAAGTCACTTCTCATCTGTTGTCTCAAGTCTTTTTTCTGTTTTTTCTTTTTTTTTAGACTCTCTCTCGGGCACCTTTTCGTTTTTTCTTTGCTTTTTCAGCCAACCAATCAGGGAGTCATTTTGTTCACGCCCCCTTTACGTGCATAATTTTCTGTTTCTCCATTTCTGTGATTGGTTCTCTTTCCTTATTTTATACGGCCTCCTGACCTACGCCTTTCTGCGTAATATTGGCCATCGGAGACAGTCTACTATAAATTTCTCTAATTTACTATGGGGCAATTTTGACTGTCCCCTCGTGACACACCTGGCACCACTATGTCTGAATATCGTAAATCAGCTGCCCACTATAAATTTCTTTAATTTATTATGGGGCAATTTTGACTTTCCCCTAGTGACACACCTGGCACCACTATGTCTGAGTATTGTAAATCTTCTTCGTGTGTGGGCACCCCTTTTGCACTACACATAACATGTATTTTGATTGTAAATTAGAAAAGCATAATAACAGTAAGATGATAGTAAAGTCATAAAGAAAGTAATGATAAAGTACTTGAACAGACTAAACATAAGCTGCTAAATGATTTTTAAAAAGTTGTCACTTAAAATTTTTGCGAATACAGATTTGTTTTCAATAAAATTCGACATAGTCTGACTCACATTGGACGTAAACAAAATATGTAACACTGCCTTTGGTGCAGTGCTCATTTATGCAGTTGGAAATCCTGCTCCGTCGCCATACTGAAAATTTGACAATACCAAGTCGAATAGCAAGACGATTAGTTGAGTTAGTTTCCAAACACCGCTTAATTACGTGAAGGAAAAAAAACCCTTTTTAGTATGAGTAATTTCAAAACAGTAAGTTTAATACTAGTAGGGGAAACGGGGGTACAGTGGTTCAATTTTTAGATTTTTAAATATAATTTTAAAAATATTTTTAAAACAGACTATCAAACTGATGTATTATATTTTCTGATCTACTGGCTATCCCAATTAATTTTCGTTCAATTCTAAGGCAAGTTTCTGCAGAGTAAAAAATATATTTCTTTTTGTATTCTTATGTATTCTTATATAAGTTCTTTTGTTTCTTGTAAGTTCTTGTTCTTTTGTACTCTTGTAAGTTCTTTTATTCTTTTATATTCTTGTAAGTTCTTTTTGTTGGCTCACTTTACCCCAGAAAGGAGTGCACCAGGTCAACATCTGGAGTACAGTGGGTCAACTAACGAGAAACAGAGTAAAAATAGTTCTTTTACTCGATAGTGAGTAATTTAAACTTTTTTTATTGCCTGACAATATTTAGTATTACGTTAGATATTAAAGTAGCTCAAAGTTTATGAGGTAAATGTTAATTTTATGGTTCTAAAATATCCACACACTAAATTTGCTAATAAAAGTAAAGAAAGAGGTTTTAGATAATATCACTTTGAGTCCTATTAAATTTATAGAATTTTAGTTTCATATTTATTTTCAAGACATTAAATCAAAAAATGTTATTTTACAAAAACTATTGGACATTATATAACTAAACTGAAAATCTACAGTTGTCACTGTTCTCTCAGTTCTTGCAATGTAGTTGGTTTAGGCCAGAGGTTCCCAAACTGTGTGCCGCTGCCGCGAGCGTTTACCAGGGGTGCCGTGGAGATAATCAAGAAAAGTCTAAGTTTTGGGGGAGCATAATCAAAAAATTCCTCTGTACCGATATTTTCACAAAAAAGTTTGCCAAGCCGATGATCAAGTAGGCGTAACAAAAATATTTTAGTTAAGTTGTAGAGAGTTCGGTGTCAAGTCGCCTCTATTTTGCAGGAACTCCTGAAATATGTTGAGGGGGGGGGGCAAAATTCTATATCCCTTTTCCAAGATAGTTTAATAGTAAGCCCAATAAACATAAAAGAAACAATGAAAAATGTATCCAAACTGCTTCATTCTAACCTTCATATTCATATTGCTTTAAAGGTAACCTGCCCCGAAACGTTTTCAGCCTGAGAAGGGTGCCCCGAAATGATTTTTAGCCTGAAAAGGGTGCCGCGAAGTGTTTTTAGCCTGACAAGGGTGCCACGGGGGAAAAAAGTTTGGGAACCCCTGGTTTAGGCTATTTTCTCGCAATACCTTTGCTGTATAAATGATTGCCTCATCAAAGATAAGTGCACAGACTGGCTGAATTAGTTCCATGTAATGCACTTCAAATTCATTTTCATTTTTGCCTACAGTTTAAGTGACACAGTGTTTAAAACCGCATTTTTTCTTGCCGTAGTACTTTAATAATACGAAATCTCCAACATTAAAATCTCCTCCATCTTCAAATGCTAAATTCTCAAAGTCAGATTCACTAGTATATTCTTTTCATTCTTCCTCTTCTTCAGTCGAGCTATTCTTGCAATTGCCTGATTTTTCTTTTTTTCTTCTGCTTCAGATCATTGTGTTTTGCACCTTTCTTTTTTCAGTCATCTCATTATGATTCGTGATTTTCACAGGTGTGTCCATATGAACTTCTGATTTTTTTAGGTTGCCTTTCAGTTTTCTCTCTTTTGCATCAGAGTTAGGAAAAGGCTTTTACAGGGTTCGTACGGATCCTGGATTTGCCAAAATTCCGAGCTTTTGAAATATTGTAGTATAATTGTCTGATATTTTTAAAGTGGCCCTATTTTTTTTATAAAATACGAAAAGCAATCTTCTCTAATATCTCAAATAGTAGGGGATATTCATGCAATTTTTCAAAAGTTCGGAAATTTTGCAAATGGAGGACCCGTGCGAACCCTGTTTTGATGTCATGTTTTATTTTACATAATTTCCTTTGAAAAACTGAAGATTCTGTGGATAATTTGGAAGACTTATTTACATAAATTTATATCTTTCAAGCATTAAAAAGTAAGAAACTTACAGAAAGACAGTGAATATATATATGGGGACACAATGGACCACTGACCAACTGTACCCCATTTCTGATGACCCGGTGTACCCCATATGAAGTAATGTATAATTTTTCACCTCAAAATTCCATATCGTTAAAATATTCATTTAAATACAACCTAATAGAAAAGAAGGTAATTTAGACTATATGAACATACCACATAACTCTATTTACTTGAAAAATTTCAAGTGTTATAAAGTTTTAATTTCTTCAAATTTCATGCAGATGATCAGAAAACAAAATGGTACTTTCTTCAAATTTCATGCAGATGATCAGAAAACGAAATGGCTCTTTCTTCCCGCCACATTCAAAGAGAGATATTTAGCTTTTCTTCGCAGAGTGGAGTTGTTTGATACCTACTTATTATCTCATTTGAAAACTATTCACTGAACCAGAAATATCTTCAATGACTCATTGTACCCTTTGACCCTCTGTACCCCGCTCTCCCCTACGTTTACTTTAAGTAGATTTACAGAGCTGAAGGTTTACTTACAACTTATTTTTTTTTAACTGCTCATCCGAAAAAGTTACAGCAGCTACCAAATTAAAACTTCCGTAGTTTATGTTTGCTGTGTTGCTACTTCAACCAGTTTGCACCCTGGCGTCATTTAGCAGCTCATTTCAAAACTTAAGTGAGTTGGAAAACGTTTTCCTGTAAAAATGTGAACCGGCCTCCCTGTTCCATTCTTTCAATTTTTAAAATAGGCTTAATAAAGTTAACAGGAAAATATAGGAGGCTTAAAAAATGAACAGAAATTAGCTGGTTGCTTACGAAGGTAACGAACACATGACGGTTGCATAAGGAAATTTAATAAAGAATACGGAAATGACTGAAATCTTTGCAGTCATAGAGAATTTACGGAAAAGACCTTACACCAGATTCATTTCTAAGACTTTTTTTTAGGGAGGGGGGGGGGGTTGATGTCGATAAACTGCTAAGTCAAATATCAGTTTTTACTAACTTATTTATATTTTTATCAACTATATTACTAACATTTTTCTTTTACCAACTGGATTTGCGTAATTTTGCCACGTGTACCAGAAACAGAAAGTAAATTATAGTTTTCGTTAAATTTTTTTCACTAATTTTGCCAAATAGGTATGTAAATTTGCCAAGATTAATAGAATTTTGCGAGTGTTTTTTTGGGGGAGGAGACTCCCCCCTAGCCCCCCCCTTTAGCAAGGGCCCTGCCTTACACAGCCATAAGTTGAACCGAAATTTTTCAAATTCATAACCTTCCACTGTCAAAATTGTTTTACATGAGGTAATTATTAATTTTAAACATTTTGTATGGTCCCTAAGTCCTTATTAATATGTTTAGTGAAAGTATGCCTATACTATAAAAGGCGCAGAAAATAAATTGCAAACTCATAGCTCAAAAATCGCCAAAAATCTTCTAATTTAGTGTCATATACAACTTGAACACCTGTAACATCTTTTTCCTGCAGGTTTAAAAAGTAAAATCATAAAATGTGACCGTAACGAAACATTATTTTTTTTTACAAACGCCTCTATGTTTGTGAATAACTTGATTTCTGTCAGTAAATGGTAAAAGAATAGCAAGTTATGAAGAGAATTACTGAGAAACATTCCTTTTAAAGTAAAACAAAAATTTTATACGTAGAGGAGAGTTAGGTATATGGAATACCATTTACATTTCTAACTATAACTTTACAGGTTTTTGAATAAAATCCTCAAAATCATCATGTTTACATACTATAACTAATTGTAATGAAATGTAACCTGTAAAGAAAAGTACTACTGATTTTTTTTCCCTATAGAAAATATCATTTAAAAAAAGTTACTGAGTATAATATGGAATAGGTGGTTTAAACCATTGAAAAACTAACTATACTTCATAAAAGTTATTTTAATTATGCCCCATATTTTTAAGACTATGCTCAAGCCATTTCTACTTCGAATCTACGTACATAGATAAGTCGCAGATATAATCTTCTTCCTCTGCCCCGGTACAGTCAGGGTAACCCAGCAGAGAAAATCTGAAGCAGTGAATCCAAATTTCACTTCATCTTTGAAGAATTTTCCGTTACAGACGTTACAGTGAGTGTGTTCGTTTTCCGGTTCTTTATTTGATGGCATGAAATCCATTACGCTATTATCTAGTATTTCATAATACCCGGCACGCCTTCTAGGATAACGAACTTTTAATCTGATGGACAACACACTGTCAGCTAAAAAACAAAAAGAGTACAACAAACTAAAATTCTTTTAGTGTACATTATGCATAACATCAATGTTCAAGTCACATGTATACTAGTAGTTAAAATTTTTGAAAACTTATCTGCAAGAACTCTTGAAAATCACAAAATACGCTTTGTTCTGTACAGAGTGGTACGGCAACAACAAGGGACCAACTCTCACTGCATTCTCTTCCTTGAGTAATTAGTGTTATTCCCATGTGACAACAGCACCTAACCGAGCCAAAATCTCGGTATTCCATATTTCCCGACGATTCCATAATACCCTCTTCTCCTCTATTTAAACCATAATAAAAAACAAATTCTTAACAATTATCAGTTTTTTCTTCTTCTATATGTATTTCAGTTTCCTTTAAATAATCATTAAAGTTTGACGAAAAATCATTTTTATAATAGAAAATGTATAGTAAAATTTGGTATTGTTCATATTGTGTAAAAATTTTAATTACTTCATTAATTTTTGAACATTAGTAAAACGTTGATCAAAATGTGTGTTGAGAAATACGTGCTTGATTCAGTTATGCAAGTATAAAAAAAAAAAAAAAACGAAAACACTGCTGGTATTGAATTTTCGAAACTTCTAACGCTTGAATGATAATAATAACGGAGATTGAGAGCCATCTTTTCTTGACATTAAAGAATAGTTTTATAATCTCTGCAAGTCGATTAGAACCAAAAACATCATTTGCATACTGCAAGTGCATGGACTTCTTCATCTTAATGAGACGTTCATTTCATAAGCCAACTACAGAAAAATTAAGCTCTTCCGTTTCCTCTTTTAAAAAGATTAAGATCATGAGGCCAGGTGGTTTAAGGAAATTGTGCCATTTAATTTGGATTTCTCAAATAAACTTTCAACAACTTCTGTAAAAAATAATTAACTTAATGGACAAAACTACTTTTTAAAACTGTAATTGATTAGTTTGAGTTCCGACTTATGCTTTCAGAAGATAATTTAATTTACTTAAACAAGCAAATGTGTATATTTACCTGATTAATAAAAACTAAAAAAATAAAACTAAATTTAAATATCACATGAAATTAATAAGTTTGCATCACGGAGAAAGAAATTCAGAAATTTAAAAAAAAGAAGCTTTAAACATGGTTAAAGTAATCATGTTTACGATTCTTTCAAGCTCTCTGCACGTTTAAAGTATTTTAATAACGATTTACGAAAAGGTGTTTAATTAATCATATTAATGCAGCCTTCCGTACAAGTTTCAAGATTCGATACATTTATATCTAGGTTTTTAATGCTTTGAAAAAAATTGATAGTTCTTAATATATTTTGAATTTAACAAGACGTTTGATTAGTTTGATAGTAACACTCTTTATTTAAAGCAATATGAAAAGAGAAGGCTGAAGTCATTTTTTTTAATCGTTTGCATTTTAATTTTTGAACATGTTATTACCAATCAGGCAAAAATACAATTTACCACTAAGAAAATGCAAAATAATTGTTTTCATTATAATTTAATCTGAGTGTTAAATGAAAGTTATAAATGGATAATTTAGGGGAGAATATGAAATAAAAACAATAAACTCGAAGGTCACGACTTATATTAATTGATGTAGTTTCTTATTCATCTTCAGTACTATAGGAAACCGTGATGCTTAGAATACTCTTTCATAAGCTTACATTCCCGTCAGCATAAGCTTACATCCCAACAGCTCCAGTCACTGTATAACTGGAAATCAAACGTTTTGAGTTTTGACTGTTTCTGTAATTGCACTTTACACGTACAATTATATCAATGGTTACTGAAATTTTTTAATGAATCAATAGAACTTACAAAACTGAACAATTTTCACAATAGCGTTCTCTAAATTTTTACCGATTTCATAAAGTTCCTTTTTATACACTTTTTGTCTGTGCAATTATGTCTTTGTGAAAAACTAATAGTATAGAAGTACATGGTTTTCTTTGATTAAGATGGAAATTTCCTCACTGAAACAAAAAAAAATAGACTTACTGCTTATCTACATTGTTTTAAATGCAAAAGAAAAATTGAACGTATAAAATAAAGCATACGGTATTCTCATCCGAAGAACTACTTAAAATAGTTTTATGAGAAGAGGATTAAGTACACTTCCTTCCACCTATTTTTCGTTTACATCTCAAAGTTTAAATCAAAGCGCCAGTGTCTGATCTTTTTCGTTGCTTTTACCCCACTGAATTTCACGCTTACTATGCTTTCAGAATAACTTTTTAAGTTGAATACATCACATGACACATTTTATTCTATTGAACATCCAGCTCATTTGGGACTTAAATTTAAATCTAACTATAATTTTTAATCTTTTCAGTTCAATCCCTTTAACTTTTTTTTTTCCCTGATAAAATTATAATTCCACTCACTCTCCCCCGAAAAAAAAAATAACAAGTGCTCACGATTATCTCTAAATCCAAAACAACTTACTAATTTCCTTTAATTAACAGCAAGCCTTTCATTTCTGAAACGAAGCACACCTATTACCATTCTCAGAAATCCTTGAAAACAGTTTGGCATCCACATGAAAAATATAAAAAAGAGATTAAACACTGTTCTCCTAGAATATTTAATTTTTCTGTGGAAATCTCAAAGTTTAAATCAAAACACTACCCCCCTCTCATCTTTCCTGTTACCGCCTTCCTAACTCTTTCCCCAACCGGACTTCGCAATATGGGCTTGCGCACTCGGTTCCTTCCGGAGTAAGTGGCGGTTTAAAGCATCCTCTCGCTCCGTATCACATGTGATACAATCACCAGAGCTCCCTTAAGTCATCCGTTCCCCTCCCGGGCTGCTCTGTTTAAGAAAAACCAGCCAAAGGCCCGTGCTTTCCCTTAAATATTTAAACTTAAAAAAAAATATATTTTTTCCAAAATTTTATGGTTAAATCATCATGGGTTTTCTGCTTTCACTTTCTCTCGTGTACATTCTTTTCTCTTCAACAGTTTTGTCGGCTAATGAAACTTTCAGGTACGTCGGAAAACTTTTTTAAATAATAATTGTTGCGCATTTGAGAAAGTATGTGTAATTTTCCCGAAATTAGTTTAGAGCAATGCATATATGTATACATATAGAAATTTATGTATATTAAATTTAAATATTTGTTTATATGTGTATATTGAATTAAAATACGCGAATTGTTTACAGAGTTTGACGTTATGCTATTTAAGATTTGAATATAAACTTCTGACAATAAAATCAAACTACGCATCTTGTTCTATAGAAACGTAACGGTGTGCTTTTAATTGGTATTTTTCTGATAGCATAAAGTAAGTTTACTATTGTTAATCTTCGAATAAAAATGGTTGACACTTACAAAATCTTGTAGAAAAATTGTTAACAACGTATAGTATCATAAACATGGCTTAGTACCAGGACATTTAAATTTCTACAGAAATTAAGAAAGTGCAATTTAAGAAAGTGTATTTTAAAAATCATAATTATTTTACTGTACTGTACTAAGTTTTAATCCTAATAATAAATTTTCTAATCTATAATTCTAATAATAAATTTTCTAACCTCTCTGCATTTTTGTTGATTTTTCCTCAGATTTCAAAGTTTATTAGTATATATACAAAACATTAATTGCTAAAACTATTACATTTTTCTTAATTAACAAATATTTAAATTTATATTCAGAAATTCACCGAAATTTATTTAGAATTGAGACAATTTAATTTAAAGATCTTTCAATGGGCTAAAATTTCATAAATTCTCCATACCACTATATTTGCATATTTTAAGCTGCAACATTTCACTCCTGCCATTACAAATTTTAAGCGTAGTAATATTTTGCCGCTGTATTTTCAACCGCTAATGATACTCTGTGTTCAGTAAAAACTTAAAATGTATGATAGCTAACATTAAAGGCTGAAAAAAGCCGACTTTATACAAAAATAGATAGTTATGCTAAATAAAAAGATTATTAGTAAATGTAAAATATTGCGTAAAAACTGTCTGAGAAGCAAATGTAGGCGTGTGCGCATGTAAAAAGCAGTGGATAACAAAAAATAATTTTATGCTGGCACATATTATAAATTCGCACATTAATATAGAGCATTTATCTGAAATAACTCTATTTCTCATGTTATTATACCGAATTTCAGTAGAGTTTTTTATTACGCATCGCGAAGTAACTGAAATGCTTATTATTCGAAAATTAGTTGCAGTAACATATTTTATAGTACTCTGTATTATTTATAATCCACTTAAATTCATTTGTGTGTCTGCAAATTTTATGTATTGCATTTTATGTAAATAAATGCACTACATAATTTGCGTATATTTTTGTTTGATAAATAAAAAAGATTTGTGTTTTACAAGACTGTAACGATAAAAATACTGGAAATAGTAAAATTCATTTGAAATAAAGTATATAATGAATCAGTGGCACAGCCAAGGGGGGGGTTAGTAGGGGTCACAACCCTCCCCCCCATGAGGGATTTTTCGCCATACAAAATGTATGTTCTTCACGCCCTTATCACATACACGTATACATATGCGTGAGTTGCAGTAGTCGTAACCACCCCATGAAAACTTTCTGGCTACGCCACTGTAATGAATACTATTACAACAGCAAACATAATTTTGCAGATGAACAGTAAAATATATTGAAAAGGAACTTGTTCTTTTACCTAAAAGTTAAGGCTCACAGATACAATACTGTTGTAATTAACTACAAACGTCATTAACTTTGTAAAATTAGAGTGTTATCACTAAGATCTTAAAGTTGTTAAACAAAATGTCAAAATTTTGTTATTTAAAATGAAGACTGACATTCCTGACGAATATATCGAAGGCACTGAGAATTAAAGCGTGAGAATAATGTGGTGGTGCACATTCAAAGCAAATGTTTCTAAAAATGTTACAATTTATTTGCAGAATTATAATCATTAAACATATGCATAAATTGTTATTCGTCGAATTTCTGCATGAAGTACAGTTAAAGGTAATCACTGCCGTTCTTAGCAGAGAAACTAAGTAAAGAGGAGAGTGTCATATCATTGAAGTGTCTGATTGAAGTTATGATACTTGATGAGCCATCCCGTTAACTAACGCGTGAAGGGATACACACTTTATTTACAAGTACTGCCTAAGTGCATTTAACTATATACTGCTTCGAAAATAGATCGGAGTCTTTGAAGATTTTTTTTAAACACAAGCACGTCTTGAGAGCGGTTCTGCCACCGTTCTATTAACAGCCTGTCTGTTGGTGATGACTCTTCCCTTTCTTCAACAGCGTTTAAATCTTCCTAAAAAAAACAAACACAAGTGTCGCTTTGATTTTCGAGAAAAAATAAGTACATGTTAAAACAACCAGAGACATATTTTAAGATAACATATTCAGCATACTACGGAATATAAGATTACGAAAACAGACATTAAATTTAAAGTTGTGTGATATGCGTATAAACAGCTGTGAAACGCTGAGCGAAGTAAAATTTATCTGTTTAAAATCATTGTAGGTAATAACGCGGTGTAAAATAGTATTAATTTCAAATAAATAGAATTAAATATAATCCATTATCTCTTACTGTACTTATACGCAGTTTAAAACCACATTGGTAAATAAATACAAGATAATTTTTTAGAGTAATAAGCAATTTCATAATTAATATATATATGTATCATACATTAAGGTATCCGTACACCTTAGAAACGCCATTTTCGGTCAAAAAATCGATTTTCAATGTTGATTAAATAATAAAATTTGATCTTTTATCTTTCTAAAAACACTTGAATTTTTATTGTATCTCAAGTAGAGGCTGAGATATAGCAGTTTGAAAATTAGTAATTCTAAGCTAAATAAAGTGCATATGAAAGTTGTTTTTAGCGTTTTCTCAAAATGAAATTTTATGACGATTTATTTATTGCAAAACAGCATAACTTAAAAACCAATGCATTGAATGGGATGAATTTTTGTTCGCATGTTGTTTATATATTATTAAAGGGAATAGACTATGCTCATTAACATAAACTAATAATATTTCAATTTATGGCTGTTTGTATTTAAAGTTTATGGCTGTTTTCGCATTTCTTACCATATTTATACAGATTTACTGTTCCAGCTTCTCATGCAGCAAGACAAACTTCCTGATAATAGTATATTCCCTAGATTATATTATCATTAATCTTATGCATTTTACAGATTTTGAATATGTAAATAATTTTTCGAGTTATGTTGTTTTGCGGAAATGCAAAGTTTTGGATATTTTTTCGTCTTTTCCTGCCCCATTTTTTTTTCAGATATTTGATAACTTTGTTTTAAATGAATATCTCATTTTTTTCCCTACAGTTAATGATAAGATATAGTTTTAAGTGTAAAATTTTTTAAATTTCAAAAAAAAGGTCTCCGCAGGTGTACGGATACCTAAAAAATATTTTTCAAATATTTTCAAATGACGGTATTTCAGTAGAAGAAATAGAAATTTCTTCTTCATACGTAGATAAAAGAAACATATATATATATGTGTGTGTGTGTGTTAAATGTGTGTGTGCGTGTTAATGTGTTGTGCAAGTTGAAATAATCTAAAACCGAAAGGGAATTTAGAGATCTCGTTTATTTTAAAAATCAAATTAACACAATTAGAGTGTGTCTGGAATGAAATCTAAATACATAGCTTATCTAAATGCCTTCTTAAAAGAATGTGCCTCTAAAAAATTGTATTAAATATATTAAAGTTAAACAAATAAAATCCTCCTTGTACACCTATGTTTCATTTCACTCAGAACACGTATAAAAAATATGCGATTTAAACTTTAATATATTCAACAAATAAAGTCTTATTTATTTTTTATGAAACTATTGACAGACCTTAGTTACAATGATTATGTGAGATTGTGGTTGATTATAATTCAGTTTATGACCAAATTTTTTTGCCTTATTGAGAACATTAAATTAAATCACACTATCAGCATTGTCATAAATTGAAAACGTCATGAAAATAAGTTTAATATTTATTCATAAAACAAAGGGAATGAATTTTATGGGGCTTTATACTAAGTATTGTTTCAGACTTTCTTGCAATTTTAAATATACATTCTAACAGTATTCCGTTTTTCTATGTTCTATATGCTAAGAAATATTGCACAGATGATTCTCAACTTCTTTATCTAGAGACTCAACGCAGTGCTAAGTACAGTTGAAGTTATTACAAGTTCAGTAAGGCAATAAAGACTTAGTACAGTAAAGAATGTATGACAAATTTGACACATAAATTAATGAAACTAAATGTCATTTACAAAGTCTTGATCTCAGAACTCACACGAATTAGCATTAAACAATGAGATAACTGGCAGGTAGGGAAAAGAAAGACTTCATAAATAAAACGAAAGTCTAGCAAAACAAACTACGCTCATTTCCGACAATTAGTCTTTATTCAAGACAAAGGATAATTAGCCTGGAGCCTAATCCATATGCGTGTTATGTAAGAAATAATAAAATAACAGCACTGTAATGAGGTAATTAAATAGTTCTTTTCTTTAAATTATGCTTTTAATTTATGAAATCCTCGACGCTAGCAGCTGTTTTTAAAATATAATAACAAAAAGCAAAGAAATAATTTTGCTTCAATATACCAAAACACTGAATGATACTATGCTAAGAGAAAAATATTTCTTAACAACATCAAAGCAAGAAAAAAGTGATAATAACACCCTTGTTTTCAACGTAACCTTAAATAACGATTTGGTTTAATTTTGTAGAAAGAAAGTATAATAAATCTGTTCTCCTTAGTTATAATGTTAGTGGTTAATATCATAATAGAAGTATCTTGAAGATTTATTAACGCATGAAAGAGGCGTCAATCCCAAATAAGCGCCGCAAGTACTAAATATCAGTTACCAGGAAAAATAATCTTTCATTTAAAGAATAATAAATGTAACTACTTTTTTGTTCTCTAACTGAGTTCCTCGTCTAAAAAGAATGAAGCTGCGTTTTGATTTTTTCTACAAATATGTGATAACAGACAAGTAAAATTCCTGAAAATATGTAATATTAGCTACAAAAAATCTGTAAAGAATGTAAAATTTCCTAAAATAAAAATACTTGAATTCTAATTTACCGAATAAAAGAACACATGTACGTAAGTCAAGAACGAAACAACATTTTAAATGAAAATCAGGATATCTAGATAGAAAAAGAGTATTTATTGAAATATACAGGGTTATATACTGGCAACTCGACGTATCCCTTTTAAAAGACGAGATACGGGAGCCAAAATGCTACAATTTTGAGCTCCATATGCATGACCGAAAATCAATTGTTTTCGAGAAAATTGAATTTTAAACTTTTTTTCTTAAATAACTCATAATTTGACACTCAAGTGGAAATTTTTAAAACGCTATTATATTATTTTAAAAATTTATTATATGGTTTTCATTTTAATTTATTTTCATAGCTGAAACTCTAATTAAGCTAACATAATCATGAAAAGTTTGTACGCTTACTGTTATATTATTTATATCAAAAAATACCATCGTTTGAAAGGAAACGTGAATTAAAAATTTAAAAAGTGCATGTTGGCTCGTGAATTGAAATTTTAAAGCAGTTTTGTACTCTTTAGGAATGTGTTAGCTTCGATTGAGTTTCAGCTGTGAAAATAAATTAAAATTAAATCTACTTAATAAGTAGATTTTTAAAATTTTGCACTCGAATGTCAAAATTTGGGTTATTCAAGAAAAACGTTTAAAATTCAATTTTCTCAAAAAACTGTTGACTTTTCTACCAAAAAAATTGTGGCATTTTGGCTCCCCTATCATGTCTTAAAAGGAATACGTCAGGTTAGCAGTAACCCTGTATATAGTGCAAGAAAAAGCCGAGAACATTTTTATATCGTTACTTTACAAC
Organism: Cheiracanthium punctorium; assembly: GCA_038373885.1. Lineage (NCBI taxonomy): Eukaryota > Metazoa > Arthropoda > Arachnida > Araneae > Cheiracanthiidae > Cheiracanthium > Cheiracanthium punctorium. The sequence continues at coordinate 213,252 of JAWZYV010017990.1, forward strand.
TCTGGGAATTTCCATCTTCGATTGTTTCACAAAATACTATTCTGGTAGAATTTTCTTGATTACTTGATTTTCTCGACCTCATATAACCCCAAATGTATTTCTTGACCTCATATACGCAATGATTCTTTGAAATCGTTGAATTTATGAAAGTCACAGGATGAGAGATCTTGGCAGTAAAGAAGATGGTTCACGTTTGTTTTTTTACTTAAAATTTTGAAGGTGTTGCTTTGCTCCTTTGACTACATGCGATGCAACATTGTGTTATCAGAAAATGACAGTACGAGGAAGTTAGTTTACATTCACTAATCATTTATCGATTTCGTTGTCTTTCTAAACTTTAGCATTTTAAAATATTGCTGAACACTCAGCGAAGCTCAAAAGAAACATTTTCAAAAACGAGATGAATTAATTTAAAATAATTTATTGCATTGTTATATATGCTTGCTTTTTACCACAAGTATAACGAATTTTGCGAGAGAAACACGAATGAATTCTCTCCGTAACACCAGCAATTGCATTCCATAGAAGCGGCATTAATAAAGTTTCAAAAAAATGCCTCTTTATAAGATTCTAAGAAGGTGATACAAGGAACTCATACAAGAAATTCATACTGTACGTGAAGAGCAGAAATACTTTGCTGGTATTATAATTAGGGTGACCAAACGTCCACAATTTCAGAGCTTTTTTTAGACTGTCCCCAAAATATAAAACAACAATTGGAGACAAAATTTTTATTAAAACAGCTATTTCTTCCCAATTTAAAAAGAAATCAATCATGTTTCCTTTACTTTATGAATGTTAATAATGCTACAGTTGAATAAACAGGAGATATTTTAAAGGAGCACTATTTTCATAAAATGCCCCCAATTTGGGTGACACAACGCTCATTTGTCTTGAATTCTTTCTTCAAAAAATAATCTTATTATTTAAATTAATTTTTTTCTTGAATAGAACACATTGGGTAAATAAACAATGTTCTGTTCGCTGAATAATAATACTAGTTAGTTATAGAATATAGAATATTAATCTATACAATATTATTAAAAGTAAATAATATAGAATGTTATTTACTTTTAATATGCATTACCATAAAAATGGGGTGACCCATATTTACCCCATATCTGACCCATATTTGCCCAAATTTGATCCATAATTGCCCAATCAATAATTTAAATAAAATTAATAATAATTCAATTTCAGGTAAAGTGATGATTTGAATAATTTCTAAATTATTTAAGTTTAGTTCATGCAAAATTAAATCATTTTATCTTTCATACTTTAGAAAGTATTTTGATATTGTTTTTTGACCCATAATTCCTCCATATGACCCTATAATTTATATATTTTACTACAATATTTGCCTTCAGGCAAATGAAATAACACTCTAAGTATGATATAAAGGCCTTACGTTGTCTCCCTGAATTTCAACATTTTAGAATATTGTTGAGTATTGACCGAAGCTCAAACGAAACACTTTACAAAACGAGATGAATTGACACAACTGCTACAGCATTGCTATTCCTTTCTAATTTTTTACCGAAAATGTAACGGATCTAGTGAGAAAAGCACCGACGATGTCTTTCCGTAGCACCAGCCAGTACGTTTTAGATGTCTCCATTTTTTCTGAATATATTAATTTCCATTGAATGGCCTAATACGATCATCGCATTCTTATATGCAAAAGTATAAGAATTTTTAATGGAATTGAAATTTTTTATCACTAAAATACAGTACAATGATTTTAGAATTCTTTTCGATAACTAGAAGAGTACTTTTAGCAATTTCTAGAAAAAGCACTTAAATTTTGTTTTGATGGAAAAGAACTGCTTTAGTGAAGTCATATAGGGCGAGGTGTCCCAAAATGATCCCCTTAAGAGGAAAACTTGCGTAAAATAACGTAAACGTTTAATAAAACTTTGGCCCTTTGCAACAATATTTTACATTATATTTTGCATCATAAATATATTTTAATAATATTTGAAGTCCAAACTGAGTAAAAAAAAAAAAATACAATTTTGAAAAAAAAAAGCCTAAAGTATCATTTTACCCTTACCCAAGGGCAAAATGATCCTTCATTTGAAAATAATTGAAAATTGGTTTTTATCGGCAAAATAAAACATGGAAAAGTAATTATGACTATCCATAATGAAATAACATAAGATTAGCAAACATATGGTATGCACTATTTATTTTATGAAAATTTTAATATAAAAAAGTGCCACAAACAATGAAATGGAATATTTCAAAATATTAAATCAAAATTTATGGTCTACAATAAACGCAGAAACAAATAATGCAATGGATTTCAAGCATTTTGAGAACGTCTGAAGGGCTGCAATTATAATTAGGACCCGGTGTTGGAGTTTCTTCAGCCGATTGATAATTTTACACGGCAGTATGGCTGCCCACTTTAGGTCATATCACTGGAACACGTCGAGAAACATAACAAACTAAACAAGAATAAATCATATCTATAAAAATACTTTATTCAGTAAACCAAGTCGTATTTCTGTACATTAAAGACTGTATTTCTAAATAAATAGGAAAGTTAGTGCTTACCTTATAAGAGATATGATAAAACCCAGTTCTTTAAAGAATTCTATTCAGACACCTAATGCATCGATCGTTTAAATATCACCATTGCTTCTTCCTGACTTGGCACAACTATTTTATATGTTACATTGTAGATAGTGCTGCCTGTGTGGAAAAAAAAAAACATATGTGGATAGTTTGGCAGAGAGGATCATTTTGGGCACCATTTCCCTACCTTGCCTTACTTTCATAAGTAGTATATTGTTTTGAAGAAAATTTTCGAATGTATTTCATTCATAGCAGATTTCATTTATTTTATTTTCTCATTGCATTTTTGGAAATATCCAAAGTAACATAATTAAAAATGTGATGTGATGGAGCAATCTTGATTGCATATTGCCTCAATTTAAAAAGCATTTTATAAGTCAATCATAAAACTACTTTTTTCCGAAAGCACTGTCGATCAGTGTTGTTTGCGTTCCACATATAAATCATTGATTGAGAAAAGGATTCTTTAAAACAGTTTGATTTTTATGCGGAAAATAAAATTATGTAATAAAAGACCAGTGCAAAATAACAGAATACCTTACGGTAAATTCACGTAGATAAATGTTTCTGCAACTTTTGGTAATCTGATAGCCGAAAGAATATATTAAATATGGTAGGTTCTAATACTGACACTAAAGAATTTATTTAAAAGAAGTAAATCTGAAATTAAAAAGTGCTACATTGAATCTTCAATTTTCTAACATTTTGTAATTTAGCTACATTTTGCGGAAGTATTTCCGCTAGTTTCAGTAAAATCACGTATTAATTTTAAAATTTCAAAAAATAATTATGAAACTTTCAGAAAGAAAAAAAAATAAGACTTGCAACATTTTTCAAACGTTTTAGCACCTATGCAAACTTAATTGTTTTAGAAAGTTTTATAACACGTCTTGCAGTGTATTTAGCATATAGTTTAAATTAACGTTACAAAACTTTTTGGAGTCTTTGAAGTCACTCAAATGCTTTTATTTATGTTAAGGATTGTTTGTGTAAATATGGCAACACTACGCTACGGCGATCTGCCAAGGACGGGGTGTGCCTTGGTAGTAGAACTTTCTAAGGGGGTTCTAACGCGTATTCACGTTACATCTGGAGAAAACCTACCAAAACTCCAGACCGTTTGATCGACGGCCGCGCGATGGGACCCGAACCCGGGACCTTCACACTTCGGCCGTCTACCATTTTCAGTGACATAGCCACTGTGCCATGGTGAAGCCCTTATGTTAAGGAAACATGTCACTTATACCACTAAGAATATGTTTAGGATTTTGTTATGGGTTTTGTTTAGGTTTGTTATGGAAGTTTACATGCTATAGAAAGATATTTGTATAAATTAGAGGTAGAATCTGGTTAACGAAAAACTGACTTATTTGGTAAGACAAAGAATAAAAAAGCGATTATGTTGCTATTCTTTTTTTTATTCAACATACTTTTGAATCTATCATTGACCGCCACTCTGGCAAAAAAAATTGATTAATTTGTGGCGAATTCATCTACTAAGCAACAAGTGTTACTAGCTTTAAAAGTGTATCTAGATCTGAATGACATGCAAGTCATTAGGATTTAAACACAATTCTGCCTTTAAACCAGAGACACGCTGAGTTCCAGGGAATCACGCTGACTTAAATTGCTCTCATTCAGTTACTATTAATTAAATACGGATATTCAGCATATTATAAAACCATATTGTTGTTATTTTTAAAAACTCGTGTATTTAGAACTCTAAATAACACAAAATGGAAAGCTTAAATTCATCAATGTAATTAAACACAAGAGGAAAAGAACAGTAAGATAAGCATTGTTAGTTTGACGGAATTTTCATATCGGTGCAAATTTTTATATTATTTCATATTATGAAACTATTAAATTTTGAGTTAACATTTTTTACAAACTATACATTAAAAATGGTACTTTAAGGGCTTAACCCTTTGCAAGATAATTTAACCCTTGGTGGCGCAACCCTTTCGCAATGCTGAAAAAAGGGCAGCCGTTGCCATCGTTCGACTTAACTACCAGCAAGATGGCGGACAATCGAAACGTTCATCGCGTGCCACAGATCTAGAGACCCTTTTTTGACGACAGCTGGCTGTGCTGCAACGGCTGCCCTTTTTTCAGCATTGGTCAATCTATCCGGATGTTCTCGCATTCTTCCATTTTTCAGCAGATATCAGTGCTGTTAAAAATAATCGTGACCATTTTTAAGGAAAATGACGTGCTAAAAAGTAAAGGATTCTCTTAGAGCTATGTCACCCGCAACTATTTTTATAGAAATCCAATCCATTTCTCGTGACTGGCAACAGTCAAAACGTCGAAGTTGGGTGTTCCCAGAGCGGGATCATTGCGCCTTAAAGGGTTAAAAAGTTTGTAAATTATGTTATAAGCAGTATGCGGGGAGCAAAATTGCAATACATTTAACGCACTAAATACTTAGTTATACAGGCAAAACAATAGCTTCTAAATTTAGAATACCTTACTAACTATCACACATAACTTTACTAAATACCACATGAAGAAAATTACTTAGAGATTAACAAGTAAAATTCCTGACGTCATTCTAAAAACTATTATGTGAACAGACTGTTAAGGAAGTTGTTATCGAAGGTGTGTAGATTATGGCAGATGCTGATGATGCAAAATTTCCTAGACAGGAACTTTACTTTAAATATAGCAATTAGCAGTACAGTAACTTTGGCAGAACCGTAGTGTTTTTTATTTATTTCTTATTATTAAGGAGCCGTTAATGATACTGGAAAAGTTTTAGTAGGGAAATGATGTATGCATATTTGATTATTTAATTTATTTATTAGAATTTGTAAACCGTTCGATCAAACGTTGTTGAGTAATAATTGAATATATGTAATGATGCTCAAAATTCCTAATTAGACTAACCCATTTTTTGTAAAAAAAGATGTCAACTGAAATGCATCTTGGATGGAAATGAAGAGAAAGAGTGTTCTTTACAAAGTTATAAAAACAAAAAACTGGTTGATAAAATCTAATAATTGAAAACTGCTGAATATTTTTAGATGTTTTTAAAGCTTTTAAGATGCGAAAATAATTTTAATTTAAACCACATTACACGAATTTAAATTGTGCTTAATACTATGACAAAAATCTAAAAAAATTAGAAAATACAATAACTTATACAGTAAGAAACTAAGAGAAATACATTACTTGGAGATCCAGATAATACGAAAGAAAAGACATGAAAAATTCATGTTTCGTGTATTTATTTAGCATTTAATTATTTATATACTGAAATTACGTTGCTGATATAGTATATATGTAGACCAATCGTGTGATATGAAAAGTAAATAAACAATCATCAGTTTTATACTCCCACACTATTAGCTATCGAACGTTTTGTTTGCTTAACGAACTAGAACAAAATTTGCAAAATAAAATATTCCATTAAAACTGCAGCACAAATTCGAGAGGAGTTTCCAAGGACCAGAAGACCCCAATCCACTGAGAAACTTAATGGAGTAAGGTCCGAAACATTTCCGCGCTACTTCATTGTCCGATTGGAGTTGTAGAGTTAACCTTTACCTAAGGATTCCATAGATTTCAATAAAATTTGTTGGGAATATTTTCGACGTGCATGAAATAGTCCAAGCAACCCCATTTGATCAAATGCCTTAACATATGTGACCAGTTGAATAGAATGCATTGTTGGGTTACACTTCTAAAGTGACATAGACGTTCAAGCTTTAATGAATATTTATCAGAAATGCACCCATGTCCAAGTAAGCATTATTAATTCAATAAAACATTTAGTAGCGATTTCCTAGAATAATGTGACTTGAGAGAATTAGGAAAGTGTTATTTTAGAATAGAGTAAGCTTTTCTAAGAAGATTTTCTCGCGCCAAAACTCTGTTTCGAATATTTGGATCAGGCTGTAAACGGCTCTAAAGCCGTTAAAATAGACTGTGTAGAGCTATATCCAACCAAAAGAAGCTGAAGGAAAATACATAATCATATTACTCTGTTATTCATCTATAGGATGCTGCAAATGATTCTTTACAAAGTTTTAGGGATGTTAGGAACACATAATAATGTAGGGTAATCATACTAAAAGAAGTGAAGAATCGGTGAAATATTTGACTTCCCCCCACCTCCCCAGAAATTAATGTTATTTTCTGTAAAAGCATTCACTTTAAATAGACAGTCAAAATATCGTATTTCGTTTTGATTTATGCTGATTTCGGAGAACAAATCTCTAAATACGAAACTGAATCAAAAAACAAAACTGACACGTCCACGACTCTTTCAAATTGATTATTAATTAGAAATGCATAAGATAGCGTTTGTGACTTTATGAGAGGCGTATTCGGAAAGTAAGTTTCATTTTGAAAGAAAATAGCATTTCTTTTTCAAGCCAATTTTATTTTTACGTGAAAGAGCATACCTTAAACTATTTTTTTAGATAGTTTCCGCCGATGTTCAAACACTTATCGTAGCGGGTTACCAACTTTTCTATATCTTCTTCATAGAAACTATCCGCCGATATGACGATAACCACGACTCCACAGCATTTTTCTCCTCATTGTCGGATCCAAAGCACTTTCCGCCTATCTCGCGCTTCTTGTGCAGGAACAAGTGGTAGTCGGACGGCGCCAAGTCTAGGCGGTACGATGGGTGATCGAACTGTTCCCAAAGAAACTTTCTAATCATCGTCGAATCATTCGAGCGCACTTTCTCACCATTCCATCACTCATCCTGTCTTCACTGTAAACGTCTTTAACTTGACGATAAATTTCAGCGGGTTTCAAATTCCTTGCGTTCAAAAATCGAATTACAGCACGAATCTCACAATCGGCGAGATCAGTAATTGTCTTAAGCATTTTAAATGTGTACAGGAAACTGAAAACTCAATGTAGAGCATTTAAAATGGTGTCAGTTGAAAACCAGTGAATAAGGAAGACTAGTGCGTATGCGCGGAACGCCGACCGCAGCGTTGTGGCGGCGGTACAATCAAATGGTACCTACTTTCCGAGTACCCCTCGTATAATCATGCTGTCACAAAGATAAGGCACAACGAAAAACATATCAACATATTGCAGTCTAGCTGAAATCAATTTTCCCCCCCATTTTCTACTTCTTTTTAACAATTTAAAAGTCTATTTCAATTGATATAGACGCCATAGAGATATCTTTAGGAAATAGTCAAAACGCTATTTTAAGGAACAGCTTTAAGCTAAGTAGTTCTTTCAAATACTATCAGTTTTGTAAGTCATAACTTTATACGAATATCTGAATTCAAACGATATACACATAGAGTTTTATTCCCAAACTACTTTTGGTGCGAGATAAAATTTGAAACAGATTCAGTTAAAAGGAATCCCATTTCTTTATGAAACGACATTATTGAGCATTTCACTTTAATACAAAATTTTTCAGAAAAAGGAGAAATGCTTTTAATATACGTGCAGTAGACTTTAGTAATGTCGAATAACCGTGTATGTTTTTAGTGAAGATTAGAAGATGAAATCAACTACTTTACAAAATTATTACACTCAGTGGTTTGCAAACTAATTGTAAGTTAAAGCCAATAAATTATTCAAAGCAAAAAATTAGAGGTTATAAAATAATCAATTGCCTGTGTTTAAAAGCGAGATAAACTTCATTTATAGATAAAAATATGCGGCATACTATATTTTACATATTTTATTGCTAATCAATTGAAAGTAAAAATTATTTTAAATAACCCATAAGAAGTACTTTACTTGTTCGCATTTTCACATAAACTGTAAAATATTCTTAATAACGTTATTTTTCGAATTTCTAAGATTTATAACACATGCGGCCACAAGGCCTTGGTTCAGATTTGTCAATGACAGTCCTGAGTGGCCCAGAGATAGAATATTGACAATGATAAGACCTTTCCTGACCCGATTGTCTCCGCAAACACCTTCACAGTATTATTTTAGCTTCCGAATATCTTTGTCTTCTGTGTGATAACCAAGAAGAAATGGACATGCTTCACCTTGCATCTTGACCTGCTCTGTCACCCCCCCTTCTTCTTCTGGAAGCGTTGTCACTTTTTCACCTTCTATTCTTGCTCTTTATTTTTGACATCTGTTGTTCTGTTACTTGCCATTAGAAAAAAAATATTAACAACTATCTGTACATTACTTAAACCTACATGAATTTCACTTAAAACCTTGATTAACTACTGAGGGCTAAAATGATAAAAAACACACTGATCCCTGACATGATTTTTAATTTGGGTATGGACAAAATCGCATAAAATAAAACTTTTCAAAAATCAAGATTACATTGCATGCTTATATCATTCGTCATTTTAAAGGTTGCATTAAAAATTTTGAAGTTTTAAAGTGTTTATGTATAGTGCGTATACTTTAGGTAGTTTGCGATTTACAGGAATATGCTCAGGCACAAATCACAGTAAAAAGAGGCGTGCTTTTCAATGACAACATGGACAGTAAAATGAAAACGGATAATATTTAGCAGATTTTTTTCTTTTTCTAACCTTACAGAATAAGTTCATTACAATTGCTTAGTTGTAAATGAGACTTGGTGACTCAGAGAATTCTAATGTTATTTATTATGTTTGTGTGACATCTCGAAAAATTGAGTATTTTTTAACATATTCAAAAATGTAAAGCATCACACTAGTTTTTCACATGAAAATGGGAATTTCTTTTATCTGAATGATACTTTTGTAGTATATTCAGTCATCCACTATTTTTGTAAATAATTAATATATATTGTTATTGTATATATATATATATATATATATATATATATATATATATATATAATTAATTAATTAATATATATTGTTATTGTATCATATATATTGTTATTGTTCTTACGAAAGGTGCTTGTGTTACTTTTATTTTGTCCATGTACATTAAATGAATCCACGGTGAAATTTTATTATTATTCCTTATATTTGCTGGAAGTATATGAGTGAGCATGAGCATATTAATGGCGTTCCGATTAATGTATATAGTTTTATTTGTAATTTATATTTAAGATCAATTAATCGATTCAACATTTCTAGTCCCATGACAAATTTCAGTTATATCAAAATTTTGAATTTAAAATCATCTTGCTATTTAAAGAATTTAAAAATCGAGAGATCTATCGAGAAAAAAATTTTCAATTCATCCCACAAGTATTAAAACAATTTTTAATCAGATACATTTTTTATTACCAGCTTAAAAATTAATACATGTAGAATCTGCAAATGTTTGCGTATTTTTATTAAAAGTATTCATTATGAAAGCATTGAATTGCTTTCATTAGTTGCTTAAACTCTTTTTGAGTGTTCACATTTTCAGTCACTTACACACTTCATCACACATCAATATTTACATTAAGAACTTTAAGCACATTACGGCACAGTTTTCATGTTAAGTTAATTAGTAAAAAAATGTGCAGTTATTCGCAAAATAGTTTGTGTATTTTGCCAGACCTGCATTAACATGCATTCCGTTCGTTAATTGTATGCATGTGTAGGTAGTATCCGTTAAAAGTAGGTCGAATCAATGCATTTTTAGGGAAGCTCAAAGTAATTACATTTATAATCACATCGTCTAGTATAAAACTTGTTTACATTCTAGAAACATTTATTTTATGTGTTCTACTATTAAAATCATTTTCTCTTTGTCCATATTGATGTTTTCATTAGTAATCTGCATGAATTTATTATACATCTAGCTGTTGTATGTTTTAGATTAGCTAAAACTCAAAATTTAATAGAAAGTTAATGCACAATTTCAAACAATTGTATATTATTAATCATGCATTATAACCCATTGCATGAATTTTCATGTATCTTCGTCAACTTAACAACCATGTCTTCGGTGATTTGAGATATTCACATTGATTTTCTAATTTTTAATCACTTTTAATTAAACCACGTTAACTGGTTGACATTCGTATGATCAAATGTATTTTTAAAACTGCGTTTTTATAATAAATTCAGATTGTTTTATTGTTAATCAGCTAAATGTCATATTGGCGGAGTTGAATTTTGCAGGTTATTGTCAGTTAATGCGAAATAAAAACCCATTTTTTCAAATTCATTTAATGAGCATCAGGCTTTAAAATTCTGCTAGTGAAGTCTTCATTCAAAAGTATTTAATAATTTCAAGAGAACAATTACTCAGAGTACTTTATGAAGGGTGACGACTGAGAAAATAAAACGTAATTTCCAAAAACAATCTCATTACTTAAAAAATATAGTTTGTTCTGTCTAAACAAAAATATGCATGAGTAAAATCTTTAACACTCAGGGCCTTTCATAAATCGTTTATTAAAAGACACTGTTTGCTATTACTTATATCACTGAAAATATATGTATATAGAATTAATTCCATACTCTTCCCCTTCGGCTCTAAAATAAACGACATTTATGTTGATAAAACTCTAATAAATCTGTTATAATACATTTTTATCTCCGTCATCAGTGTAAACAAATTTCACATGAACAATACGGAATATGGTGATTTAATAATAGTTTATCATCACGTCAGCACATTTAGATTGAAATGGCGATGAAAATCATCAACAAAGCAATGAAAAACATTTGCAGGTGAGATGCAAATTTCTGGAAATTCAGGAAAATAACAATACTTTGTACTGATTACTTGATATTGTCTTGTATCGCTTACTTGATAAGATCATGATGTAGATTAACCCATACAGCAATCATGTTGTCAGTGACGTTACATTTCGTAACGTCCGTCTATTCATAAATGTGATATGAATGCACGCATTCTGTGAAGTCTCTTCGTGTCAAACATGTGGCATTGGAGTCAGATGTCACAGTGTAATGCGGAGACGCCCACGGAGTAACTATGACGTCCATGATGGTCAAAGTGCGTCACAAAAAAACTGTCCACGGCCAATCTTCATACCGTCCTGGGCAATCAATAACGTCTATCAGACTACTAGAGTCAGCGATTTTCCACCGGATTACTGATTGAACATGAATCATTGCACATCCAATTTGTAATCGAGTTGACAATCCCCTCACTCCACCGAGACGTCATTAAGCGGCCCGGCCGGTATGAAGATTGGCAATGAAACTGTCCCTGACGGTCATTAGTCTGTCTCCACAACTTCTATGCAACTTACAGACTGTCTCATGAAGTCAAGTTGCCACGTCACAGTGCTGCAAGGGTAAATAACTGAAACATTTTTATGTGTAAAGAAAAAATTTATTTCACTGTTCAAATAACCTTTTAAAGAAATATTAATTCAGGTCATCAATATATGTTTATCAGATCAAGTTCTTTGTAACACTAATAAATAGTTAAAGGCCTGAAGAAAATAGATTTTGATATTTTATAAGTATCGTTATTTTGAAACAGTTTTTTAGCTTGAATAAAATTAGTTACATTTAAACGCTTCTATTGAATTTCAGAATCTGATAACAAACAGCGTACAAAACTACAATAAAATAAAAATCAATTGATATGTAGGGTTACTCGTTTGAATTGTTTCTAGAGCTTTAGGCATTTTCCTATTCCAAGACCTAAAGTATTGGAAAATCCTTTGATTTCAAAGAATTTTTTACTTTCAGTTAACGAAGAAAATTTTATCGATACAAAAGAACTCTTTGAAAAACAAATGCTGTGTTAATCTTAATTTTTTTTCAAAATGTATAACAGTGTTCTTAACGAGATAAATATGATAACGAACGTCTATCAAGAAAACATTATGTAAATTAATATTATAGGTACATGGTTATAGATTTTACTCTTCTATATAAATAGTGGAGTGTTTCAGTATTAATAGCGTAAATTTCGACAATCAAATGCATGAGTATGTTAACTCTAAAAGTTTCGTTTGGAGTAAAAAGTATCTGTAAAAATATTTTTTCAGCTTCTGACAGATTTTTCTTATTTAATTTGCCTGCATTTTCTTTTGTCAGAGATTCTAATATTCTTTCAGTGTGCATAGACAATCTTACACACTAAACATCGTTTATATACCCTAAAACATTACACATACCAAGCATTAAGTAACACCTACTACAGTAAAGTGAGAAGAAATACTTAGTTATAATTTAAAGCAGACATCGGCCATGCTATAATTTAAATTTTCCATTGTATACTTTAAATTTCTTTTATTACAGATTACACGAACTGACAGCGGACTGTTTTAAAGTTTATGCACATCAATTGTTCAAAACTAATACACATATCTTTGATATTTGGCTTCATGAAAATTTAATATTTAAAATAAAAGGATGATCTTTCTTTGTATTTTGTGCAGTTTTTCGTCAACGAAAATGAATATAATCCCACTATCGAAAATTTATGATCATGACATCTCATCGTATAAGCAAGAGAAAATGATGATGACCCGGATCATTTTCTGACCAGGAAAGTGTACTCACACAGATGTATCAAAATTTCTTTCTTTTTCTTTTTTAAGTGCGCGTTTTTTTATAAGTATTTTCAATAAAGTGAGATATTTTATTGAAGGAATGCGATGACCCTTGTTTTTATTTCTCCGGATTATTAGAAATTGGCAATTAAATGGGAAATATTCTCGTCATCAAGTATAGATGTACTAACACTTCTTTTTTCTACGCATACATTTTGGACATTTCGCCCAAGTCCTTTTTTTTCATTTTGGCTTATTTTTGACCAATGATAAAAGTAAAAAAAAAAACAAAAAACGCACATTATACAAAATTACACCTATGCATTAGCTGGAATTATCTTAAATAATATTTCTTACTAACAAGATTTTTATAGCAGTTTTTCACAAATGATTTCAAAAACATTGAACTTTTTACTAAGTTAGTGTTTGTTTGGAAAACAGAATATACGAATAGCGCATATATTCTTTTTAGATATTTTCAAATAAAATTAGATGACTATTTTTTTAATCATTATGTTTTTTAATATCTAGTAGTGTACTGTAAAACTAAAATACTACTCACATTAAATGTGAATACATTGTTTTACAAGATTAATATACATTTTTAAAGCCTTTTACGCATTAAACATGCACATAAAAATATAAAAATCTTCGTTAATCCCTAAGAATATTTCGTAAATATTCGCACATGAGCAAGGTCATCGTTAAAAAAAAGTCATTATATACCGTACTGACGGGTCAACAGGATAGATTTTATTTCACATACATATCATTGTTATATAATACATTTCAAAAATGGAATTAAAACTTCTAAAAAGCAATTATAAAACTTCTTTGAGGTTCACACATTCGGACCTTTCCCGTAATTGGCCACTTTTATGCAACGGATAGTGGAAACCAAATTTACGCAACTCAAGAATGGTTAAGAGATTAAAATATTAAGTGTGACCAATAGGTTGCAGTGAAAAAAAGTTTTTTCGTAATTTTAAAATCCAGTAGCCACCAAAAGTTGAGTTTTTTATTCAATAAGAAAAATACAGAATTTCAAAATTTTTGAAATATATCTAGAAGGTCCACGTTGCTCCAAAATGTCACAAAAATTCGAAAGTTTGAGTATTTTAATATTATTTATAAGATAAAAATAAATGTGCTTTCTAATATCCAGTTGCGAAAAAAGTTGGATTTAATGCTTTTTAAAGGCTGTGCAAGATTTAGAATTGTCTGAAAATAACTTGAGGATCCACTGCTGCTAGCAGAGTCATACAAAAAAGGGGAAAAAATCCCTTTTCATTACGAGTAATTGCTTACTGGGAAATAGTTTTAATTATCCAAATTACAAACAAGTGTACTTAAATAAAACGTTAAACACTTGAGTTAAACACATCCGTTAAACAAAAACAAGAAAAAAAAGTGAGTTAAACTTTTTTTTTATAACTGCGCTACTTTTTGTTTACCTGAAATTAACTTACTTAAATTCTGTGTCTAGCATAGAACCATCCTGTAAAACCCAATTCGAGCACGAATAAAGCCATACCTTGAATGTTCTCCGCAGACTGCGGTTACTACTTCGGTAACTAATTTAAGAAATCTCACTGTTGCTTGAGTGGCATGGTAGTTTGAAAATGTCGAAAAATCATGATTGTAATTCCGTCCCTGGGATTTCCTTCATTTTATCCTTCATAATTCCTTAAATAAGCGGTGGTGCAGTAACTTGAAGGCATTTAAAACAATCAGATCAATGTAATCCTGCGCCTTGAAATTTAGCTTTGGAGCGTTGAAATTTCTTATATTTTGAATTTCATGTTCCTTTGGGGCTTTTAAAATTCTACAAACTGCACATCCTTGGATGTATTTTCTATTATCTAGCATGGTCAAAATAATGTTTTCAGGGAGGGCAAATATTCCATTTCGCTAAATAATGGAATCTATCGCCAACAAAAGTTCTTCGCTAAGGTATCAGGACTACTTGATCATATGTCATCTGGATGGATCCATCCTTGCACGATGGACGTTCCGTTATCATAAATCAAATTGATCAATAGACCTTGACTAATGAGATTCAGTGAAAGATTTGACTGAGCAACATACCGGGTGTTCCATAAATGACTGATGGATTTTGAAAATCAATAAAAAAAGACGGAATGCGATAGATATGTATCGTTTGCGGCCTTATGCTCAGGAAATCAGGGAATTTTATCCCACCAAATTTCAAATTTAGTTAACATTTTCACCCACAGGTGGCGCTGAAAACTATGAAGACATAAAAACTAGTATGAAAATTTTGCAAGGACTGTTGCAAAAAACTAGACAATGACATTTTCAATGTAACCCCCATTTGCTGCAACAACGTGGCGCAGTCTGAGTGAAAAATTTCCAGACATCCGTTCAAACATGTCACTTGGAATTGTCTCACATGCAGTACAGATGTGCTGCTTCAGCTCCGCAATTTTCTGTGGAGTTTGGCGAAACACCAAATCTTTCAGATACCCCCTAAAGAAAAAAGTCGCAGAGATTCAAGTCTGGCGAATAAGGAGGCCATGCCACTTCCTGTATGCATGAAATAAACCAAGGCGATTACTCGCTCACTGAAATGTTCGTTCAAGAAATCAAATCCTGCAGACGTTCGATGTAGACGAGCACCGTCTTGCATGAACCAGGAGGCATTCGAACAGTCCGCCAAAGCAGTATGGATCCCCATAAATTCTTACAAAATCCCAAGATATCGTGCAGCATTTATCGGTTGCTCTCGAAAAAATGGCCCTATTATTCCTTTGTAGGAAACCGCAACCCATACCATTATTTTTGTTGAATGCTGGGATGAAGGTTCAGCAATATGAGGATTTTTGCTTCCCCAAATTCGCGAGTTCTGCTTGTTGACATAGCCATTGATGTGAAAATACGCTTCGTCTGAGAACCATATGTTGCCAACATCGAGTTCACCGTCATCCACAATTTGCAGCATGGCGTTCGCGAAATTATAGCTTGCATTAATGGCATTTGGACTGAGGGGTTGGTTAGTCTGGATTTTGTACGGGAACATGTGAAGGCTGTGGCGCATGAGACGGTGAGTGCTCATTCTTCGGAGTCCAGTACAAGATGCAACACGGCGTACGTAAATCCGGGGCCGCTGTTGGATAACCTAGCATTTGACTCTGTAACTGGCAGGCGTAGCCGTCGACATTTACAATACGGTCATCATTCACGCTCCCCGTTCGTTCGAATTTCTGGAATAGAGTCCATATCGCATTGTCTGACGGTCCGTTTCTCCCATGAAATTTTCTTTGGAAACTGCGCCTCGTTTGAACGAAACTGTGTTTCAGGCGGTGGAACTCTAACACAATAAATACCCACTGTTCAATGGAAAAACCATTTTGGTAGAGCGTTAGAGGTACTATAACAAATATACACATCACAAAAATATATTAAATACCAATTCTTGCATGTATCAAAAATGTGTTTTTCATATGTTTCAAAAATGACTACATAATGTGCTCGAAAATTTTGAGCATACGTATACTCATGTTTGAGTTCTTGCATGAACTTAAATAAAATGAGAACATAAGTTTATTAAATTTGAGACCACATTACTCAGCTATGATGGGATCAGAATGTACTCAAAAATGAATACATTCTGCTTACTTTTGAATATGTTGTTTTTACAGTGTGGATATTAAAAATTATTTTTAAATATATTTTGTAAAAAATATAAAAATTCTCAAGTTTGAGAATTTTTGTGACAATTTGGTGCCATAATGGACCCTCAAGGTATATTTCAAAAATTTTGAAAGTTGGGACTTTTCTAATTCAATAGAAGACACAACTTTTGGTCACTATTGGATTTTGAAAAAAAAAAAAAAATCCACTGCACCCTAGTGACCAACTTATTAATTTTGCAGTTTAATGACGCAACTAGGTCTTATACTCTTACAGCCTAATAATGTCGTCTACCAGAATAAAAAAATAATAATCAGTTTACTTGGTAGACGTTACGAAACTCATTTTTCTCTCTTCAAAGGCAGAAAACTTAAGTTGCGCTTTTTAAACGAAAAATACGCATTTATTTACGAGGTGAAGTGATATCTACATTAGAAACGAAACTTAAATAAAAATAAATGAATGAAATCAAGCACTTTAATGAAATCAAACACATTTGATAATCAGAAAATAGTCGCTAGTTGTTATTAATTTATTAAAAATAAACATTTTTTAAAATTTATTTAAAATCAAATAATGATTGTAGTTTCCCTTCAAAAACGAAGTAAATTGTGTATTGATACCAAAGATATTATACATATTGCAGGGAAATATTTATCCTGAATAGAGAATGTCACAGAAATTATCAGGAAACATCTATTTTACGAAAAAGCTTCTGATTACTATAAAATGAAAAAAAATGTTTGAATAAAATAATTAGATGCAGCTGAAACTGTGAGAGTAATAAGGTTTGAGTGTTGCTGTTCTTGCATCTGATTATGCCTCGTATAGAGTAAAACTATAAGCTTATTTTAAACAGTTGGACTGTAGAACATTTAATCAGACACAACTTTAGTGCCACTTCACTAATTAGTAAAAGGCGCAACAACAATTTTAGCACGTTATTCTAACCATAGCTGTTATCTCAACTTTTCGTTTCATTAAAATACTTTCATTGTGCTGAATACATTTATCGACGATAATTTAAATTAATATAGTACTTCATGAATACATTTATCAAAATAAATGCATCGCAATCAAATCAGACATCTCTTTAACTAATGCCCACGCTACTTTGATGTAAAAATACTTCTTAAATGTGACTTTTTAAATTTAGAAACATTTGGAAATTTGCGACTAAGTATTGTACATAGTTTTGCGTACAATACTTATGGTGCTTTTATTTCCTTTGTATTTATAACTATTTTTAATACTTTGTTTACGCAAGCATGGACACAGAAAATATTTAATAATGTCTTAACAAGTAATACTATTCTTCAACGCAATCTTTTCAAAGACCTTTGTATCAAAACAATAAGATTTACGCTTCTGCTATTAGTAACAAAAATATTTCGTTGAAAATGTCATTACCTCGGCTTATGATCACTACTTAAATGGCAATGATATGGCAGAAAAGGGATAAAAAGTTATTACATAATCATTATACACATAAACGTACTTCAGGAGAGGAAATCCTTCAAATTATTTTAGATAAAATGGCTATAGTCTTAATTCAGTAAGCTTATTTTATCTGTAGTTCATTTTAATAAACAAAGCATATTTTAATGGGTTTTTTTCCGAATAAAACACAAAGCGGTTTTTTAAAGATAGTCTGTAGTAGGATGAGCTGTAATATGTAAATATACAAGTTTGTTGTATATATAAATTATTAAAATCATTTTTGAGTTTAACTTGATTTTTATGTTAATTTTGATAGTGTTGATTTTAATGATTTCGATTTTGATTTCGATTTTAATTTGATTTTAATGTATAATTGAAGTTCATACTAAAGCAACTAAACAAAATTTTATCAAAACGAAGAAAAACATTAGATTCTTAATTAAAGAGGTGAAAAATATTTCAGAAATTATGCAGCTATGTCTTATAGGATTCATATCTTACGGTTTAAATACTTTCTTTGGTTTAAATAAACTTTCACCATTAAAATATCATTACAGTTTACAAATAATCAAAATTAACATATAAATTTGTATAAATGAAAATTTGAATTATTAAATGGAATCAAATTAATTTTAACATGTTTTAGTTTCTTAGATTGCATGACGTTTCAGCGAAATGTATTGGACGGGTTCACTTATTCAATATGAACCAATCCATTACAAACGTATTTTGTTTTGGGAAAAATTGAAGATAAATTTTTTTTTATAAATATTTCAATTTTCAATCATTCGTTATTTTTTTAGCATCTTACACTAAAATTGTTTGATTCAGTGTTTATGCACTAAGCCTACAGTTGAGGGTTGGATTCCCGCTCATACTCTTATTGTTTAAATTTCCTTTCTCACTGCTAGTCAAACACTCATTGTGATGTACACTTTACACGACGAGGATTTATAAGCGGAATATATAAACAAAGCACATACGTCAGAAAATAAATATTCTAAATACAACAACAACGTTTCTGCATTAAAGCATTTTATGCGAAAATATATATAATTAAAATGCATGTAAAATAAATAAATTTTTTTAAATAAGATAAATATGTAAAAGAGATTTATTATAACTAATTCATACTTTCAGTTCTTATAATCTTAGTATTTGGTTGAGATAACGCTATAATATTGAAAATACCTTAAAATAAAAAAAAAATGGTTTGCACTGAATTCAAAATATTTTTGACTGCCCGTGATAATATCTAATGCTATATCTATATAAATAAAATTAGACTTTTGTCTGTACCTTTCTTGGAATTTAAAAATTTTGCGATTTCTATCCGTTTCAAGCACCCGGGAATCCGATGCGACCCTCAAAAAAAGTCTGTCTGTCTGTCATTCTGTCGTTCTGTCATTCTGTCATTCTGTCCGTGACGCTTTTTGTGTTCAAGCATCACGTAAAAACGACTGAAGCGAATGATATGAAATTGGGTGTCATGATAGGTGGTCACTCAGCTTAAAACATAGGCGTCGAATTTTTAAATAATCTTGATTGGATTTTCAGATTTTGCGAAAATCCTTTCAAACTGCGTAAATTTGTGTTCAAGCATCACGTAAAAACGACTGAAGCGAATTGTATGAAATTGGGTGTCATGATAGGTGGTCACTCAACTTAATACATTGGTGTTCAATTTTTAAAAAATCTTGATTAGATTTTGAGATTTTGCGAAAATCCTTTCAAACTGCGTAAATTTGTGTTCAAGCATAACGTAAAAACGACTGAAGCGAATTGTATGAAATTGGGTGTCATGATAGGTGGTCACTCAACTTAAAACATAGGTGTCTAATTTTTAAAAAATCTTGATTAGATTTTGAGATTTTGCGAAAATCATTTCAAACTGCGTAAATTTGTGTTCGCACATCACGTAATAACTGCAAAGGTGAAAAAATGATATTTGGTGAAATGATAGGTGGTCACTCACCTTAAACTATAAGCATCTAATTAAAAAAAAATCGATCAGATTTCGAGATTTTGTGAAAATCGTTTAAAACTGAGTGAACCTTTGTTCCCGCATTACGTAATAACGACTAAAGCGAATGATATGAAATTTGGTCACATGATAGATGGTTGCTCAACATAAACTATAGGTGTCCAATTTTTTAAACATTTTTATTAGATTTTTAGATTTTGTGAAAATTCTCTCAAAAAACGTTTATATTTCTTCAAACATCACGTAATAACGACTAATACGAATGATACGAAAATTAGTGATATGATAGGTAGCTGCTAATCTTAATTTATAGGCGTTGAGAGAGAGAATTTTAAAAATATTTTGATTACATTTTGAGATTTTGCGAAAATCGTTTTAAAATGCCGAAATTTTGTTCCAGCATCACGAAATAAAGACTGCAGGGTATGAAACGAAATTGGGTGACATGATAGGTTGTCACTCAACTTAAATTCTAGGCTTCAAATTTTTCAGAAATGTTGATTAGATTTTGAGATTTTGCGAAAATTATTTCAATATGCATATTCGTTCGCGCAACACATAATTACGACTAAAGCGAATGAAATGATATTACTTAGCTACTCTCTAACCTGTAATATTTTAACAGTACATAAAAATTATAACTTCGCTTTCTTTACTTTGGCAACATACTACATCCATTCTGTGTATTCCTACAATTCTGACGAAAGTTCTTGCTGTTTGGAAATTTGCATTCACTAACCCGTCAAGGACGGGTACTTCAGCTAGTATACTATATAAGGGTAATCCGAAAGAAAGTTTTCTCTTATTAATGAAAAGACATGTGTAGATCTGAATTGTACTTCAACATTTAAAAAAAGACAAACGAACATTACTTTTCTATATAGGTGCAATTTACAATATGACATTGCCATGTAACACGATTTGAAATTATTTCTTCAATAATATTTGACTTGACATGCAAAGACATATCTTATATAAAAAATCCCATTGACGATACGAACATGCTATAGAAGAAACGTTGCATTTAGTTCAATGAAAAATTATTTTTATATTCATCTCACACAGTATAAAAAAAGTGTAAATTAACGATAAAACAGAATAACTGCTTAAATACCCTGGTATCCTCCTGCACCAAAAGAACTGAAAATGTGTACGATGGCAGAATTGTTTTTGAAAATTTGGTTTAAAATATTTTGACAAGCAAATTCTGACGGTAGTCAAGCTACTGAAAATTGACATAAATGAAAAAGTATGTGTAGTAGATCTGTTCGCAAAACATCTGATTCAGAATCAGCATTATGATTCAGAAGATTTTACGGTGCTCAAATATTATAAGACAAACATGGTGATAATTCCGTGATGTTGATAAGGTTTTTCAGTCTGCATCGGTGTATCTATCGTAGCACTAAGCAATTGTGTTCCTGCAGAATAAGATTTGAATTTGAGAGTAGTTTGAGTAAGGGTATGTAAAGATTCCGCTACATGAGCTGTCCTCTTTTATAATGTTCATCCTCTTTAAACTTCGAAACATAAGTAGAGCATGTAAAGGTTGTGAGGGGGACAGGTGATCCCTGCACATTGGTAAATTTGCTTTCACAAAAGTAAATAAGTTTCAGAATTAATTGGAAAACATAATTTTTAAAATCAGCTTAAAAATAAAGCGATTTATTGCCATTATTTGCTCTCCACGATCAGAATTTGAACAAATCGTATTTTTGCTTTAGGTACACGACACTTCTTTATAATTTGCAGAACATGCTATACACATGTTCTCTTCTATTAAAGGAAAAAAATAAGTGTAAACTATTTACTTTAAAATGTAAATTATTATACCACACAGAATCCAATTAATACAAAATATGGATTAATGGAATTAAATTATTACGCACGTTTTGAAAACCCTGGAACTCTCCCCACGAAAAGGAATTTTCCGATTTATAAATGAGTAAAACGCTAATATATTTGTTCCTGTGATTCTGATAAATATCAATTACTTAATCACGAATTCTCAACCCAAGTTAAAATATCTGTATACGTTTCTAAATATTTCTATTCAGTTTCTGGAGGAACTGCAGTTCAATCCACATTACCGTAAATAAAAATTCATTGGCTGTGAAGTTTACGATGTAATTGTTTGAATTGTTTGGTTTGCCTCAGGCATTTTCCTGCTCGAAAACGTAAGGTATTTGTAAATAACTTGATTTAAAAGGATTTCCCCTCTTAGATAACTAATACATGTCGTGTCGATGCGGTCTAAAATTTTGAAGGATAAATGAGTCTACGGCTTTTAAATAAATAAGTATATATATATATATATATATATATATTATACAGGGTGTCCCAAAAACCAACACTGACCTGCAATTGTATTATTGGAATCCTGGTCATAGACATATGCATTAAACTGCAAAGTTACGTAAAAAAAGCTACAGAATTTCATAGTATCAATAACTTATTTTTCAGCTGATTCAATCTAAATAAATATATAATTGTAATTTTCAAATGACTCTCGTACAAGAATATTCTCTATTAGTAAATCATGCTTTATACATTGATGAGTTGATGCACAAAGTTTCAATCTTCAATCATATGTAGTGTCAAATATATGTTTAAATAAAGCTTATGTGGGGGTAAATATTATCAAAATAATAGCAGAGGTACTTACTTATACAATCATTGTTTTTTTCTTAATTTGTATACGACCCCAAAACGTGATTTTCCAATTTTATTTCTCCCCCTTTAGAAACCATTGAAAAGTGGTTAAGTTAGAATATTTATTTACATATATCGGATAATTTTTAGAATGAAATGTTTAAGTTTGTGCATCACTTCATTAATGTATGGAGCAAATTTTACTAATTTGGAACTTTTTTGTATGGGACCATGTAAAAATTTAAATTTTGGATTTATTTATGTTTAATCCCCTGCAAAAAATTTAATCGATACCATGAAATTCTCTACCTCAGTTTGAGTAACTTTGTGATTTATTGTATACGTCTATGATTAATGTTTAACCCTCCAAGTGTTTGGGACGTAAAATCCCGTCTACACCCCACACCATTCCAGTTATCAATCTCTCTCTCTCTCTGCAATGCATCCATAATTTATATTATTTTCAACACTCAGGTATCATAAAATATGTTTTGATATTAACGCTTATGAGTATTTTAGGAGTTTACCTTTTAATAATTACGAATCTTCCTATCAAAATTGTATTTCTTTAATAATTTTAAAGTTGCATGAAAATTTTACCGTGAAAACAATTTTATATTATTTGCCCATTTTCAAAACTCTCAGAGTGTTTTAAGGAATAAAAGTCAAGTTAAGTATTTTTGGGATACCCTACGCGCGCTATATATATATATATATATATATATATATATATGACAGGTTAGAGGGATTACATGCTAAATTAAAATTTATTATTTGTGGAAAATGATGTTGTTTTATATACAATTTGTTTCTAATGTTTAAAAATTTAGAACGATTAGGAGTTATCGTTCGTGGATTATAAGCGATACTCTCAATGTAGCTCACATACTTTCAGGCAATCAAAGAAAACGAGAACAGAGTTTGTCTACAACAAAGCCAGTTATTATAGTTTTACCAAATCTTTAAATAATAGACTCGGTAAGTTGTGTATAAAAACAATTGTATGCACTTTTCGAAGAGTCTACGCCTAACCTTTGCCAAATATGCAGTAATGCGTTCTGACACCTCTTTCATAGTCAGCCATTTTTAATATTCTCAACGACGCCAGATGACATCTGAGGAACGACAGAGCTATCAACTTAAATCAAAAAAGGTCTTGGAAATTTAAATAAGGCGTCTTTGGTGAGCTACCTATTATATATACAGGGTGATGCATTGTTACACAAAGAAAAAGCAAATCGAAATTAGATAGAAACGTAAAGACGATGGCTTCACACAATAGTTGTTCTTTTTAATATAATGTCGAAATAATAGTGCACATTCCTCATATGATTTAGAAAATTTAAACGTTCGTTTCCAAAACCGGTGTTCCAAAAACAAGGGATTTTGGGGATTTCCTGGATCGGCTAAAAGAATTAATTTATCAGAATTTTTAGAGAATTCATTGAGTTTCCTTCGAAGTAGTCTCTCTTATATTCGATGCTCTCATCCAGCCTTCTCACCGACTGTTCTAAGCAGTTCTGAAGCAAGAGCTTTCGTCAACTTTGGTAACTCGTCAACCACATCATAAACACTTCCCTTTTACGATTTTTTTCCGCTCTCTGGAACAGAAAAATGTCGCACTCGGCAAGGTCTGGTGAATAAGGACGGTGGGAAATCATAGTCTGCCCCTGATACCCCAAAAAGCAGTCCACAGGTAAGGCAGGGTGTGCGGTAGTGTTCTTAACATGAAAGAACCATTCGCTTGAGCAACAGAGCTCTACATACGTTACCTCCACATAGTCTCCCACAAAAGCCTTAAAACATCTAAATAAACGTGCTGGCTAACAGTATGAGAGTTCAAATTTTGTCTATCGTAAAAAGGTGGTTCTCGTTGATTTTTTGATAGATTTTAACAGTGTTTTCGACATTTCGAGATAACAGAGGACGGCAAAAACCAGCATAATCTTCAAAACTTATCTCACCCGTTTAAAGCTCCCAAAAAACTTGAAAACTTGTGCGTGGTTCATAGCGTCCTTCATGAAAGCCTGTCGAAGCTTTTTCTTAACGTTAACTTTCAACTCAGGGGCCGCTTAGATAGCTGATTTTTCATAGTGCATGGATCTTTCATTGGGGAGGAGGGGTCCCCCACGCGCATAGCTCTTAAGTATAACTTCTAGTTTAGAATTTTTTGTTTGGGGAGGGTGGTTTGGGGAGATCATGCAATAATCAGAACATAAGTCTCTCTTTTTTAAACGTAGGTAAGAAATATAGCATACACTCCAAAGCGCTTTTAAATTGATTATAAAAAAAAAAAAAATTCAGGATGGCTTTTGAGATTCCTCATTGCTATTTAATTTCGCATTCGTGTTTGAGGAACCCTCACGGAAATTTGTTTACAAGTATTAACGAATCACTTTACTTTAGTTGCAACCCAGCAAACACACTACTGCCTGCAAAATGACGGCAAGGTACCCGCCGTGCTGGCAAAGTGCCGTATGCCGGGAGCACAGTACATTGCCGTCAGTTTAAAGTCACTGGAATACCAATGCCTGAAGAATGCATATGCGCCAGTACATTGCCAGTAATGGCGAAATGCCTGTCGCGCCCATGTGTCTAAAACATGCACAGCATAGTTAACGGCGCGGTACTGTTTAAAATGTACCGGGCCAGCACTTTTTAGAGGTAATGGGCCAGTAAATATTTCGTAGTGTTAGCATAAAATTTCGTTATTTCATTTAAATAAATGGGACCTGTATCAGATGTCGGCCCGAGGCCGCACGTTGGCTTAATCAAACTCTGATAGGCGTTCATATTATTATTAGCGTTTTTAGCTTTCGGGCACCCCTGTGATGAAGATCACATATTTAATAATAATTTTCATTTGTGTTTACTTTCTTAAATTTAATACATTTTAAATCAAGCATTTTAACTTTAAATTCTCTTCCCATTTTTAACTACTCTGTCTTTCAAAATTTTGTATTACGCCTTTTCCCGCTTGTTTAATTTCAATTAACTGCCTATTTATCCGGATTTAATGCTTAAATTATTCTATCGCCTTTTGTTCCATGTCAATAATAAGTCTGTTGCATTTCTTTAGCTTTCCTAGCTGTTAATAAACATCTGTTTCTCATGCAGAACATCTACTTTTTAGTATTAATATGCATCTATGCTTAACGTCTTTTTTTCCCCGTACATCACTTTATTCCTTTCATTACCAAATACGGACATGGCCTCATATCGGTTAAAATACAGCTGAAATAATTTCCTATCACCACGGGTTTACTGTAATTTTGGCTGCGTTCATCCTCAATAGTATGGTGCCCGACGCTTTGTTATGTCTTCCCATTCTCTCTGTTGACTAGGAATATTCTGCGGTTTTTCGGCGTCTTTAATAATGAATATATTATTGGCTCTCGTTTGGGCGTTCTTTAAATATGCCAAGTTTAACTTTCTCGCCAACCTCCTGATAATTCTCCGATTGAATTTGACTTCTGTTTACTCGCTGGCATCCTTCATTCCTGCTGAACTTATACTGACCGACCTTCTACATAAGTTCTGGACATTTTAGTGCTATGTATTGGCGGAACACGTCACTACTACCTTTTTTAAAAATTGACTGCTACTGCTGATTGTTTTCGCTGTTTCTATCGCGTTAACAAAAGACATCAATGCGCTTCTTTTGCTGTGATTTATTTCTGCGAGGTGCCAATCCTCTGAACATGCGGATACTTCAGCCGTCGTGTGTGTGTGTTTTATCACAGCCGGTTATTTATTTTTCTGTGGCGGACAGCTTTAGACGACTATAGACCTAGTCGAAATAGTTTAGACTAGCAGGACGTCATCATTTGGAACAGCTATTTATATAAAACAACACTGTTTCAAAGATGATATCTTGTTGGTTCATAATACATTTCGAAGCCCTTGGATTTTCTGTTAAAGAATTGGGAAAATAACAGGTAAATTTTAAGTTTCACTTTTTTAAATATATATTCTCTCATAGTATGTTTTAGTGTATAAAAGTATTTTCCTCCGTAAAATTTAAGTCATGTAGTATACAGCAGGTAGATATAGGAATTTCTTTTCAGAATAGCTAACAAAAAATCTTTTGATCTAAAGAAAATTTATAATAAACAAAATGTTACCCTAATGTTATGTGTAACAATAGTGCAACTTTTTTTATTATTACTTCCTGTAAAATTTTGATTTATATATGTATATATATAAACTGGGCTATTCGAGCCTTGTCAGGGGGACCCCTTAACCCCCTATTTTTTTTAATTTCATTATTGCCATATTAAAACGATATTAATCGAATATGTCATTTTATCTTATCTTTCGTGTATTTTGCCTGGTCACCCTATGTTGAAATTTTTATGATTGTAACCAGGGACGTACCCAGAAAAAAATTTCGGGGAGGTTCCAAACGGTGAAAAAGGTAGGATTTTCCATGAAAAGACTTCATCATTATTACATTGTTTGCAAAAACTGAAATTTTGAGGAGAGTCCGGACCACCCCCCTGGGTACTGCCTTAAATGTAACCTATTTATAGATAAATACATGGGATGCCTATTCACAGCTTACGGAATATTGTAACAATAGATGAAAGCTTTTGTGAAGTATTTAAATATATGTAAAATTATGTCGCTATTTGGGGGGGCACATTTTTCGGAAAATTTTCAATAAAGGGGGGGAGGGTGAAGAATAAAATGACACAGTCATTAATATATATATATACTAACCGAAAAGTACTATAGCTCATTTATAAAATCTCTGACTCTTGAAATATTGAAATTAAACTGTTTATAAATGATTTTATGTTGGTTCTGAAATGTGTTACCGCCTCTCTTATAAAAAAATCTTAAGCGACTGCAGATTTGTAAGAAAATTGCAGTTTATGAAAACTGCACACAATTATGATCACCAATGATAGGCGCACATAATTTGCAAACGATTGACCAACGGATTTTGCTGTTTTTATCTTTCATTTATCTTTTAAAATGTTACCCTTAAGGAATGTTTTTCTTTTGCGGGGTGGGGGTGGCGGTTGATGACTAAGCCCCGTACCCCAAATCCGCCACTGGATCGTATTTTAATTATGGCAGCATTACTGTGAATAGGCACTAATCCGGTACCGTGCCATTATATTGCAGTCACTATTAAGATACCAGGCCAGTGCCTTTATTTTTAATAATAGCCGGAACCCGGCCGTTTCATTTTGGGCATTATAAACTTATTGGGCCAGTGCCTTTATTGTGAGTAACGGCCGGCACATGCAGTATGCCATTAGAGTGCCGTTGCCTTCCCAGGCTTCTGGCAAGGTACTTCTCGGGCGACCACTTTTGGTACGATTCAGTTACTTTTTGCAGTGCCGGGCCGGTGCTGGACGTAAAGGCAGAAAGGTACTGGCAAGGTACTCTTCCAGCAGGTGTGTGTTTGCTGGGAAGTAACCAACTCCCTACTCTGTCTACTATGCACTTTTGACAATCTTGCATATTCTAATATTTTCACCGATACAATCATTGCACTAAACACATCGATTAGAAGCAGCATTATCACTCTTTATATTTATTTCATGCAACCATTAGTGCATAAAAAATGCTCTTAAAAAATCCAACATTTCAAAGCCAGGCCCACATCTGTTAAAAAATAACCAAAAGCACCAGGCTTTTAAAGGGTTAAAATGAAGTATGCGATCAAAGTTGTTTTGCGATTCCTAATCCTTGGGATTTGCACTATCTCCCTGAAAATTTTGTGCAGAATTTTTAGGAACACCCTGTATAGATTCGTAAAGTGCCTATGTCTAAAACATTACAATAAAGGATACATTCGATATAATAAAGGATGCATTCGATACATTCGATACATATGCATTCGATAAAGCGGATCAGCCGCTTTATCGAATGAAATCACAGAAAACGGAACGCAATCCCGCTTTTTTCGAAGCCGCCGCTTTTTCGAATCAGCCGCTTAATTGGATCAAAACTCGGTAGCGCGAACGTGATCCAATTGCTTAATTGGACAAAAACTCGATAGCGCGAACGTGATCTCATTAAGCTGCGGCCTCAGTAGTTGCCCAGACAGCACAGCAAACTTGCATCAAACTTGTAGCAAGCTTGATTTATCAAGTCAATAAGCTTGAATTAAGCTTGAAATTTTCAAGCGTGTAAGCTTAATGAAGCTTCAATCAAGTGTTCTAGTTTACACTTGCCCAGCTTGCATTAAGCTTGACATTTCAAGTTTAAACATTTTTCTAAATACACGGGGCGCCCCACATACTTTATTTTTCCGCGCTTTTTCCCCCTCTATGCTGAAATTTTAAGTTATTTTAATCTGTTCCATCAAACGTCGACGGCTGGAAGGAACGCGTGCTAACCGCTCGGCCATTATTGCCTCGGGCGGCTATGACTAAAGTTTCAAGTGACTGTTGTCACGCCAGATCGATAAGTATGGGCGATGCTGATAAGTTTCTTTTATTTTTCCATGGGATGAATAAAATTTAAATAATGTTATGTGTGATTTATAGACTCTACTAATAGGGAAATACGCATAATATAAACTTAAAAGCAGGACACGTTTTAAAACTTTCAATATCGCTACACTCATCGTTGAGCAATACTGCTGGCCAAAATCGAGACAAACGACTGATTTTGAAATCGATTTCGTAGTATAATTGTATTTTATTTTGAAGATTTTCCATATTTGAAAATATAGAATGGGTTTACTTACTTAACACAAATTTTGTGTTAAGTAATCTGAAATCAAAAAAACAGATAGTTAAACGTTACTTCGAAATGCTATATCACAGTTGCTAACATGTATGGAATACAAACACTTTAGTCATTTTTGTAAATATTTCTTAAAATAACAAGTAATTGAAAAATTTTTCTATTTTTTAACGCTAAAAATTCTCTTTACAAATGTGGTTATTTTCCTACATATTGGTATGTTATATCGATATAGAGCATTTCGAAGAATTAAAAATAAGTTTAAATTAATTTATACAAATGTAAATTTGAATTATTTTCATTGTTCATACTTTATAATTAAAAAAATTATTTAACTTCTGAATTTTTTTTATCCTTTGTAATTTTATTTTAAAATTACAAAAGTGTAAGATGTAAGTTTTTGGGCCCTAAAATCTGTAGGCCCTGGGCAGTTGCCCCGTTTGCCCTGCCCGTAATATGGCACTGGTAATAAAATAAAACACATCTTTTACGAACTTTCAGCAAATTTGAGGACGCTAGACAATTAATGTCCATTCTCTTTCACAGATGGCGCCATCACTGCGCACTTTGAAAGCTAAAATCCAGCTTAAGCCAAGCTAGCATTCTCAAGTCAAATGTCAAGCTCGATTTAAGCTTATGTGCTGTCTGGGTGTACATGTAGGCTTGTATATACTAACCACAACCTTCATTAATAAACACATGTAACTAATATAAAATTGTCATATTTTAAAAAAGCACACATCCATAATTTTTTTGCGTATTTTATAATAATTGTATATGTATACGCATACTGGCATTTATTTATATTTATTTCATGTAACCATTAGTGTATAAAAAATGCTCGTAAAAAATCCAACATTTCAACGCCAAGCCCATATCTGTTTAAAAAAAAAACCTAAAGCACCTGGCTCCTAAAGGGTTAAAATGACGTTTGCGATTCTTAATCCTTGTGATTTGCGCTATCTCCCTCAAAATTTTGTGCAGAATTACCTTCATTAATAAACACATGTAACTAGTATAAAAGTGTCATATTTTAAAAAAGCACACATCTTCAATTTTCACAAAGAATTTTTATGCACATATTTTATAATAATTGTATATGTATACGTATGCTAGCATGTATTAACGAATAAAATGATTTAAAAGATGCATTTAATAATACGTAAAATTAATCAACTGTCTAAATAACATTTTACAAAAAATATTGCTAAGAGCATAGTAAGGAAAACATTTTTTTTCTTTTAGGAGGCTATCTTGTTCATAGTACCTGGCTTCTTACTTGAGATTATCTCGCGTCAAATTTATTTCTAGTATAGCCTTCAAGTATTTTATTTTTTCGTAAATCTCAATTATCACAGCCTTCCAAGTTTCATCCTGTTAATGTAAAACAAAGTCACTATTTTCAAAACTAGTTTAATTAAAAAAATGTTATTTTCTTTAAAAAAATATTCTCATTCACATTGATTTTATGTCCTTATCACTATGATATGTTTTAAAAATTCCCTATTTTTAGATGTAACTACATTTATCATTTTCTAACAATTGCTTTGTTTGATGTACCTTATTGTATTGAAATAAATTGCGTTTCATCAAACTGTCAAAAATTTTTATTTGTATCACAAAGATTTGGATGTTGGAGAGTCCATTTCCGACGTAATGAAAGATAAAGCCAATTAAAACATTGATAATGATGTCTCACATGTCAAAATAATATTATTGCATGTACTGTTCCATGAAATACAAACTGTTTGATTTAAAAAAAATGGTGGATATACGTCCCTCATCAAATGTAGAATTTTTACATTATAAAGTTTATAATATTTTAAATATGCAAGACAAAAGTAGTATTCATTCTAATGAAGAAATAAAAACAAGTATTATATGGCCAAAATGTCTCTGACAGGAAACAATATGTATTTACTTACTTTCAAACTTCAGTATCCTGTTAGATGTTCAGTACTATTTGATATACTGCGTCAAGTAAGTTTTGAGAAGTATAATTAAATAGTTAACTTTATCTTTTAACAGATCATACAGTAAAGTAACTTATTACATTACCATCACTATTGAATGATCAATAAGAAACTGTAATTAGTATCCAGAAGTGGATTAGTCTTTGAATAAACGCAACACTATTTCTTTTAATTAAATTACACCTTATTTTCTCATGCTAGTTTCGTATAAATGCGCTGTGGCCGTATACTACCACACTTACGCACACCATTATAGTCAGGAACCTGCAAATACCTAGGCGTCGTGATCAATTCCCATTTTACATAGTAAGAACAGATGCTTAATGACCAGAAAAAAGGTTCTGCGCCTTCAGAAATCTGGGCAAGTTACTATTTCAGAATCGGCTCAGATGATAAATTAAAATAAACTCTGCAACTCTCTCCACTAACTTACTGCAATGCTTGCATAACTTTTTGGAATTATACACTGGTCTTCAAATGTCCACCGTTCTATTTTAAATTTAACGAAACGTTACAAAAAATTGCCAATGTATAAACAGTTTAATAAATTTAAAAATTGCAGCACAGAATATATCAAAACTTTGGCTTATACAACTTTATAGTCAGTAGTATACGGCAAATTAAAAATTCATTTCAATACATTGAAAACTGAGATTAGATATTGAAGGTATTATAAGCTGAACAGTAGTTGCTACTTGGATAATTAAACAATATTGCATTTCAAAATTGCAATGTCCACTACTTTAAATGTTTTTCAGATGAGTACGATTATTATTCAAATAAAAGTAGACTACTTCATTTTTTAAACGGTGGTGTTTCATACAATTCTAAAAATCAGGAGTTTGTATACAGCTTGTCCCGTTTCAGTTGGTCGATTTTTATTTCCTAGATGCATACTTCCAGTTACAGAGATAGACGAAATTAAATGCAGAGTGAAGATGTTAAAAGGCATGAAGCTAAACAAAAAAAGTGAAAAAATACACAATCTAAATTTGCATAAAACCTTTAAGGATTCTGTATTCATATGTACGGAAATCTTGCCCATACAAAAACATTGCATAAGTAAAACGGGACTATATTCCGTATACGGTGCCTTGTTTACATGTCAATGGTTTGTTTACAAATCATTGGCGAACAATCTGACGCGAGAGTGAGCGATGCACCGCCAACTGCCGGTGGTAGTCGTGACTGGCAACCATAAAGAATACGTGTTTCGTCAGGTTTGGGAATTTGAAATTGTTTGCGTTATTGATGGAAGGGAATGAAATGTGTTATGTTAATATAAGAAAAGAATTTGTGGGTGTTTGTTAGAAATATAGTACGTTATAAGCCGGTGGGTGTTGGGGACATTTCTGAGCGGTTATTTACCAAAAAAATAGAGGTAAGTGTTCTTTTTTAACGAATCTTTCGATGTTTAAGGTTTTTAATGTGAATTTTAAATTGATATTTGAAGTGTTTATGTTTTCGTAAGTGCTATTTACGTGCTATTCTAATATACTGACTTTATAAGAGGTGTACAACTAGGTTGTTTAATCCACCGATGTTTTTTTGAGTTGAAAACGGGCCAGTGTTTGCCCAGTTTACATTAGCTGTACAACTAGGTTGCTTAGTTCACTGTTGTTGTTTTTTTTTAGTTAAAAACGGTCCACTGGTTGCGTAGTTTACATAGCTGTACAACTAGGTTGCTGAATCCACTGAGGTTTTTTTAGTTAAAAACGGGCCACTGGTTGCCTAGTTTAGATAGCTGTACAGCTAGGTTGCTGAATCCACTGAGGTTTTTTTAGTTAAAAACGGGCCACTGGTTGCCTAGTTTAGATAGCTGTACAGCTAGGTTGCTGAATCCACTGAGGTTTTTTTAGTTAAAAACGGGCCACTGGTTGCCTAGTTTAGATAGCTGTACAGCTAGGTTGCTGAATCCACTGAGGTTTTTTTAGTTAAAAACGGACCACTGGTTGCCTAGTTTAGATAGCTGTACAACTAGGTTGCTGAATCCACTGAGGTTTTTTTAGTTAAAAACAGACCACTGGTTGCCTAGTTTAGATAGCTGTACAACTAGGTTGCTGAATCCACTGGGGTTTTTTTAGTTAAAAACGGACCACTGGTTGCCTAGAATGACTAGTAAACATGGCGACAGTCGCTGGAGCTTGGCGGTCGCCAAGCTCCAGCGACTGTCGCCATGTTTACATGGGGTGGGCACCGGCTTGTATGATTTTACCGTAAAACGTTCGATATTAGTACCAAAATACCGAAAGAGAAATTTCAGTCAAAGTTCTAACGGAAAGTGTGAGGTCTTTCAGAAATGAAGATGGGAACATATTGCCCTAGCCGACTGAGTTGTAGGGTGGGTAACGCACCATACTCCGGTTTCGAGTTCAACTCCCGGTGGCCGGGGTTCGATCCCCGAGTAGGCGTGGCTGACATGTCCGTCCTTTCATAGGAGTCGACGTTAGTCCACGTACTAGCTGCCCTATAATAAAGAGACCCACAATTCCAGCCTGTTGTGGCCAAAGCCTTCAAGGCAGAGGCCGGCCATTAGAAAAAAACTAGAACACTTGATTCAAGCTTGCATTAAGCTTACACGCTTGAAATTTTCGAGCTTAATTCCAGTTTATTGACTTGATAAATAAAGCTTGCTGCAAGTTTGATGCAAGTTTGCTGTGCTGTATGGGTATAATCCACCGCTATACAGCCGAATGCAGATCATCGTCGGCAGCTGACGTATAATCCACCGCTATAAAGTCTGCTGACTATATTTTTTCATTTGTATACAACGTGATAAACACATGTACAAAGTATCAACTTTTATATTATAACTATTTTTAAAAAAAATTTTACATCTTTGGGTGGCCGGGGCGACTGCACCCACCGCTACTCTATCAGCTGACGTTCATTTTCTTTACTTACAATATAAAATGAACCAAAGTACAAAATCTCTGATTTTTTTCGACGATGACCCCAAAATGGTAGCTGGCTCCTGGACTATATTAGTTCCATCCTACGGGAGATTGGAGTCAGAAGTACTGTCTTTGAGTAAAAAAAAATTTCTTTCATTTGGTAGCAAAAAGATGTGTCTTCAATAGTTTGTCCTTGTGTTACTTAAGAGATGAAGTACTTAACTGCCTATCTTGTTAGCTTCAAACGTTTTTGACAGTTTCCGGAACGTTAAATCTTGTTGATCTCCATGAGCACTATGTCTGAATGCTCATTTGTAGATTTTGTCATTTGTAGTCATTTGTAGATCCGTCTTACTCCACATGGCCTAAGACGGAGAGTCGTTCCACAAGTGTTACAGATAATTTTAAAAAATC
Source organism: Cheiracanthium punctorium (assembly GCA_038373885.1). Taxonomy (NCBI): domain Eukaryota; kingdom Metazoa; phylum Arthropoda; class Arachnida; order Araneae; family Cheiracanthiidae; genus Cheiracanthium; species Cheiracanthium punctorium. Next base: position 247,920 of record JAWZYV010017990.1, read on the forward strand.
GATATACAGTTGATCCGAGGTAGTTGGAGGTACCTATTTTTGTAACAAGCCCTTCAATTCGAAGTATGCATCTAGAAGTAATGGTTGAGAAAATAAATCTCGGTCAACTTAAAATATAAAATGACTGAGAGGAACGGAGAGTTGCAGAAATCTGAATTACTGTACCTGTTATTTCTTTTTAATTTAAGATTTGGTCTTTTCATATAGCAGATTACTTTATTTAACTGGATGTGAAATTATGAACTATCGATACTATGGTTCATAATGGTCATATCCTGTCCATCTGGAGTGGATATGAAGGCTATGGATAGCGTTTGATCAATATGTACACTAAAGTTTATTTAAATGGTAATATTAGATTATAAAGGTATTGTTTCATTGTCAAATTTCAAACTTGTTTTTTGAGTTGGCAATTCTCCTGTAAACTTCCTTAAGTATGGTATAAACGTCTGGATTCCTTAGCTCGAAATAAATGGAAATGTAAGTTTTTTTTTTTTTTTTTTTTTTTTTAATGTTTCACTTTTTTGTTCAACACGATCCAAAATATTTTCTTCTTTTCCAAAATATTTATTGAATTTGTTGCTTATACCTAAGAGCACGCGTCCTTAAATCCTCATATGGGAATTTTGAGAATAAAGTCTTACTCTACATGACCACAGTTAGAGAATTATTCGACAAGTATTTCAAAAAATAGATTTCCAATTTATCCAATATTTTCGGATTGTTTTTGTTCTAAGTGCCCATTCATCTCTATCAAAATGCATTTCGAGGTTAATTAGCATGTCCTTTTGATAGATTCGTTTTCATATCGTCTGAAACCCGATTGTAATGATTTTCGCGTCAATTTAATTATGATTGATTCTAAAATCTCCTCAATCTATAGTTAATTATAGGGGGTCAGAATCCTTATTCCGAAAACAAACCTACTGACATGTGCACAACTGCTTGAGTTGGATGCTCTGTAATCATTACCTTTACAAGGCTGTTAATTAAAATGAAACTCTAACATTTCAAGTCGATCCAAGTTGTCTATTTGTATCAGAACATTAAACTCAAATCAGGAATAGAAGTCAAAAACCTTTAAATGGAAATCCCTGGTTACACATTTGGAAGTATAATTTCTAATTCAAGCGTGAGACTACGGAATTAAGATAGAAATAAAAGCGAAAATTTTCCTTACAACAAATAATCTATGGGTTAGTAAAATGTATAACTTTTAAATAACCACAACAAGGATGGTGTACATGTTAATCCATCTGATAGACGATAATGCATATAAGGAAGTTGTGTTGACTAAAATTAGCAGATAAAGCAGTATACTAAATTTTAAATCTGATTGAATAATTTTCTTCTACAGTTATTAGGCAATAGAAACCTATCTATAACGTAGTTTTTTTTTAAGTTGCAATAATAATTATGTTCAGTACATGTGTAAAATATTTTCAAAGAGTAATTAATATATAATTAAAATCGGAAGAACTGTTTTCTAAATGTTAAACGAACGATTCAAGCTTTCGAATTATGAAATATATCTTTATGAAATTCATCGATGTTTGTAGTTAAAGTTATGCGATAATAAATACCCCAGAATATAGTTTGTTTCAGCGATACTTCGACATAAAAATTTCATTTCACACGAAGAGTTGAGGGAAATATACATCTTTTTAAAGAATAGTTACACCGCAAATTAGAATTGACATTATTTCAAATGTTTGTGCTTACTTTTTCCTACTTATAAACAATTTTTTGTAAAAATGAAAAAAAAAATTATTTACATTTGAATACATTGAAATTTCAGACATTCCTATGTAATTGAGTGTTTCTTTTAGATTCTTTGTACATGTGATTTCATCTAAAATATTCCTTCACACACATAACATGTTAAACTTTAGATTTCAATATTAAATATATCCCAACTCTACAACCGAAACGTATCAGTTTTTCTTATTTTGTTCAATATATATATGCTGCTATTTCACTCTCTTTTTTATTTTTCAATGCTAAGAAAGAAATTTCAAATTGTAGAAATAGTTATTTTATTTAATCATAAATGTCAAAAGGCTTATTTCATGAATGTTTTGGCTCACCTAAATATTAAAATTACGCAGTTTGACAACTTTTAATATCAATTCAGATATGCAGTATTTGGATGCAATTTTTCTAGTGCATAAATATGTCAATGTTTTGTCATAAAAATACGTATATAAAAACATTTTTTAATATAACTCCAGGTTTTGTGAAAATGTAATCTACAAAGGTTTCAAAATTTTTGATGAGTTATGAAATAACGGACCAAAAAAGACTTTATTATGCATGCGCATGTAGCACATGTCACTGTTAGATCGTAGAAAAATCACTATTTACTCCATTGTTCACAGTCGCATTATGAGATATATATCAAGTATTATGTTGTTGTTGTGTTTGGAACATTTTTTGTCAGACTTGTTTGATTGGTTTCAAGAATCCACTAATAAATCCTCATCAAATAAACGACACCATAATGGCAGTTTTTACTAGTACAGTGAATATATATATATATATATATATATATACAACCAAGGAACAAGTGGGAATGAAACCCACGACCGTGCTCTTAGGCGAGTAGCGTAGATGAGGACAGGCCTTTAACCTCTAAGCCACCTCACATCACGTCTTAAATAATTGAGATAATCATACAACAGGGTGATTCATGATCATATAATGCCTTTCCGCACATACACTGCTGTGCAAAAACTAAGGACAAGGTGTTTTTTTTTTTTTTTTTTTTTTAAATACAGCGTAGCGCAGACCAGTAGTATATAAAATAGATAGGAATCGTGTCATAACATCCTTAGCATGTAATAATATGGGAAAAGTGAACATATTATTACATGCTTTCCCAAGCATGTAATAATATGTAAGACAAAAAAAATTAATAACACGAAATTTAAATATTAATTTTTCCCCATCGTGTTTAATTTTTGCGCACTGTCAGGCCGCATTCGTAAACGCCAAACGAGTTTCTACTATACTATCTAAGGTGTTCGTAAAGGAAACTGAGTACATTCAGTTTATAAACTAGAGCGTTCGTATACGAAACTGAGTGCGGTTAGTTTCAAACTAAATAAACTGAGCGCGGAGCAAGTTTATCGAGTTTGTTGAGAAGATTACTTGATGCACATTGTTTTTGTTTAGAAATGGCGTCCGTTTTTGTGGAAAAGTATGTTGCTATGAAAAGTATTTTACGTTTGCTAAAGCTGCAAATGTTATTTTTTCGAGGAGGAAATTCATGCATACATTAGAAACTGTAACGAAGGTACATAATTTTTCAAAGGTAATCATTTTCTTGAATTTTTCATTTTAATAAATTCCAAAATGCATATTTTAGTGTTAGATTTAAACCGTTATTAGCGAAATTTGAACTTCTCTTGCTAAATGCTTTTGAAAAATGCAAGTTTAGGTTGAAATTTCTATATTTTCATCACTGCACTTCAATGATGGCCATTCTTTCTTTTTAAATCCTGTTGAGTATGTATTAAAACTCCTCAAGAATAACGACATACGCAAATTGTAAACAAACACATCTCCTAGGCGACGAAACTGAATAAACTGAGGTTGTTCGTAAAGGCAAAAGAAACTGATAGCACTGAACTCTACTGAACAAACGCAATTCCAGTTTTCTAACGAAAACTCGTGCAATGAGTTTGTTGTTTACGAATGCACCCTAACTAGTATGCTTGAAGTTTAAGTAAACTTACTGTATATTAAAAAATTATAATGCAAGTTTAACTGTAACCGTCGGAATTCTCGTAACTATCAAAATATCCGACCAGATCGGGCAACTCCGGTAATGTTTATAATGTATACAAGAGTATAAGGTAATGTAATGAATTTTCGTAATGTTTTAACCCTTTCATGGACTAGTTTATTTGCGGAGAATCGAAAGTACTTGAGTATTTTTTGCACTATTTTTTAGGATTAATTCACATGTATTCCCTCTATTTTAATATTGGACGCCAAAATTAAAGAAACAAGTGCTAGACATACATACAAACTTTGCAGGAGAATAAATTTATTATTAAAAAATCGATGTCGGAAAATTAACTGTCACTTGCATGGGAAATTGAACGAAAAAATGTATATTTTAACGCGATGATTCATGTGCTCAGTTCTCGAATAATTATGCGAGCTTTCTTTAAAAATACGTACCAAATTAAACATTATAAGTCAAATGTAATTTATAATCTATATGTTGATAAAAGTACTTGTATATTATCCCTGAACAAAAATCAGAAAATTCCCTAATGATAATTGATTTCTGTAAGTCAGCAGACTGAAGGTGGTAAGTATTCTTACCACGACCTTAGAAAGGGTTAAACGAAAATTGCTATAAAATTCCCCGTAATTCCAATGCGTATACGAATTCAATAAAATTTTATAGCGGTTTATTTTGAAAATACTAATTGTTTACAAAAACCCTGCTCTACCTTTAAGATACCGTAACTCAATTAGAAATAAGCCTTTTTCTTCCACGCTCTGCGGGCTCGGTTTACCTTTATGAATGTGTCAGTTAAAATTTGAATAAAATGTTCGTACATATGAATCTTGAATGTGGAATAATGAAAGTTGTGCCTGCAGCAAACGATGAAGGCTTTAAAACTTACGCTTTTATATTTTATGGCGAGACATGTATTTAAATACTGAATATGGACTTCGGCAGCATGTATGTATTTGAAACCCATGTTTGATATCAAAGTTTATTGGGAGGGGGGAGGAAAAATAAGCTTTGTCAAGACGAATAACTTTTGCAATATATTTTCCCTAAATTGCGCTAATGATTAGTTATTCGAATGCATTCCCAGATGACTAAAATGATTTATGCTTTCTTGGTACGAAAATGAGAGAGAAATATTTCTACTTTTCTTCTCTCTAATTTAAAACCATTTAGCTTAAAAATGTGTTTAGTAAGCACTGACTGTGCTATACTTCGTCAACCAAACCAGCTGAAAAGTTCTAATCTCCTTCTCCCAATCAATATGACAAGCAATTGTAAACAGGCATAATTCTCACCTTTCGGATTCAAAGAGGGCATTGTACTCTCTCTACTAGATTTAAACTTACCTAAAAGGGTCAAATTTCATTCGCAATAATAATATTATGGTGGAGAAAAATCTTTTTGAAGTTGTTTTTAGCTTTATATCTGCAAATCAACTGTAGTTCTGCCCCACTGACCAATAAGACGAGGATCAAATAGAAATAAAACTTTACTTCACAGCATGAAAATTGAAATTGTCGCAGCAGAAAACGTGAATATCGATTATCCTGAAACCAGCGCGCACATAGTGGGCAGACAGCACTACCACTACGAAGGGACTGACAAGTTAACACCCAAGGCAGGAATTGAACCCGGACCCATGTTGTTACAGAATGGTTTACGAATGGTGGTGAACCCCCAATAGCACAATTGTCGCATGTGACCGAAATGCGACTGCGTAATACACTCACAACAGAGTTACAAACAGCCTCTGCAAAGACGCTGTGACGTCACGATATGGTCCCTACGTCCGCTGGAGATGACTTCGGACTGTGATCCTACAGTGGAGTCACAATGCGACAGAGAATATCAGATCCGGCCGGTTTTGAATACTCCATTTATTAGTTCCTAGACAACCATGTTAGGTTCTATGCTGAGAAAATCTTAATACCAACGCTTTAAAAGTCAACTTGTTGCAAAAATTTGTTTTGAAAATTTTAGTTTTAGTGGCGTATTTTACAAATGGTGGAAAATACCATAATGAATAATAAATAAATAAATACATTTTTGGAAATATTTTTCTTAAATGTTTTCTTTTTCATGAATAATTTTCTAGGAGATAGAATGTTGTTCTATTTATTCATTGAAAAAAGGCTAATGATTTACTGACCACGGAATTTTATTGAATTACTCATTATCATATTCGGATTTACTCATTAAATGTTTGGACATTTGAATTTATGGAAATAGCAAAAATAAATTTGTTTACAAAGTCGAAACAAACGGCTACCATGATGTCATTTCGAAGTCACAATCAGCGGTTACAGAACAGCCACGCATTAACTTTACAGTGTAGTAACTTCGTGACTAGTCGCACAGTAGTCACAAGATGACTCACCTGGTGACTCGTCATACATAAAAAGTCACAATGACCCACCACACAGTGGAATCACATCACGCGCAATTCACAATGTGACTATTTTGTGTCCTGGGAAAACTGTGACCCTCTGCAGCTCCACAGTGACTCTCTGTGACCATCTGTGCTACTAGGACCACTACACTAACTGGGCGGCTTTACAAAACATTAGTATCTAAAGTTTTTGCACCTCTATTTACATTTTGCACCTCGTATTACGAGATCAATACATTTAAATCTCATTTATGACTTACCTAAACACCGATCTTAAAGGAAAGTGGGATATATTTTAAATCCTTATCCATTTTTAAACGGGGTAAAATATTTGAGTTTTCTTTAATAAAAAAAGAGAGAAATACCTTTTTCATGCAACCTCATTTTTTCCTCTTTCATCTATTGCAAGAAATTTATACCATTAGGACTGATCATTATTTATTTACGTATAGATCTTTTCTGCCAAAGATGTTTGTACAATTGCTAAATTGGTTTTATAGCAATATTAAAAATGCAGTTTTTTTTAATATAAAGTTTTTTACCAATATATATTTCTGATAGAAAACTAAATCCTAAAATTTTTCATAAAAAGAAAACCGTTTCGTATTCTGCTTTTTTTTTTTTATCCAATAACACATTATCCTTTTACCTCCAACTGTATAAAGTGTCATCTACGGATAGGTTTCCTTGGAATCTAATACCACATTTTTACGACAAAAGGCGTAAAGTAGAGTTTTCCTTAGCAAGTACATAAAACACACCATTTATTTTGAGGCATAAGATTTTCTACTTAACAAAATAAATATTACTGGAATTGAATTACGGGTAAGGAAATTTTAATCCACTCACATTTTTATTTGAACCATTGTGCTTGTTTTTCTAAATATGTTATTAAAGCTGGGGAGAATAACATTTTGTCAAGGATACAAATTGATTTATTTTTGTTCCTACAATTAATTCAACAGCGATTTTGTTTCAGATTTCTGTTTAAAACGAAAACATCAATCACTCGTTTCCAAACAGAATTATACACATTACATACAATTATATATAAAGTGTTGCAACAAATTGTTTCGGGAAAATTGGTTTCTGTGTGTAGTTATGTTTTAGAGTTACAATAAAAAGTTATTAGCTATTAAAATAAAATTTAAAAAATTCCAAAAATGAAGATGAAGAAACAGAATTGACCATTTGACAAGTAGGTTTGAGGTAACACACACGATAACTAGTCATGTAGACGACCTAATTTAAATACAGATAAATATTAAAATAAATGTGGTTATAGTCGTTTTTTCGCATTCAGGGTTTTTTTTTTAAGTTTTAAGGATTCTTTGCACTTTCTTTGATTAATGTTTTATCACCAATTAACTATTTTTGGAATAAAAAAAATATGTGATTTAGTTGAAATATTCAAATAAAAGATACCGAGATAAGTAATAAATAATATTTTTTTTCTTCATTTTATCCTATTGCTTTTACGCACTTTCTAATTCCAGAGCCAGTGTACCAATTTTCTTTCTTTTTTGTGTCTTCATCTTTTTTGTGTTCTAATAATCAGGCGCGTAGCCAGGAAAATTTTTCGGGGGGGGGGATATGAACTTATATGTGTATAAATAGACGGAATTTCAACACTAATCCAAAAATTTTGGGGGAGGATATATCACGATACCCCCCCCCCTGGTTCTAATTCATTCAAAAATATATAAAAGACTACCCTAAATCTTTATATGTCTAAGGTTTTCAATTGTAGAACATGCACTAATAAGTAATTTTGCTCGCCGCTACAGATTTTATGGGGGTTAACGAACCATACTGTGCGATTATAGGCCCGGGACGTATTGTTAGTCCGATTTGCTAAGAGCAATATTCACCAAATGCAATGAGTTCGTGAGTCAGATAACCAGAATGGCCTGTTCCTCTCGCAGACAGTGCAGAAATTGTACAGAACAGATACCAGGGTAACCCTCGTATTTGGCACGGTGAATACCATTTTTCAATCTAACCTTTCAAATAACTCGCTCTGCTGATTCAATTCACGAGTTATAATATTTGCTGATTACGGCCATAAATCGCCCGTCTCTTCATAGGAGGTAACGTCTTCGTAGGCGGCAGTTCATAGGAGGTAACGTAAAATAACATTTAAAAAATTCCAAAAATGAAGATTAAGAAACAAAATTGACAACTTAACAAATAGGTTTGAGCTAACACACACGGTTACTAGTCATGTAGACTGCCTAATTTAAATGCAGAATGTGGTTATAGTCATTTTTTCCGCGTTTACGCCGCCTACTAGATGCACCTATAATAAAATGACCAATAATTCCGGACTTAGTAGTGATCAATGCCTGGATAGCGAGGGCCTGCCATTGGGGAAAAAATATTTTGTTCAATACGTGACCTTGTTGTAGGCAACCAGAAGTAGATGGGTTGGATTATAAGTTTTATGGTACGCGGGAGGCGTATTTCACAAGTGCACCGCTATTTAAAGATGGGAAGAAAAAGAGCCTTCCTATTTCGCGATTGCTTCCATTACGTCATACATCGTGAGGTTCGGGTGTTCTGCTAGTGAACATACGACATAAAAGAAATAATTATATGAGACAATGAATTCAGATTCCTTCATTTGTGACAGGTGGAAATATATACATATATATATAAAATACTATAGATTAAACAGATCAAGAATTTGAAGCTGAAAGAAAATCTGAATTTTAAGAAAGGGACAATACTTGCTCAGCTATTTTTTTTTTTAGTACTCCTGTTTGCTAAATATTTCGAGTTGCTAGCGCCATCTACTGGATATGGAAATCAACATTTTTTATTGTGCGAATTTAACCATCTAACAGCGATGTTGAAATAAAAGTTATTTTAAATATTACATAGAGATTAAATTTCATTTTATGTAGCTTTTCTTAAGTATGAATTTACAAAAATAAAGAATTTTGCAGTTCAGATTTTCGATTAATGAACCCCAATCCCCAATAAAAGGTTAAATTGAAAAAAAAAAAAATACTTCATTTAAATCGAAAATCTGAACTGATTTAAAATAATAATAATAATATTTAAAAAAAAAACTTACCTGCAGTTTTTTCAGGTGAGAAGTGCGTAAATTCTTACTTTTAATATGATTTTGCTGGACTTATAAAAATAGAACAACAAATTTCAGAAATTGTACTTTCAGTTTTAATCTTAAATCAATGTACTTCAAAGGAGCAAAAATACATAAAGCTTATATGTAAATTCTTCTACCCTCTAAATTTACCACTTCAACCAAATATTTACTTGCACACACATGCAATTAGTTTCCTTATTTTATTGATATTATTCATTTAAAATTTTAAGTTAATTAACGTTCTTCCATATTTATAATGCAACACTCTTGTCTTCATTTTAAAGCATAATATATAAGTAACTTTTTGCAATATGCCTCATATTTTTTAAAGAAAGTGCTGTAGTAGTTTTCCCTATATTTTTCTACAATTTTTACAAATTTTCTTGGAAAAAATCATTATACTGCCTCTTAAACTGTACAGGGCCGATTGTTCATTTAGACTGGAATGGGGAGGGGATAAAGTGTTACAAATATACAACCTCTTTTGAGTTTTTTTTAAACAGGTTACTCTTGTCAATTTTAAATTACTTTTAATAATCACTGAAAAAATATGCACATCAATTCAATAATTCTCTATAGTTTTAGTATATTAATTGGAACCTACAGTTACAAAATATAAATTTAATTTGTATTAAACATAGATTTTGCACTTTAAATTTTCGTTTGGTGCACTCAACAAAAAATTGCAAAATAAAAATTTTGTCTTGAATATTGCCAATTTTAAAACTTAATTTCTAAGGTTATATTTTTCCTCTGAGAAAAATTTAACATATGAATTACAATCTCTGGTGTACAATCAATATGCATTAGAAATTTAATGTTCGAATGCAAAATTCTTTATTTTTGTAAATTCATACTTAAGAAAAGTTACATAAAATGAAATGTTAATCTCTATGTAATATTTAAAATAACTTTTATTTCTAAATGGCTGTTAGATGGTTAAATTCGCACATAAAAAAATGTTGATTTCCATATCCAGTAGATGGCGCCAGCAACTCGAAATATTTAGCAAACAAAACAGGAGTACTAAAGAAAAAAATATCTAAGCAAGTATTGCCCCTTTCTTAAAATTCAGATTTTCTTTGAGCTTCAAATTCTTGATCTGTTTAATCTATAGTATATATATATATATATATATATATATATATATATATATATATATATATATATATATATATATATATATATTTCCACCTGTCATAAATGAAGGAATCTGAATTCGCTGTCTCATATAATTATTTCTTTAATGGCGTATGTTCACTAGCAGAACACCGGAACCTCGCGATGTATGACGTAATGGAAGCAATCGCGAAATAGCCAATAGGAAGGCTCTTTTTCTTCCCATCTTTATATAGCGGTGCACTTGTGAAATACGCATACGGGAGGATTCTAAAGAGTCTGTCTATATCGAATTCTACGAAGATCATCCCCTTTTGCAACATATTTCCCCTGCAGTGTGTAAAACAGAGGAATATTGCCAAATACCGGAAAAAAATCGTGTGTTGCTGGGAACTAGAAAGCAAAATATAAATTTATCTTCTAGAAAAAAAAGTTTAACACGGGTTTATCAGTTCATCTACAAGATTAAATTGAGTTTTTATTCTGGAGAGAAAGAACATGAACTTTCATAATCTGTTAGGTCACTTGAGTATATGAACTTTCTTGATCGAATTTAAATCATTTAGATTCATCTCAACGACACAAGATTTTCAAATATATCTCTAAAACAGAGACAAGATGAGAAAACAAATGGACTAACTTTTTAATCCACTGTCTGTTTCTTTTTTTTTCTCTTTCTTTCACAGTATTTATACCTTTTTATTGTACTAGATAATTTTGTCATTGGATAATCAGTTAAAACCTATTTAAGAAAGCCAATACGTTTTTAAGCTAAGGCTAAAGCTTGATAAAACTAATCATTGTTTATTTAGCTTGTAAAGCTTCTTTTTAATATCTGTTTAGAATTTGATCCTACAGAAAATATAACTGCAGTAAAATGCTCTATTAAAAAAATTGATGAAAATTAAGATTATTTTATGACTGATACTACATAACACTAACTTAGTAATGTCCATGTAAAACGTGATAAAAATATATGCGGATATGCAGCTAATACACCATGAAGAGAAAGAAAGAAAGAAATCCTATAAAATATCTGTAATTTTATTACTATTTTTTTTCAATGGCAAAGACTTCACAGTAAAGAGAATTATAAACAAAAGGAATAAGTCATAGTCCTTGGAAGAAAGCTCTTTCTTCCCAATATCTGGACACTGCTGTCGATCCACGGAGAGCCCGACAATGGAGCAGGCAATCCCTATACATTACATCTCCAGTATCACATAACGGGCAGATAGTCTCGAGAAAGATGTCCAGGCAATGCCGATGGGCAGCCAGACAATCACGCCTTGTAATTGTATTAATAATAATAATAATAATAATAATAATAAAACCTACAAAAGAGTTTAGAAAAGCAATAACAATTTATGAACGTAAGCGTGTTATACACATCAGAAAGGGATAAATTAGTAGCATGCATCTGTAAATGAATTGGACATCTGAAGATTTCTGATCAGTAGGTAATTGAAATTACAAGAAATGTGCATGTCGATTAGAAAATAATGGTGCGTAGAATGCGTAGTAGCTTATATAGTACAGAAAATTCATACAGGGAAAACAACCATCCTAAAAAGGAAAAAAACAATTTTTTTTTCTTCTATTCATAAGACAAACATTTATTACCTATCAGAACCTATCTGATTATCAACTGAAAAAACCTTAAACGTTGATATTTTATGCATTTTAAAGCTTTTTCTCATTGCATTTATTTTAAAGATGTGTAAGAATATTTTTGAAGCTCACAAGACACAAAGTCATACGTGGAAAATCCGATTTTTACTTTGATTTAAAAGTCCTTCCACGAAATGTAGGGATCTCTTCCCTGTCATTCAATCCATATGTCTAGCCCTCGTCGTGACACATTTCCGCCCAATATTTTAAAGATTTAGAACCTCTCATAAATATTCTCAGGATGGCTACTATCGGAATTGAATATCTATTGGTAACCATTTCAGAGGGAAATAAGAACAGCATATTTTGAAAGAAAATCAAATGATAAGAAATATAGAAAAACTGTATATGGAATTTTCCAAATTTTTCGAATTACAGATTAGTTTAAAAAAAGAGCTTACTCGTATCTTATATTTCTTTAAATAACAAATGCTTTTTAAAAACATTATTTGTTTAAAGAAATATATTATATAGAATTCTCTCTCTCTCTCTGTCTCTGTCTATCTATCTATTTATCTATCTATCGATCTATCTATACATATATATATATAGGATTCTACATTGATTCGTAAGTCAAGCCTTTTTACGATATATATATATATATATATATATATTCGAGTGGAAGGCAGATTTCCAATGTCGGTTTTATTTATTAAGTACCGTCTGTCGTAAAATAGTAAATATGTAGTATATAATAATTATTTCGTTCACGTTGTCTGCTTTTCGAGAAACTTATTAATTATTCATTACACTAAAATAGGAAATTTGGCTTACACCTTTTTTCAGTGGGTGTAAGTATCTTATATCAGGACATTTGGTTATTTCCAGGAGTATTTCAGAGAAGCTTGTGCCCAGCCTCACCAAAGGTAATTAATTTGAAGTACCTTAAATGAGTTAGTAAATATATTGCAGGAAATATATAGGGGGATGGCGGGGTAAGATGGCAAAATTAAGCAACTATGATTTTTATTGACCACTGTGAATGTGCCTAAGACCTGAAAATTTTGTGATAACTTCTTTCGTGTCTTGCCTTACACCACGAATTTTTTTAATTGCCTGTTTCAACTTTTAAAGATGCGAAACAACGGTTCTCCTAAAAAAGTAATTTGCGCCATCTTTCCCCAGACATGAGGTCAGATGACTAATGGGATAGGGGAAGATTACGAACTAACCCCGGAATTTGAATTAACATTCATTAACTCTTTATTAGCAAATAATTTTAATAAGAAATAGAAAAAAATATATTTAAATGCACAGATACCATTTTTAAAGTCTTTGGTTGGCTTCTCAACTTTCCCATCCAGAACACTCAGTAAGCCCTGCTACCAAAGTTCATCATTGACTTCTTCCGCGCATGTGATACAGAATTTATGTTTAAAATCCTTCAAGTTCGTATCAACTTCAGTGTCGATGTATGGTATAGTGTGAGAATAGTCGTCGTCAAAAGATGAAGAAAATTTCAAATGACGTCGTGGTTTCTTCTTCGTTCCTTTTGTTTTGGTTACTTTTTTTAATAATTTTTTTTTGTCTTTTTAGTTCTTTCTCTTTTTGTATTTTTTCTTCCAAAGCTTGTTTTATGGGAGTTCCTGATATAAGAAGCGATGGCGATTTCTTCCTCAGCTTTCTCACACTCTTCTCTTAAAATTTCAACTACGTACCTTTAATTGTTTTTGTCATGTCTTATGTGCCCTTAGATCGGATAAGAAATGAAAACTGGAGAAAATATATTAAAAACAGTATGTGTAGTCAGATGACGAAATGAAAATTAGTCGTCATCTTTCCCCGTTGAAAATTCGTCATCTTTCCCCTTTACGTCGTTTTTGCAAAACCAACATTTATTAGTAACTAATAAAATATATTTAAGCATGGATATACTATAAATTCGTATGCAATAAGCAGAGAATTCAGACTATTTTAGTTAAAACGTAAAAAGACTTACCGTAGAACCTTGATTCCTTACGGTGAGACTGTCAAATATTAGACGAACACCCTTGGAAAATGAACTTTTGTTTATAACTTCCTCTAAACGGCAAATACAGGTGGCTATCCTAGTGCTAGTCTTAGTTCACCACCAGTTGTTTATTATGCTGACCAAGTCGTTCTGCCTTTTGTGAATTTGTGAATACCTAAGGGAAATACTGAATTCGTCATCTTACCCCGCCTTCCCCTACATGAAAAATAAATTTCACATTTAAATTTATTACTCAAACTTGAAAATATATTACGATTTATTTAAAATTCTAATAAAGTTTCCCGACGATCATTAATATATCTTCATCGTTATAAAAGAGAATCTTACGGGAAGATTAATGTACGAAAAAAGCATCCCCCCATTTCGTTTATATTTTTATTGTATTCAAGATAAAACCAAAAAAGATTCGTCGCAAAATTTGTACCAATTCATTTTTTTCCCCTTTGTCCAATTCTGTAAAAAATAAACATAAATAATGTTCATTTGAGATCTCATCAAAGTTTAAAGAATTTATTTATCAAAGATTGTTCGAGGGTACTCAGAAAAATCTTTTGTGTTTTATATCCTTGACATATTTCAAACTGACAGTTTCATAAAAGTGTTATACCTGTAAATAGGAAATTTTGTAAGTATAAATTTTATCATAGAGAACGTAGACACTGGGATAACTGCATGGTGACAAATTGTGTGAAATGATAAAATTTAGCTTCAATGAAAAAACATAAGTATATTTATTTTTTGACATGTTTTAAGAAAAATTTAACTATTTTAATTCAATTGTGCATTTTTTTCAATATGTATTTTTACTAGAAGTAAGACCTAGTAACTGTATTAGTTTAGACAACAAGCTATGTGAATCTTTATTGTAGCATTTGTGCATTGCGATCCTCTAAATATGCTCTTGCAAATATATTTGTTCAATAAATCAAAATAAAATGTAGAATTGAAAACCCTTAATTTATTTACAACACGTATTCTCGGGAATAACTAACTATAAGGTGACAAATTATGTGAAATGATAAAATTTATTTTACGAAGAAACATAACTGTATTTATTTATTAACATGTCTTTAAAAAACGAAACTCATTCAATTCAGTTGTGCATTTTTTTAATAAATATTTTTACTAGAAATAAGAACTATTAAATGCAGTGGTTTAGACAAAAAGATGTATGAGATGTTATTGTAGGATTTGTGCTTACGTGTGATTCTCTAAATATGCTCTTGCAAATTAATTTGTTCAGTAAATAAAAATAAAGTTTAGAACTGAAAACCCTTAATTGTTAATGTGACGGTGAAAGAAGCCTTTTTCATTTCACTGCGCGTTGAGCTACAAAGTTTAGACGCAAAAAGCGCATACAAATAAATACTCATATTTTTCCCTTGGTGTAACGTTACTAAGGGCTGAAACATCCTTACATGTTCTGAACAGAAATATTACAAGTTTTTGGTGTGATTTTACTTTGTAATAGAAATTCATGGAACTCATTCAAAATATTCATTCCATTTCCCAATGTGCCCCATCTGTTTAAATGCAAAGAGCACTAATGTACTTTTATTTTTCAGGCCGAATAGTACAATTGAAGATTTAAATTTATTAGATTCCTTGCTGAAGAATTATGATAGGCGAGCTCTTCCTACAAGTCATTTAGGTAAGTGTTTAAATTATTTTTCTTCAATTGCTTGAAAATTATGATTTAGTGATACTAATATACAATAGTTTTTGTTTGATGATAGCGCACGATCGTATACAACGCACGATATACACCAGGTGTCAAAAATTCGTTTCCAGTTTAAAAAGTCGTTGAAAAGAAAGGAATAACGACAAAAAATTAGGATTTACAGTAATGATGTAAGAGAAATATAAGATTTTTCAATAACCTAAAGCTTTGAAGTCTCAAGTTTATCGATGTATGGTGCTGGTGTTTAATATGTGAAGAAAACGCATGCAAATCACAGTCTTTCAGTAAAAGAAAACCAACATTAAGATAGCAGCAACGTGACTCCGGTAGATTTAATTCTTCAGCAAATGCTAAACATGACTTTAGCGATAGGATATTGGTACAAATTGTAATGCTTCTTTCCTACCATGCTGACTGTATGGTAGAAAAAGCAGATTTGTGGATCTAGCAAACCAATCGCCTTCACTTTGGCGAGAAACTTGTCAAGTGTTTGGTTAGTTGGCGAAAAAATGATTTTTCTCGAATATGCAGAAATTTTCTGTTAACCATGGGGTTATGAGCAGACACCTGGAAATTTCTATGTGACGTGATATCTTCTTAAGAAAGCTATAAAAAAAGAATGATATCAGTCAGCCGTGTGGATATTGATATAGCCAGTGAAGAAATAGAAGCAGGGCGCTTTTCTTTGAGCTACTAGCGATTTACTTACTTTTCGTGCTTCTAATTTATGCAATCTCTGCACTTCTAGTGGTACCAGTGGTACAATTTTTCTGGAATATTCGTTGAATAAATTTTTCTTTTGCAATAATACAGCTTTATGAACTCTTTAAGGAATGTCCATTTAGTGATAATTTAGAATAAGGGGCATCAAAGGCGAGTCACAATACCTGTGACAGCTCAGTAGAGTGATGCTAGATAAATTTCTCTAATAATGTGCTTATAGGTACTTTACATTTCGACAATGTAGATTTAAGTTAAGATTTAACAGGAGCAGACAACCGAACTTTTCGGTTTGTGGGTTGTAATACGATTAAAATCGATCTACAATCAGATTAGGAAGCGCGACAGCTCATCTTTCAAAAATCTGAAAATTTTAACATACTCAATCTGCATAGAAGCCAGATAGATAAATTTGTTACATTTCTATTTACACTTACAAAATTTCTTGTTTGTTAAACATATGTACAGTGTTTCATACATCTTTTATGTTCTGAGAGCTAGCTCTCAAGGAAGTCCAGTTGTTCCTAATTTTTACTTTTTTTTTCTTGGGAATAGAGCAAACCTCTAAAATTTCAGTTTATTTAAATTCTCTTAGATTTTATTCAATCTTTGTTTATTGTGTAAAATTTTAAAACTATTCTGTCCTTTAAATTAATGTAAACTGTTCTATTTATTTTCTTATTTGTTTAATTTTCTTCTTTTTAATGGTTATTCAATTTTTGATTTGAAATTCAAAGGGGCTTTTAGTATACGATTAGAAAAGTTTTTTGTGTGATCTTTTAATTTTTACTTTACATGAATTTCATCATTTGTATTTATTTTATTTGTTTATTTCTCTTAAAATTATAACGCTTGCGATCATCCAGACTGAGTCTGTTCCAGAGGAGGAAAAGGATGCGAGGTAGCAAAGAAGACCGGCTTATTTTTTAAAAAGCATAGGCAATTTATAGTTTTTGAGAGAAAAAGTGGACATTCAAATATATATTGTCCCGATGACGACAGCCAACGATGCAGAAAGGAGACACCGGTACACATGTAATTGAAAATATGACCGTAACCTAAGGTCTAATTTAGTTTGAATGAACGGGGCTTCCATGCGTTGATTGTAGTTTTTTTTTTTTTTTTTCTGTTATTATGGTAAATCTTGCTTAATTAACAAAGCAGCATCTCATAATGATAGTACACTATCAGCATCTAATGAGAATGTTACGTGCCAGCATATCTTGGTGTTTTCTTACAACCACATTTTCATAAACTTACTTCATGTTATGTATGTTAGTACTCATATACAGACTTATATACAGTCACTTATAAATGTTACCGATCGTTAATATTTTTGATCCGCAATATTTTTGTTGTTTAAAAAAATTCAATTTTCATTTATCCCTATTCATACGAACTGGAATTTCATTTTATAGTCATTTGTATTTTAATGAAATTTCTACGCTATTGTGGGCTTCGATACACCAGACATATGCAGAGTCCATAGTTAAAATATCTTATTTTTTAAAACTTTTTAAGCAAGAAACAGTCACTAGAAAATTGTGAATCAATTGAACAGAAACTTCAGCAAAATGACCAATAAATCAATAAAGGTGAAAGTAGGGGAAACAAGAATAATTTGATCGCCAGGAATACATGATCACATAGTAAAAATTATACCAAAATCAATTAGTAACACTTAATCTTTTCAGCTATTTTGTGTTAGTTCAAAAAAATGATTGTTTGAATAAGAAAAAGGACCTTTTTTGAAGGGAAATGATATAATATTTAAATTCTCTGTCATATACAACTTTTAAAATTTAATGAAGTGTAAATTTAAAGTATAGACTGTCTATAATAATTGAGTATTTTGTCGGTAAAATCATACAAGACGGTGCCCCTCATGTAAACACGGCGATAGCCGCTGGAGCTTGGCGATCGCCAAGTGCGAGCGCAACAAACCTTGGCGCCAAGCTCCAGCCATGGCGCCAAGCCTCCCTGGCGACCGCCAAGCTCCAACGGCTATCGCCGTCTTGTGACGAATAAACATTAGTATATACCACTAAAATTTTACAAAGAAACACAAATTCTAAGTAAATGACACTATATAAAACAGTCAAATCCACAGCAAAACATTAGAAAAAGTACAATTAAAGAAGCACTTACCTCACTTTCCCCCCCCCCCATTCTATATTCCACACATCCATACTAACGAAGAAATTCCCCGAGACGCTCACTAACTTACGTTAAAGGGTCCGTAAAACGGAATCAAAAACACAAGGAAAAGTCAACACAAACTTATTCGACTCAGAATCAAAGAACACCAAACTTCAATCTTCATGCAATTAACACTAAATGAAAATTCTATACTTCAAATGCACCGCGTTTAATTATCAGAATTGCCACTCAGATTCTGATTAAAAAAAAAAAAAAACGATTTTCCAGACCAACATGTGATAAAAAATCCAGACGATTTTCAAGTTTATGACGTCAGCTTTACATATGTTCTCCAAGGGCGGAAGCAGAAACCCTTTCGGAGGGGGGCGCAAATAGTGAATATTCATTTTATCTAGTATAAAGCCTGCTAAATATTGGTAAAAGCCCCATTTATGTAGTGTAAAAACATTTTTCTCGGAGGGCGCGCGAGCCACTCTGCGAGACCCCAAAAAAAACATCAGTGGGTCCGGCTACCACCTCAAAAGGGCCCCCTCGAAAATATGATAACGCGGGCCCCTCTGCGAGACCCAAAAAAACATCAGTGTGTCCGGGCGGGCCCCTCTGCGAGACCCAAAAAAACATCAGTGGGTCCGGGCGGGCCCCTCTGCGAGACCCCAAAAGAACGTCAGTGGGTCCGGCCAACGCCTCAAAAGGGCCCCCTCGAAAATATGCTATCGTGGGCCCCTCTGCGAGACCCCAAAAAAACATCAGTGGGTCCGGCCATCGCCTCAAGGGGGCCTTCTCGAAAATATGCTAACGCGGGCCCCTCTGCGAGATCCAAAAAAAAACATCAGTGGGTCCGGCCACCGCCTCAAAAGGGCCCCCTCGAAAATATGCTAACGCGGGCCCCTCTGCGAGATCCAAAAAAAACATCAGTGGGTCCGGCCACCGCCTCAAAAGGGCCCCCTCGAAAATATGCTAACGCGGCCCCCTCTGCGAGACCCAAAAAAAACATCAG
The DNA here is from genome assembly GCA_038373885.1 of Cheiracanthium punctorium. Taxonomy (NCBI): domain Eukaryota; kingdom Metazoa; phylum Arthropoda; class Arachnida; order Araneae; family Cheiracanthiidae; genus Cheiracanthium; species Cheiracanthium punctorium. The sequence continues at coordinate 267,495 of JAWZYV010017990.1, forward strand.
AGGGTCCGGCCACCGCATAAAAAGGGCCCCCTCGAAAATATGCTAACGCGTCCCCTCTGCGAGATCCCAAAAAAAACATCAGTGGGTCCGTCCACCGCCTCAAAAGGGCCCCCTCGAAAATATGCTAACGCGGGCCCCTTTGCGAGACCCCCCAAAAAAAACATTAGTACAAGTTGAAGCAAATTAGAATAGTAGACGAAACAGGAAAAAACGAAAAATAACAATAACGCATGCGCAAAACGCAAATTACCAGATTAATGACGTCAAATTGAGCGCGCGAATTCGTTACATTCATCGATACATACATTCGAAAATATACTAAAGCGGGCCCCTCTGCGAGACCTTAACAAAAACATTAGTACAAGTTGAAGCAAATTGGAATAGTAGACGAAAGAACAGGAAAAAAAACGAAAAATAACAATAACGCATGCGCAAAACGCAAATTAACAGCTTAGTGACGTCAAATTGAGCAAGCGAATTCGTTACATTCATCTGCTTACGTCACACATACACAGTAGCTAGATTAAAAAACAACTATTACGCATGCCCGAAAGTGCAAGAAATTTCGCTTCTTTCAATAGTTCTAAATTATCCAATTTACAATATTTCACGCATTATCATCCTCTAAAAAAAACGTCGCCAAGCTCTACACATTTCTTTATGGTTGCCAGTCAAACTATCATCGGCAGGGTACTTTACTAACGTTGAACATCGCTCACGATGTCGCCAGAACCAAGGGGCACCGGATACGGAACATAGGCCATTTTGTCTAGTAAATAATCTTTGATTGTTTATTATTTAAAATGCATGTTTTTTTATAAGTATCATCTTAGGGATACTCGATCCCTTCTTTTCAGCGATACATGATCCCAGGGATCAGATATCCCTATGACAATATTAGCATGATGGAAACATGATTATTTTAGTTTATTTAGTTTTCAGAAAATATTATCCAAAATTTTTCAAATATTAATTGAGAGGAGCTGTGAGAACTGCAACAAATGTCATGTTTGCAGTTGACTTTTTAGGATTTGGAAACATTTGCTAGGCTTTCTTTCCTTTATTTAAAATATAATGATCCCTACAAATATCTCAAAACATTTTTTCCCAATAGATTCTATTGTAACAACTCTTAATTAATTTCGTTATTGCATACCAAGAAGTAACTAATTTAATTATTATAATTACTATTATAATTTTAGATTCATTAAATTAATAAATATTAATAAAACTGTGTGCTTTTTTTACAAATAAAAAGTGCAAACATTTAGATTATTCATAAATTATATCATGGACAACTGTACCAGAAGGAACAAACTGATCAAAAACATCATAGCACATCTATAAAACTTGCATTACAAATTGCAGTGTTGAGTTTACAACAAATATGTTGGTTTCCATGTCCATATTGTTATAATATCTACGAAAAGTATTATTATTTTTTAGAAGTATTATTTAGTAAACGGAAATATGCAGATAAATTGCTTATCTATGAATAGCCTATGTAATTTCTGAGTGGGGTGAAGCATAACCAGCAAAGGGATCTTGTATCCATTGGTGTGGGGATACATGATCCCGTTATAAAAACATTGAAAACCTTATTTTACTAAAATTATCTGCTCATTTTCAAATAAAAAATATATAATATGTTAGAGGAAAAAAGTACCATTGTTCATATCAAAAATTTCTGAAAAAGTGACAATTTACAGCAGAGAAAAAAATGAGTAACTAAAGTGGGGATCAAACATCCTCAGTCTCACCTAATTAATAATCACAGCAAAACATAACTATTTCAGCTGTCTGATTAAATTGATTACCAATCAGGAACTTTTGCTATTACTTTATTAGGGTAATCAGAAAGTTTTGCAAGGAAATATTCAGTTTTGTTAACTGGTTTCTTAAACGCATGCGAGAGTACCTTCATTAATATAAAAATTGTTCAGACATTTCAGCAGAACTTTTAAAAAGTTCTCTCCTTACAGCGTCTATTTTAAATTTAATACTGATTTTTGGACTTATTTTTTATTATAATTTAACAATATTATTTTTCATGATTTTCGCATGAATATAGAATTTTTGCTATTTAGTGATATGTCTAATGCATTTCAGTTTCTTGAAATAGCTTTAGTTCTTCAAAGAAATAATGAGGTAAGTACTGCAACAACACGTCGCATAAACATTAGAATTGAATTAAATCCAGTTCATTTAAATAAAAAAAATTAATGTTAGTAAGTCTTTATCTTTCTTTCTATGCACAATACAATTTTTGAAAAAATGCATTTGTTGCAACAATTTCATTAAAATTTCATGAAAAACTCCAGAATTTTTACTTTAACCCTCTCGTCACCGAATTATCAAAAATCAGAGGAAAAAAAAATCTGTCTAGCATTTAATGCATCTGAAATACTATTATAAATCATGCAAAAATATTTTTTCTAATGTCGATTAATATTAAATTTTTCTAATATTAATTTCTGCATTTTCGAAGCATTTTGTTATGCTAAAATTAACTTAAAAGGATGCACATATTAGGTAAAGGTTGAGGAATTAAAAAAAAATTATAATTACCTTAGAAAGAAAAAAAACGGTAAAAAAGAAGCGTAAATATTTTCTTAATTTTTCTCCCGAAACAATGAAGCGAAAACTGTAAAAAATGATCTAAATGGACTAGTACTGAAATCTAGACTCGATTTATGCATCTAGTTAAGAGCCTCATGTACTTTATACATGAATTAATGATATTGATATCACTGAAAGAAAAAAATACTAAATTCAATTGTTTTCACCCTAAATATTGCTATTTGAAGTAGGAGCCTCATATGAGGTTCAGAGTGACGAGAGGGTTAATTTAAAATCAATGAAAGCTTTATGTTGCTTCTGATTTCTTATATGCTGACTGATCTTCTGAATATCGCTGTTTAATTTAAAGAAAAACACCGGAAAAGTGTGAATTAATTTAATGAAAAGATAAAATGAAAAATATTGCCCATGAAAATCATCATTTCATCGAATATTGAGGACGTTTCAGTAAAATAATTTGTAATGCTTCCAAATCCCTGGCGTGCAAAATTCAGACAATAAATTCATGGGATATATATATATATATATATATATATATATATAGTAAACAGCCAGCGCTGGTTTAGATATGACTCATCATAAAACTATTCTGTGTATTATTTTCATCATGATCTTGAAGAAAGCGTATGTATAAACTTTTTTATGATTTCATTTGTTCTCATGGATAGGAACCCCTACGGAAGTTTTTTGTGAAATGTATATTCGGAGTTTTGGTTCAATTAATCCCTCAACTATGGTAAGTACCCCGTCGTTTAATATTTTTCATGAATTATAATGAATTATAAAAGTTCCCAAACTAGTGGTTTTAGACTAAACAATTGTATAATGTAACTTCAATTTAATGCCACCCATGTGTTAAAGTGGCTTAAGAACCATTCTATCACGCCAAGGGTCTCGGGTTCGAATCCCGTATTGGGCATGGATGTTAAATTGTCCGTCCCTTCATAGGGGGTAATTGTGTACGCCCATAGGGTGCTCTCATAATAAAATGGCCAGTGATTCGGGACTTAGAAGTGGCAAAAGGCTAATGGCCAAAAATGCCCGCATATTGGGAATAAAGAAATTCAATTTATTAAAATTAAGAACATTTATCGTCAAACTCTGTGGCAGTTTTTATGAAAAGGTGAGTTAATGCAACTTGTAGTCGCTAACTTCGGTCCCTTGAGAGTCACTTACTGAAATCCTGGAAAATAAATAGTTTGTATCAATCTTTTAATCACTCTATCTTTATAATGTGAAATTTAGCATTTATTAGTTATTTACAATTCATTTTGAAGAACTGCAGTATAAAATATTTCCGATAATAACTTTGAATTCGATTAAATTTTTTTCAGAGTATCATGTACAATTTTTTATGTAGATTCATCATTTTTCGAATTTCGATGTTATATTTTTGTGGAATCTTCAGTCAAACTCTGATTGCATAAATAAATATTTAGTGTGCATGCATCTAAACAAATTCCTTTTAGTTCATCGTAACTACTAGTGCGCATAAAATTCTTCTTTTTAAAATTAAAATGTTTGCATCCACTTTAATTTCAGGGATTAGTTATACTGTACAGGCTAAAGAGATGCTGTGAGTGTCAAATTGGAATTTGTCTAAGCCGATGTTAGCGAGATATAAAATTTCACTGAAAACACCTTACTTCCAATATATGGAACCGATATAGGCAAAATGATGTGATTTCGCATATTGTAACGAATTAAAAATTTCCATAGGACTTATACGAAATTTATTTAAATTTTACCTAAAAGAAAACTTGAGTTACACTGAAATTCGAAAATTTATTACCACCATATAAAATATCAAATATCCAAGATATTTTAATTCAATTTATAAAATGAACAATCGTATAAAATCTTGTTTAAATTTTGATATGTAAGCTTTAGTAATACATGAAATACCTTTACATTGTAAACAAATCAGGACAAAATTAAAATCCTTTTGTCTGAGAAAAAGGAAATGTTGTTCTTATCAAACATCACTTTCACTGAAACGTGAAAGAAATTCCAAAATGAACCATTAGTAAAGACACTCGCTATGCATTCTTTAACAGAGAATTTCTTGAATAAAGATGCTTTGTATTTATTTCATAACTAAGGAATGTAAAATGTATCAGATGTATTGGATATTGAAAAGCCTTTAACACTTAAATGCGATTTAAGTCAGCTACAATATTTATTTTAATAACTTGTCGTGATTTTCACTAGTTTATAAAAATACTTCTCGATTGCAATTCAGAGCTTTATTACTTCAACTCCTTTGTTTCACATTTTAACGTATTATGAAGACTATTAATCTAGAAAATATTGTTAGATGATTTATGAATTTCATAAAATGTAAGAACTAAATAAATAATTTAACGTGAAGGTTGTCTTCAGAAAAAAAAATTGCACTACTATCAATACAAATTTCAAATACACACACACACACACACACACATATATATATATATATATGGAAACTGAATTTGCATGGTTTTGTGAAAATTAATGGTTTATTAATTATTAAAAAACATTCCAGCACTGCAAAACGTCAATATTAGTTTATGTAGGCCTACATTTTCTAAACAATTTGCTGCAAACATATGTTTCACTATATCTTAAGAAGACTAAATACTGTTATTCCAAAAAAAGAGATAGTCTACTCATACATATGCCTTTACAAATTCAATTTTAAAATAAATCGTGCGTTAGTTTATTTCGTATAATACAGGATTAGTATAAATTAAAAAATATACATCTTCGTACAATAAGTGATACACTAAATTACGATAATTAATCCCTTATGCCGATTTCCAGAAAAAAAAGTCCACACAATTTTGTTTGTGACATAACATAAAATTTATAAATATATTCACTTGCGATGAATGTTTTTGAAACTGGACAATTTCACGAGGAGTTTCACTTCTCCACATTCAAACATTACATATTTAGATCTATGGTGGAATAAATAACGTTTCATTTTTTACTTGACTTCCGAGTTTCACTTTCGTAATACGTGTACTAGTTTTGAAAGTATAAATTTTAAAACATCTGGTTATTTACAATATGCGTACTGTAACATACAAATTTATCTTAGCTCACCGATCAGCTGCGGAGGTACTTAGAAAATGATCTAAATTTTACTTTATTTAACATAAACTAAATACGATTTATAAAAGCTTGAGGCGCTTAACTGCCTATTTATACATTAGGTCAAGAAAAGTGTTAATATCTCCATCTTTTGTAAATTGTATAGTATTCTACATTTTATAAAAGTAATATTTAATAAATTTTCTAAGTACCTCCAACTGTGATCGTTGTTATTCTACGATGAATTTGCATCTTGCAATATATGTATGATATTATGTCATACTTATTTTGCTAGATCTCAGAATGTTTAAAAGTTTAATAAAAACTCTAAAAAAGAATATAAAGCACCAAAAGAAAACAAGAAGAAACAAATAAATAAAGTACACTAAGAGGCATTTTACCTAAGCGGTGAGATGCTGCTGGTGCTGTTTAGAAATTCTTACATAAAGTAAAATTTAAAAGCTTTTTTACACGAAAAGTCAGGGTTTTGGGAACAGACTATTAAATAAATAAAAATATTATAAAAAGAAAAACAGTAGTGTTGAGTATCATCAGATAATGCGTGTGTGCGAAGCTTCAGCTCGATCAGATGATACGAAGTGAGTAAAAGTTTGTAAACAAATTTTGATTTTGAACAACATATAACAACAAAAACTAGATAATTCGAAGCCAGGAATAATAGTAAAAAATAGAACAACACAAACGTCTTCTTTATCATAACTTGACATGGTAAATTTTATTTTGTAGAATGCCCTGGTCGTTCAAAGCTACATTTTTACTTTGCATAGTTTACAATATGTATGTTTTGCAATCATTAAATTTAAAGGATCTCTTCATGAGGCATAGTTAAATTTAACGTGTGTACAGAACCAATGGTAAGAAATATAATTATCTTAAAAAAGCGTAAGCAAAACTTTTAAACATAAATTGTAGAAAGAATAATTTTGTTTATTAGAGAAAGGATTCTAAAAGCAGTTAGTTATCATCAGACAGTAAAAGCCCCATTCTGCGTGTTCCCTCTTTGTGCTTTTGTGCGTATGTATGTTTTCCAGTTTGTCATTACGCAGCTCAATTCACGTATTCATTTATTAATAGGAAATGTGATACACTATTTTAAATATATTTGCATTATTTGTACGAACATTTACGACAAACACAAGTTTTTGAAATAGTGCACATATAACAATGAACGGATTCACAGAATTTTCACAAACAAATTTCTTCTTCGAATTTAGGATTACGAAGTTGATTTGTATTTGAGACAAAAATGGCTGGACGAACGACTGAAAAAGCCAGAGATTTCCCGACCCCTAGATCTGAATGATCCGAAGTTAGTTCAACGGATCTGGAAACCCGAAGTGTTTTTTGCCAATGCAAAGCATGCTGAGTTTCAATACGTTACGGTACCAAATGTTTTAGTAAGAGTGACTCCTTCTGGTCATTTGCTTTACATGCTCAGGTAATCTATTGTTTCTTAAAGTTAATAATTCTATGATGCACTTCAAAGTTATCTGAATATTATCAAAAGGTTTGATTAACAATGCAATTGTTAACATTTCCATAACGAATTGATCAAGCAGTAAGGCTTTCTAACGTATTTATTACGGAAGAAATTATGAAGAGGAATAAAAAGATATTTTTATTTTAATCTATTGAAACCAGTTATTTAAGGATTAACGACAGAATACTTATTAGCACTTTTTTAACTTCATGATTTTAACATCCCTATCATGCTTGAAGTTGCTCTGAACTTGAACATTTTGAAACTTGTTTAAGTAAACGTAAGTTACAGAAAGTAAAAATCCAAACTATCATGAAAATTACTCCTTTCTTCACATTTAGGAAAATTAAAAGAATTAAGCATGCAAATGGGCTGTTTTAATAATATTTCTAAATAATGAAAAGAGCTTATGTGTATTCCCCTTACGTATTTTCCCCTTCGCACTCAAATGTAGCGCACCATGAGTGGGTCTGTCTTCTATACTACTTCAATCAACACCTCCTAGGCATGAAAGCCCAGCAACCGAAGCTTTTACTTCAATACTAGGCCTACGAAAATGACGTCATCACAGTTTTACTGTAATAAAGTAAAATTATTAAAAATTTGTGGTGATTTTACTCAAGCATCAAAACATTCCCGTGATTTGAGCAAGAAAGTTCAATTTTACGGCAAATGACAATTTTTAAGAAATACATAATATGATAAGGAAATCGATCATAAATAAATTATTATGTATCAGAAGGGTATTTTAATTTTTATCTTACGATATTGCGATTAACTTGCGATATTATGATTAACTTTCGATATTTCTAAATATTTGTAGTAGAGGAAACGGGGGTACAGTGGGTCAATTTTTAGATTTTTAAATATAATTCTAAAAATATTTTAAAAACAGAATATCAAACTGATGTATTATGTTTTCTGATCTATTGGATATCCTAATTTTAGTTTAATTCTAAGGAAAGTTTCTGTACAATAAAAAACCATTTTTCTTAAGTATTTTTCTTGACCCACTGTACCCTATAAAGGGCTACACCGGGTCAACAACTGGAGTACAAGGGGTCAGCTAACGAGAAACAGAATAAAAATTTCTTTCACTCTATAGTGAGTAATATAATTTTTTTTTTATTGCCCGACAATATTTAGTATTAAGCTAGATATTAAAGTAGCCCAAAGCTTATTAGGTAAATGTTAATTTTATGGTTCTAAAATAGACACAATCTTAATTTGTTAATAAAATTAAAGAAAGAGGTTTGGATAATGTCAGTTTGAGTCTTATTAAGTTTACAAAATTTTAGTTTCATGGTTAAGATATTAAAACAAAAACTGTTATTTTACAATAACTAATGGACATTATATAACTAAACATTTACAGCCAAAGTCAAATTTCTGTCAGTTCCTTGCAATACATTTGGTTTTGGCAACTTTCTCACAATATCTTTATTGTCGGCTGTATAAACCTGGCTGAATTCTTTCCATGTAGTGCACTTCAAATTCATTTTCATTTTTGAGTAAAACTTCAGGAATATAGTGTTTAAAACTGCATTTTTTCTAGTCGTAGACCTTGAATAATTCGAAATCTCCAACATCAACAGAAAAATCTTCTATATATTCAATCTTCAAACTCAGATTCACTAGAAGATTTTTTTCATTCTTCCTCTTCTTCAGTTGAGCTATTATTGTAATTCCTTGCATTTTTTTTTTGTCTCCTGCTTCATATCATTTGGTCTTTCAATCTTCTTCTTCCAATAGTGATTTTCGCAGGTCTATCTGTAAGAATTTCTGGTTTTTTTTAGGTTGCCTCTAAGTTTTTTCTCTTGTGCATCAGAGTTAGTGAAAGGCTTTTGAAATCTCTGGTGTCATGTTTTTTTACATAATTTTCTTGAGAAACTGAAGATTCTGTGGAAGATGTGGGAGACTTATTTAGATAAACTTAGATTATTCAAACATTCAAAAGTAAGAAACTTACAGAAAGACAATAAATATATAAATGGGGACACAATGGGTCACTGACGCACTGTAGCCCAATTCAGGTGACCCATATGAACCAATGTATTATTTTTCACCTGAAAATTCCAAATATTTAAAATACTCATTTAAATACAATATAATGGCAAATAAGGTAATTAAATTATATAAACATACAACATACAACATACTCATATTTACTTGAAGAATTTCAAGTGTAATATCATGAAGTTTTACTTTCTTCAAATTTCATGCAGATGGCCACAAAACACAATGGCTCTTTCTTCCCGTCGCAGTCAAAGTGAGATATTTCACCTTTATCACTAGGAGTTAAGTTGTTTGATACCTACTTTAAATCATTTTCTACATTCAAAACTATTCACTGAACCTTAAATATCTTCATGATCCATTGCACCCGCTCTACCCTACTCACTAGAAATTTTAACTAGTATTACTTTGTGAAAATATAACTGTGATGATGTCATTCTGGTAGGCTTAATGATAACGTCAACCTGTTAATTGTTAGACTTTCTATATTTAGGAGGTGTTAGTTCAACCGGTTAGCTTAAAATATGGTGATATATAAACGGAGATTTTAGTACATTATCTATTATAGTGGATGAACGGAATGAAAATAATTTGCCTACTTGTCTGAGGGATGATTTAGTTACATTCGATGTGTTAGAATAATGTGATTCTGTGCATAAAAGTACATAAAAAAGCTTATTTAAATCTATATATTTTGAAATTTTTGTTGTGTACCCCATTTAAATCTTTTCAATAAAATTGCACTAGAACTTAGTGATAGTGTTTAGCCCTTTTCAATATAGATATAAATAATTTTAGTGCATTGTTAAAAAAATAATATCATTATATCTAATGATGTTTCATTAATTTATTTCTAGGCTGAAGTTAACCTTCTCGTGCATGATGGATCTTTACAGATTTCCTTTAGATTCGCAAGTTTGCACGATTGAATTAGCGTCGTGTGAGTTGATATTATTTAATTTAAAGAAATACATATAAAATTGACTTTACATATGTAGTCGCTTACATAATCTATTTTTCCCAACTTTGAACTTTTTAGTTTCGTTTCCGATTCTATATTCTGCAGAGAAATTTTTAAAAATTGCATATCTGATTAAATAAATCAACAATTAATTCCATAAACTTTTAGAAAGATGCTTTCCTTCATTGTGTAACAATATTCTGTTTGTAACACAATTTCTATTGCGAGTAGAACACGAACGATAAATTTTTTTCAACAATCTTGAGTGCATTACGGTTTTTAGACTTTTCTGGAGTTACCCAAGAACATGTTCCCTATCGATCGCGAAATACATTTTCTGAAAGAGTTCTTTTAACAGAATAACTTATCTTGCAGAGTGTTTCTGTCGAGATTACAAATAGTAAGCTAACTCGCTGAATCTCTCTTCAAATACATTCAGTTAAAAATCAGCAGTATTATTTTGCCAAAATTTTCCGTCATAGCTGTATACAAAGTACAATTCAGAGTAGAATGTTTAAGAAAACAATACATCATGAATGCCAGATTCCTTAAAAATAAGTTTTGGTAAAGTAAAATATCGAATGATCATTATGAGTAGCATTCATGAAATTGAATTTTTATTAAGTCGTTTGGTTTCTTATTGTGATAAAGTAGTAAAAAGGAGTACTCTTAAGAAGATTGAAATGATATGCATTCGGACTGAGTTTAATGTGAACTCAAATGATAGACCGTAAGATTGGAAATGAGACGTTTTCAAACCGACTGGTTTATATTATTTTTAAACAACTCACATGGGACATGGGTTTTTCGTCTTAAAGATACCTTTACTCTGTTTATCAACTACGGAATGAAAGTGGGTATACTATAAAAAGTGTATGACAGAGAGTATCGATATATTTTCAGGTATGGTCATTCATGACACCATGGTAAAAGTAGCATTACTTATTTATTCATTTGGTTAGGTTTTTTCATGAATTAGAGTCGAAGTGATTCATCTCATCTGGTGATGAGTCCCGAAGGACAGAGAACATGTAGATGAAATGACACAGTTTTTTTTTAATATTGCTTATAGGTGGTGTAAATGGAAACGTTCAGATAATTTTAAAATATCCACGATATTTCCCTTTTCATACTTTTTATAAACCACCACAAGTTTCGATTCCAATCCCATTCAACATCAAGCTCACAGTCACTGTATTTTACATATTTTTCATAGACGTTTGAATTCGTCATCCTTTGATATGTCATTTCTGTTATTAGAAATGTATCGAACTTTTTCAAAAAATTACATTAGTAGCTTAATAATAAACGAAATAGTAGCTTTGATCTACTATTTCTTTTTCTAAATCTATAATAAATTTTCATACTCAGAATGTAAAAGGCATTTTCCACATTCTAAAACCGTCGCCTGATATTTACTACACTCCCTCTAAAGTAGTTCGCTGCGGTTCGGGTTTTAAATGATCTTCGAGTTTTGATTCTTTTCTTCATATTTCCTGTTTAATACAAATCGCAAGATAAACTAAGTTTTGTGAAATGCTACATAATACCTTTTTAATGAAAGATATGAAATATTTTCGGGAATTCTATATATTTCTACAATGAATAGCGTGTATGGTTTAAGAAAAAGAACGTTAAAAAGGATTCATTAAAAGGCTATAGTTCTCACAAATTTAGATAAAGTTTTACCAAATCTATAAAAGGTTTGAAGTCTGTTTGCGCGTGTTAGCTATATGTACCTAGATTGTTCGTGATAGTGGGACGAAATTTGCCACACAGATTAAATAGCTGAAGAGTGCTGAAAAAAATTTATCGGATTGCTATTTGTTTTCTCCGTTTTTCCACGATTTTTCGCAGTTCTCATCCTCCGACATTCAGAAGTGTCATCATAAAACTATATTTACTGTATTATCTAAATGTCCTGAAAATGATTTTCAAATGTGTTCCAATAAAACATCTTACTTGAAATCATTGAAAATAAGAGGCGAAACTAGATAAACGAATATCAATGGACATTTTTTCGACAATTTATGGATATTGCCTACTACCCCGAAACCCAGTGGAGTAATGGTCAGCGCACCGCGCTACCGTCCCACAAGTCCAAGGTTCGAACACAGGGCTGGACAAGATCGACTCAACCTTTCATAACAGAAGTGGGTCGATAAAATGAGCACAAAGCTTGGCTTCGGGTCAAACACTGGGGGCTTCGCGTCAGGCTGACCACATGGCCGAGGCATATGCATCCGAACCCCAGAGTCCATGGTAGCGATGGCGCGGTTCGGCAGCGCAGGCCTTGGCCTCGCGGAGAGGCTGTTGCGCCAATGTTTGACTCTGACCTAGTACCCTAGGGCTATACAGCTGATATTGTGTATTATTATAAACATTTAAAATTTATATCAAATTTAAACATGGGAATACAGAAAAAATAATTTCAAAGTTTATGTAATATTTATCATATTTATGTAAGGTAGTGAAAAAGAAAATACAAAACCATTCCAATAAAAAACTGATTAACGGTTTTTGAGCTCAACCATCGGATACACTACTAAATTGCATCCCAGTCTATTATTCTTTGCGGAAAAACTAAAAGGGATCCACATTATCAATCTTCATTTAAACAAAACTTTTCCGTTTCCTTTTTGAATTCTTTATAGCCTAAAGATTAAAGACGTGTAGAATTTCAAGATATATCTGAAATTTGGAAAATATATTAATCTTTCATTACTTACAGATGTTGTCTGAATTTAAAAAGTACCATTAAATATAGTGTTATATTTGTGTATATTTAAAACATATGTTTTGTGTCTATTTAACTTAATACATAAAAAATATGTATTAAGTTATTTCTTAGAAGACAAAATTTTAAGGATTTCTTAATCTTACAAAGTACAAATAATCTTATTTTCTTCGTTGATAAAGGCATTATATTTAAAGTAAAATTGCTTAAGAGAAGCTATCATATAATCCGTTAAACTGAGCTACATTTTCAATGTAGATTGAATAAAATTATGGTTAAAATTATTGCAACTAATGTCAATTAGTTATATGATAAATATTTAATATCGCCTTACAAAATATAGTTCATTTCGCAGGCAGGTGGTTCACAATATGAAATATCGTTTCAGAGCTGGCATACGTTTAAGCTAATCTCTACGATGTCTTCCACATATCAGCTACTGATATGTAAGACCATCATGTTAGACCATCACACAGTATCGGTGAATTTCATCTATGAATTAACGACGACGCATTGGGAAGTGACTTACTACGGTTCACTAAATGGGACTGAAATCAACGAAATACCGCTTAAATATTTATTTTCTGAGCGTTTGCACTGCTTGTTGATTGCATTAGCTTCCTTTAAAATTACTGAAGTGGTTATACGTGTGGGTAACTTGCTCATGTTACTTATGAAATACCTAACAAGATGCAAAAGCGTGGTGAATAAAATTTTTGATTAATTTACGTAAAACCTTTATTGTTTTATTTCTTTTCTCTTTTATTTTATTTTTTTAATATAGTTAAAATTTCGTTATTAAATTCATGCTAATTACTTGTATTTAAATTATGACTGGGAATCTCGTCGTATGTCTCAATTCAGAAAATCTATACTTATATTCAGGAAGTAAAATCTAAATACACTAATTTAACTGTAAGGCGGGTAAAATATATTTGTAAAGTAGATGCCTTCTCATGTATTTTTTTATTCTTATTGGGTTTTTTAAGGCAGTAGCTAAGCATATTTTTTATATCACTTAATTCGTTAGACCATAAATAATGGTAGGTAAAATAAGTTTTTTTAAAATCTAGATGACATGTTATGCACACCTTCAGTACTAGGCATAGCCAATCGCTATTTTTATCGGAAAATTGAGTAGTACTCAATAATTAATTGTATTTAAGGGTCGAATTACATCCCATTTTTAATGGAACCCTGATCTTTAAGAGAAGTGATTATTTATAAAGCTTCAAATATCTGCATATGACACTTTCGTCATTATTTCGATAGAAATATACATTATCACATTTCGTTCTCTAGGGCCCATATTTCTTACCAAGAAGGTTTTATAATATATATATATATATATATATAATGAATTTTAAATTTTTTCAGTATTGTATTCAGTGACTCTTAGCAGTGTTTTTAAACTCTCCATATATAATATAAAATACTTGTTTATTTTAGTTTCAAAAACGACAAGTGAGCTTAACTTAAAATGGTCGGATAAGAATCCAGTAAACTTATTTGAAAAGTTGAAACTTCCACAGTTTGAAATTAAAAGTGTTAATACATCTCTATGCAGTGAAAAATTCCACATTGGTAAGTAGTATTGGTTTTTTTGTTTACAAATATTAATTACTATTGAAACTTTCGAAACTATTTCGAAAATATATTTCGAAATCAATTGTTACGTTATTACGATTTTAGAGTGAATAATTCCATTTTTAATAATTTCCAATGTTTTATTGAAAGTCGCACAAACGAAGAAGTTGTATCCAAATGTTTAGTGAATATCTGTGCATTTATAAACTTTGAGGATTATTTTACAAGCAATATAGTCATTGTAAAGCAACCGAGCTTGCGAAATGTGTTTCACGTACAGCTAACGTTGTCATCGATGTCTAAAGTTCGTGCGCTGAGACATTGACAGTGAAAATAGCGAGCAAAGTTTTACTTTTATTTATTTGTCGCAATCTTCCATAAAATTAAAAAATAATAATCTTGAATTATATAAAAATTTAAAGCTTTTTAAGATTTGAAGAGGAAACGTATACAGGAAACATATAAAAAATTTTCCTGCCTTTCAAAACCGAAAAGTATCAAAATACAGGCCTAGGATAGTGAAAATTACAATACCTGAAATGGAATAAGTCGGGGAAGGTGGACCAAAATGATCCCCTTAAGAGAAAAACTTGCATTAATTACTATAAATGGTAAATAAAACTTTGTCCTGTGCAGTAATATTTTACACTATATTTTGCATTATAAACATATTTTAATAATATTTTAAACCCTCACTAACTTATGAAAAAAAATGGAATTTTGAAAATGTGTCCAAAGGATCATTTTACCGACACCCAAAGGCAAAATGATCCTCCATTCAAAAATAATTGTAAATGGTTTTTATCGGAAAAATTAAAGATGTAAAAGTAATTGTGACTGTACATAATGAAATAAAATAAGTTTTACAATCATACAGTATGGATAATTTATATTATGGAAGTTTTAAAATAAAAAAAAATAAGTCACAAACAATAAAATCGAATATTTTAAAATTATAGCTCAAAAATTATGGCCTACAATAAACGCAGAAAAAAATTAAATAATGCAATGGGGAGTCACGCATTTTGAGAACGTCTGAGGTCTGAAGGGCTTCCATGATGACTGGGATCGGGTACTGGAGTTTCTTCAGTCGATGGGTCATTTTACCCGGCAGTATTTCTGTCGGGTATTTTCTGTCTTTAGGTCATATTACTGGGACACGCCTAGAAACATAACAAACTAAATAAGTGTAATTCACATCTAAAAACATACTCTATTCAGTAAACCAAGTCTATTTTTGTACATTAAAGACTGTATTTCTAAACAAATAGGAAAGTTGTTGCTTATCTTACAAACGATGCGATAAAACTCAGTTTCTTGAAGAATTCTACTCATACAACGATTGCTTAAATATCGCCATTACTTCTTCTTGACTTGGCACAACTAGTTTATGTATTGACTAGTAAGTAGCGCTACCTGTATCTAAAATATATGGGGATCGTTTAGCCCGCTACCATCATTTGGTCCCCCTTCCCCTTCTACGTACAGTGTCGCATTTAATAAATTCATTATGTTCCAGTTTCTTTTTATTAACTTAAAAATAATTCACAGGAATTTAACAGAAAATATATATATAATAAAATGACGTAGAAATTTCTTCCTTTGAAAATTTAATTAAAAAATGACATTAACTTATGAGCTATTTACATGAAATACACATCTATCAGAATGTAATCAGAATTAAAATAATAAGAATTAATCAAAAGTTTACATCATCTTTTAAAACAGGCATATGTTTGACAACAAAGACGGCCAAAATGTGATATTACAATTTTAAGAGAATAAAATGTTTTATGACTCATAAGACAGACATTTATTTGTATGACTTTAAAGGTATCAAGGTTGATAAGTAACCTTTTTATGAAAACATTATAATCCGGGAGCCAGCTGCCTTTTTGGGATCATCATCGCAAAAAATCTGATATTTTTTACTTTGGTTCATTTTATATTGTAAGTAAAGAAAATGAATGTAGCCGCCCAAAAATGTGAAATAATTACAAAATAATAATTAAAATAAAAAATTTATACTTTGTACATGTGTTTATCACGTTATATACAAATGAAGAAAAATAGTCAGCTGACTTTATAGCGGTGGATGATACGTAAGCTGCCGATGATAATCTGCATTCGTCTGTATAGCTGTGGATCCTACGTCAACATGTAAAGAATACCCGTTAAGTAAAACAATAATAAAAATGTTGAAATTTGGAGAGGTGACAGTTAACTTTATCAGTTTTATGAAAAAAAGAATAGTCCGCTGAGTTTTTCGTGGTGGAAAAGTCTTCAGACGGCGATTAAACGTTACAGCGTCTTGCTACACGTACAGACTCCTGATGTATTTCACTTGCATCAGCTGATCCCTTTTACACCGCGAAAAATTCAGCGGACAACCCCTTTGAGGTAACTCGTGTTCAACAGCTGAGCAAATAAATAAATTACACCTAACTTGAGGTACGAAACTTTCGTTTTTACGCATTTGAAAGACACAGTTGTTCGAGATCTGTAGCACTTATATGGCTTTCATCTCAGTTGTTCCGAAGTACAAGTTCATATTTCTATTGCAAATACAATATACAGCACAAGAACGGACAATTTTACAACCACACCCAAAGCCGGGAGTCGAACCCGGGCCCAAAGGATGGTAGTAGGGTGCGCTAGCCACTACACCGCCTGGGCGGCGTTTTTACGCAATAAATGCGAATTTAAGCGAAATTTTCTTCGATGTAGGGGAAGGTGCCCCAAAATGATTCCCTTAAGCGGAAAACTTGCACAAAATAACATAAATGTTAAATAAAACTTTGATCCTTTGCCAGAATATTTTACACTATATTTTGCATCATAAGCACATTTTAATGATATTTTAAGCTCAAACTGAGTAACGAAAAAAAAAAAAAATAGAATTTTCAAGAGTCCAAAGGATTATTTTACCTTCGCCCACGAGCAAAATGATCCTTCATTTGAAAATAATTGCAAATTGTTTTTCATCGGCAGAATAAAAGACGTAAAAGTAATTATGACAATAATGAATTAAAATAAGTTTTACAATCACATAGTATGCATAATTTATTTTATGAAAATTTTAAAATGGTAAAGTGTCACAAACAATAAATGGAATATTTCAAAATTATAATTAAAAAATTGTGGTCTACAATAAACGCAGAAATGAATTAAATAATTTAATGAGGAGTCATGCATTTTGAGAACGTTTGAAGGGCTGCCATGATGACTAGAGCCCGGTACTGGAGTTTCTTCAGTCAATAGATCATTTTACCCGGCAGTATGGTTGCCCACTTTAGTTCATAATACTGGAACTCGCAGAGAAACATAAACTAAATAAGTGCAATTCACACCTAAAAACATTGTTCAGTCAACTTAGTCATATTTCTGTAAATATTGTATTCTAAATAAATAAAAGTTAGTACTTTCCTCATATTAGATATGATAAAACCCAGTTTTTGAAGAATTATACTCAGACGCGTAATACACCGATCGCTTGATTATCGCCATTGCTTCTTCTTGACTTACTAGTTTATGCGCATTCCGACAGGGAGCGCGACCTGTATCTTAGAAAATATGTGGATTGTTTTGGCCGCTAGGATTATTTTGGGCCACCTTCCCCTATATTTTTCTCATTGTTATGTATTTTAAATATATAATTGAGAGTAAAAAAGAAAGATTTAGGCATCTTTAGCCGATTCATGCACTGTGACTTTACCAACAAAGCTGAAGCTTTGTAAAGTAGTTCTTTATAAAAGTTACCTAAAAGAAGTTGTCCGCTGAATTTTCCGCGGTGTAAATGTGATCAGCTGATGCAGTGAAATACATCAGGCACCTGTGCGTGTAGCAATACACTGTAACTTTCAATCGCCAGCTGACCACTTTTCCACCACCGAAAACTCAGCTGACTATTTTTTTCCTAAACTAGTAAAGTTAACTATCACTTCACCAAATTTAAGCTTTTTTATTATTATTTTACTTAACGGATGTTCTTTACATGTTGACGTATAATTCGCCGTTATGCAGTCAAATGCAGATGATCGTCAGCAGCTGACGTATAATCCACCGATATAATGCCAGCTGACTTTTTTTTTCATTTGTACAGAACGTGATAAACACATGTACAAAGTTTCAAATTTTTTATAATAATTGTTTTATATGTTTGGGCGGCTGTACCCACCGCAAATGCGCCAGCTGACGTCCACTTCTGTTAAATGTATAGCTAAATGAACTATAGGACGAGATTTCCGATCTTTTGTTATTGGTCATCAAAAATGCCAGCTGGCTCCCGGACTATTAGGAAGCTTAATTTTACGCTATCACGTTATACTTTGATTAGAATATTATTTGGAAATTTTAATTGAAAACGATCTCTTTGTGGCCTTTCTTTTAATATAGATGCCGCTGATGATTACTAAATTTTAAATTCCTCAATTAGTATTATTTGTTTAGGAAAAGTTTTTAATAGTAACAGATAACAGTTTCTACATAATTCCAATATCATTACTAATTTCAAGTTGAACTGCATCTAGTCGATGTTACTATTTCTTTTACAATACTTTCCACACTACCATCAACATTGTCCTGAACTGCAAGCTGAAAACGTTCATTCAGCTCGCGTAGTATACTTTACTCACTTTTGTCTCTCCAAAATGTTTTATCGAGCAAAACAGCGTAGGTCTACTATGAGACCTTTTAAAACGGAAAGGACGCACATACAACCTTTAGCAGAACGCGACCGTTTATTTAAGTCGTAAATAGTAATATTAAATAACGTTCACACGTTGCACGTTTCTTACTTCAGAATTTTACTGTAATTATAATCACACAAGCTTAGGTTTTCAGATTCTGAAAACAATAAAGCCATTCACAATGTTGGTTAATGAAATGCGGGTCAAGATTACTAAGCTCTTTTAACAGGCATATTATAAAATCTTTCTGTTACCTCTCCCAATTGGAAGCAAAAGTGGCATGAAATCTTTCGCAAGAATTAATTAAAAGAACACAGACACTTTATATTTTAACACGCTAGTGTTACCGAGAGAAGCATGTTCCTTATTGTTGATTTTTTGACTTAATATGCCCCTAAATGTGACTCAAAACGAAGTATTTAATATAAAGTTCAATGAAATTTTATTGGTTGTGTAAAAAAGAAAAGTAAAGGTTTTTGTGCTTGCAAGTCATCACATCAAGTCAAATATTCGAGTGAAGTAATAATTTTAGGCATTAAATTTTAGTCATTTGTCAACTAGTGCTCCAATAAGAATTCCAAATGTTGAAGTCTCAAAAAAGAAATTTAAAATATTCCTTACATTGTCAGATTATTACAGAATAATACAGCTCTAATATGCCATTTTTAATGTAACCCTCTTTGAAGTAAATTTAGTTAGGCCTGTGGGACATGGTATTTTAGTACTTCAAGCTGCTGTTTGGTTAGCGGAATTCTTAAATGTCTAAATCCTTTGTTTAAGTCCCGTGTTTCGCCAAAGAAACGACAGCGAATCTCATTTTAATTATTTTTAAACTAGCCGCAAAAGGAAGCAATCAGTTTAGATTCTTCTGGATCATCAACAATATGCACATTGTATGACCCAAAATGAGTTTGATCGCATATAATTTAACTAGAGCAGATTTTGCACTAGCTTTTAGAGTTTTTCCATTAAGTTGTAAATTTTAAGTACGTTTTTCAACATATCCTTAAAAAGATAATTAGATATTACTGAACATATACTAGAAGCGCAACTAGTTCAAAAGATGTTCAGACTGCCTTGAATGTCTTTTAAACTAGTTGCGCTAGGGGTAGCTGTTGACATATACAGTTTTGTGTTCTGAAGCTTTTAATATCATAAATATTAATGGTTCGCTTAGTGATATTACTTAATAACAAATAAATTAAAACTTGAAAGAATGGCAGATGTCTTGTTAACAGTATAAAATTTTCTAGTGTAAGATGTTTGGGTGCTTTTTTTAAATTTTGAACAGTTTTTTCACAGTGATTTGGTAAGTTGCCTTTTTAAATTTCATTTAACTTTTACATAACACAGTTTCTCGACAGCAAAATTGATTTTATAATTTAAATACATTTTAGGATTTTACTTCGATAATTTCCATTTTATAAAAATGGGAATCTGCCGTTATTGCTTAAAATATTTTCATTTCTAAACTATCGCGATCACTTTTTGTCGTATTCGGCCGTTCGAAAGGGCTGCATTAAATTATTTCAGGAAAAATTGTCATACTACCTTGCACCAAAAGGTATTTTTAGTGCATTTAATTTCAAAATACGCTTCTTTACAAAATCTGTATCTGATTTCGAAGCATTTTTTCTAGAAAAAGAAAATATCTCATTCCTCGTGATTTTTTTTGTTAGACAGACGGAAAAAAACAGGACTCCAATCACGAATTTGCACAATAGCTTGTACAAAGCAGATATTAATTGAAGAACGCTTTGTTATGATATGCAATAAAAATATTGGGAAATGCATTTTCATTTCTGTTTGATAACACAAGCAGTCAGAGACGACTATTGATCCATCCACACGAAAGAACGGAAGGAAAACGATCTACGAGTTTTTTTGCAGCTGCATTTCAAAAAGGTAATATCTTATCTTTCAGAAAATGGAATTTTGATTATATTACCTTTGGTCAAAAGCCATAATTTTTCATACAGACACTCAAAACTATTGGATTTTCGAATTTTTATATTTTTATTCGATTTGTCATTATTTTCTACTAGTGTAGTATAAATGACTCGATTTCGTTTAATTTTTTGTCACTATGCAAATAAAAAAAAATGAAACAATTTGTCTCAGTATATACAGGGTGGCCATAATTAAACTACAAGTGTTCAAGGGGTGCTGGAGAGAAAACTACCGACAATATTTCAGTGAAATTTGGTATCTGCACGTTTCAGAACATGCGCAAGTCAAATATGCAAAAAAAATCGTCATTTTCACCCGATAGATGGCGCTGTACCGTATTTCAAAGCTCACCGGTGGCATATACAACTTCCAAAACCAATAGACAGAGCATAGTGACATTCTAAGAGGCATATAAACAATATAAAACATCATTTACAGTTTATCAAACTTCCATACAATTCGCTTCAGTAATTAATTTTTTACAGTAACATGTAATCAAAAATTAACGTAAATTAAGATCACAAATTAAACAATTCATAAAGACGCATAGGAAAACAATTAAACCATTATTTATTCTCACTGACACTCATTGGACCTCTTCTTAATCGTTTCATACGCCGGTATTCTTTCAGAGTAGCTGAATAATTTCTACCATTCTGATAGAAATATCTTCACCAAGAATGCACGTTCCTTCTTATTCAGAGTCATGATTGACCATTACTCACTGTGGTCTTGTTTTTACACTGTTCGATGGGCTTAAAATTTACATATATGACATCCATAAGCATTGAAACACGATATAGCGCCATCTATCGGGTGAAAATGGCGATTTTTTTAATTGCATATTTGACTTGCGCATGTTCTGAAACGTGTAGATACCAAGTTTCACTGGAATATTCCTGGTAGTTCTCTCTCCAGCACCCCTTGAATACTTGCAGTTTAATTATGGCCACCCTGTACATCTAAACTGTAATAGACATAGCTTTTTCTCGTGCAACTCTTACAAATAAAATTTAGCTCAGGGTTTCCATTCATTGATTCCAACTGCGAGCTCTCTTGTTTAAATATTTTAGGATCATGCGTTTGGAGTAGTTAAAGTTTTTAAAATCCGATGTGAGTACTTCGGAACAATGAAAAAATTATAGAAACTTTAATTTGGAAAAATAATTGAAAAAAGGAGACTTTCGTAATGATTATACAGGCGTGATCAATTTAAAAGACGGTTGGTTTTTCTTATTACCCTTTGGGTGTGACAACTATTCTAACACTGAAGTACAATTGTTTGAAAGTGTTGAAGATAATTTCCAACACTGCTGGACTGTTGCAACTTTATTCGTGAGGTACAACAGAAATGGAGGCGTACAATGTTACTTAATCCTGCGATAATTTTGTTTTTGAAAAACATAATTTAATTCAACCTTTTTACCAGACCTCACACCCCGTTAGATTTTCTTTCTGTGGGGTTGTGCCAACGATAAAATTTTCCAGAGAAGTACTGTATGCATCGATAAATTAAAACAAATAATAGCTTAAGAAATCTCGTCAATAACACCAACAGTGTTGCGAAGTGTGTCAAAAAACTTGGTTCAGTGCGTTCATGTTTGCATTCAAAATGGTGGCGAATATTTCGTGGCGAAAAACCAACGGTACTCTTTTAAAATTGATCACCCTGTATAATAAATAATTTTATTGATTCTGGATAAATAAATTCAAAATATATAACCAGTTAAGTAAGTTAATGTGTTTTCTAATATAAATTTTATTTTCTGGATAGATTTTACATTTCGTCAATTCAATTTCAACAGTCAAAAGAAAAATGATAAAAAATTTATTTGCAAATTTATTTGCATTTAATGTATTCACGAATAATTATTCTTATTTTCTCACGCATTAATTTTTTCCAGGTGAATTCAGCTGTTTGAAAGCTGAATTCCATCTTCAAAGATCCATTGGCTACCACCTGGTGCAGTCGTACATGCCAACAGTATTGATTGTGGTGATTTCGTGGGTTTCGTTTTGGCTCGACGTTGAAGCTATACCCGCTCGAATTACTCTGGGTGTGACAACTCTCCTTACCATTTCTTCAAAGAGCTCGGGGATTCAGAGTAACCTCCCCCCTGTATCTTACGTCAAGGCCATCGATGTGTGGATGGGAGCCTGCACTACTTTCGTCTTTACTGCTCTGCTGGAATTCACTTTTGTTAACTACCTGTGGCGTAAACGGGGAGCTGGTCCCCCAAACATCAAGGTAGCTGATGAAAATATATCTCTGAGATTGGTGAGGACAATTTTGTCATAGTGCTTTTCATTCCATATTGTCTATACAGGGTCCTTGCCATGCGCGTCACTGACATACTTGAATAGGAAGGGAATTGTATGCGGTGTTATATAAGATAAGAATTATTCTTGAAAAAGGTGAGAACGTTTCATTAGGTTGGTACATAATTATCACGCGTTTTTCACTTTCCCCATTTGGCGAAAAATCCCTGCTTTCGTTCCCTTCAAGGCTGCCAAAAGTGACTGGTCGTCGAAATCTGATGGTCGAAATTTTTCTGACTTATCTTCCAAGCTAGTGTCGCCAGATTTGAAACGGGCAAACCATTCCCGGCGTCGAAATCTGGGATTATTTCGCTAAATTGGGAAAGGGGGGAAACGCTTGATAATTATGCACCAACCTAATGCAACGACTTTAATGAATATACTGAATTCAGGATACAGATTAAAGTGTTACAATTCATATTTATATAAATAAATAATATTTACCTATGATTGAAAAAAAGGTACTTTTTTGTTAACGGAGCACAAGTGCCAATCTGCGAAATTTAGAAACATTGTGCGAATCTCTTGTGTTCACACTGTTTAACTTTTATGCATGGGTATTAAACTAAATTAAAAGCATTAAGTTTCGTCACAACTGGTTCCAATATTTAAAGCATGGTAGCAACTGCCGCAAACATTTCGGCTAGGCGACGAGTGACGTTCCTTTAACAAAAATTTTCCCAATTATAAACAATAAATAAAGTAGCATGAAATAATTAAAAAGTAATACATACCTTAAAAAATAAATGTTACAAATTACAGGAGAAATAGCTTCCCATACATAATATCACAAATCAAAAAGTAATTCAGAGACGGTTTTAATATATTTTTTCTTTTTTTTAAAC
This sequence comes from Cheiracanthium punctorium, assembly GCA_038373885.1. Classification (NCBI taxonomy): domain Eukaryota; kingdom Metazoa; phylum Arthropoda; class Arachnida; order Araneae; family Cheiracanthiidae; genus Cheiracanthium; species Cheiracanthium punctorium. The sequence goes on from JAWZYV010017990.1 coordinate 291,754, forward strand.
AGAAATGCCCGTTCTTCGCTTAAGAATGAGATTGCTTTAAAGAATATACAAAGAAAGCAAAAGTAAATGCATAGAGTCCAAAAAATGTATTGTGTTTTTAATGAAATGAATTCGAAACAAAAAAATTACACTTACTAATGTGGGTCATCTGAGGTTTAATGATCTGGAACTATAATGATAAATGTCTGGAAGTGCACATTTAGAGCACCGGATACCAATGTTTCAGCTGTCCCAACACCTGCCGATGAAATTTCACTGTTACTTGAATAGTTACCTTATTCATGATAATTTCTTTCGTCCTTTTTGTAGTTTGTTAAAAACATTATGTAATAATTTGTGTGTGCATATTATGTATTTGCAAAGAGAATGTTAAAATTAAATTTTCTTCGACATTTTAATTAACATTGGCCTTCGTTAAATTCACACTTGCCCAGCGTTTAATTTTGACTTTCTATAGTAACATATGTTATTTTAATTTCAGTATGAAGAGAAAGAAGAGTGTAATGGAACCAAAAAAGTAAGTGCATAATTCTTAACAAAAGTCTCAAAGATATGAGGAAAATTTAGCTATCCATTTGCGTATTCGATTTTTTATGAATTTTTAATTAAACTAATGTTCAACTTTGAAGTGCGTCGATGCCACTTCAATTTAACTCATCGTAGTAACTTGAGTAAGAGTGACATGAACCCTTATTCTAGTATTGCAAAAAGGTTTTTGGCAATATTTTAATTTACTTAATTATTAATACTGACAAACCTTCACCGGGTCCTTAATAAGGACATTTTATTTAAAAAAGTGAAAACCACTGATGCGATTTACAAATTTCGTCATTACTAAGGCTTTCGCATTTTAATAAATAGGTTCGAATTTGGTTATATCTATTTATATCTTATTATTATGACGTTTTTAATTAAATTGGGGACACTCTAATGTTATTTATTACTGAAACATGTTCAATCTTGAAAAATTATATTTCTGAGGCGTATTACAGAAAAAACAGTTTATTTAGCAGAAAATATATTTTTACAGATATTTCCTTCCGTGGCAGTGACGTATGTCAAAAATATATTTACACTGCTTGATTAATTTCATCTGCAAGGTTAGCCTAATTCATCTAAATATATTTCCCTGTAATACCTAGTACATAAGGAATAAATTACAGCCAAATCTATCCCGATATCTGTGTATAAATTTCTACTTTTCGCGTCACGTCCACTCTGAATATGTTCCTCATTCTTTTATTTCAGTCAAACAAACTGCAGGAGTCGGAAGATGAAGAACCGGTAATGGAAAAAAGCAATGCTAAGGTGAAGATGTATGGTGGAACAAACAAGATTTCTGCTAAGCGAATAGATCAAGTCTGCCGCGTCGGCTTTCCAGTCCTTTTCCTGATCTTCAATATCTGTTACTGGCCTTATTACCTAATTTAATTAGGTGGTCGAAAAAAGATGATCATAATAATTATTTCTCGTTCTCTAGATACACCTTTAACAACGGTATTATATGCAGCTGTATGCGGCAATCAAATATCGGGGAAAAAATTCTTATAAAATGAGAAAGACGGTTAAGCATATCAATTTACAATTTCTTGAAAAAAAGAGTAGACTGTTACTTAAATAAAACATAAATATATGTTATGTTATTCTAAAAAATAATAATATTTCAGGAACTAATGTGTTTTGCGGTGAACTTGGACTAAGTCGCCTAGTTTAAAACTAATATCATATAAGGATTTAACGAAATGTATCACTAACTAACTGTAGGTCTTAAGATTGTCTAAAAAAATCAACATAAGTTACGTCAGTTTTGGCGAATACTTTTACTGCAGATTTAAAAGAAAGACTAGAAATTCCTGTTTAAGCCTACTAAATATTCTTCAGTAAGTATGCATAATAAATGAAACTAGTTTAGAATAAGCAACCGTGACTAACTGCATAGTCATATTGGTTATTCTAAAAACTGCTTAGTAATGTTTAAATCACATGGTTTACTTCACTTCGACTAATGCATTAATGCAGCAATCACATTTGAAATTAGACTAATGCTGAATCTTTTGCTAAAAGGCTCACTTCAAAAGTAAATGTGCATCTTATTAAAGTCCTACATATTTAGTATAACTGAAAGATGTATAACGCAATCCTTTCTCTACAGAAAATGCGGCTCAATTTCGAAAGGAAAAGTTAGTAACGCTACAACGCCGCTATTATTAGAATTTTTAATATCAAAGCATGGTGCAGATGAAATACTTCGAAGATGTATTTTTTTAACTGTAAAAAATCATATATAATAATTAAAAGGAAGGTAATGTTTCGATTTTAATTACACTTGTCAGCTTTAAAATAAATTTCTTTTATACACGCAAAGAGAAATAAGGGGATATTTTTATTTAATTACACTGTTTACTACTGAATGTTTCAATGAAAATATTTAGCCAATCACACACACACACACACAGCAGTACTCTATTATATTACAATAATGTAGCCACCATAAAAAATATTTTATAAGTACAGTTATAGTTTAATATATTTTTTCTCCCTGTTACTTAAAAAGTGAGTCATAGTTAACAATAGAAAAAAGTAAATAATGAAGTTAACAGAAGTATGTATATTGGATGGCATATAACAATGCCCATTAAGTCTTCTTATTAATTGAACTATATTTATGATTTGAATATTTGAAAACTACAAAGAAAAGTTAAAGCATTATAATCACAATATTAGGTGTACCCGAAAGTGACGTCTGTTTTTATATGCAATTCGAACAAACGAATTTTTTTACAAACAAGTAGTACCTAAGTAACAGATTTGTATTTGTTACGTTTTAAAGCAAGACTTTCATAGGTAAGAGATTTTTCTTTCGATAAAGATATGTATAAAAGAGGGGCAAGATAGGCATCCACCCTCCTTGAAGGAAGAATTCCAAAATGTCCTGAAGCTGATCTAGTTTACTTTTTTTACGTGTGCGCTATATTTTATAGTCAGGATTTTATCAATATCTTTTATTTTCTTAGAGAAAAAAAAAAGGGGGAGATATGTGAAAAGAAAATTTTGGATCTGTACCCACCATAGGTTACGAATTTTAGAAAATCCTAACTAATCGAGCACCTACGTTACAAAGTCACAAGCACGCCAAATGTCGTATTATTAGCTTTTGTAGTTTCTTCTAGGCGAAATACTGGCACATTCAAAAAAGGCGTTACTTTTCGGTCCCCCTAATTTTTGGCTCGTAAATAATAGAACGCACAATGGTAATGTGATATAATTTTTGTAATTTCTTACTGTCAAGCCCGCTTAATGGAATATTGGTTAAGAGAATATCTCGCTTAATGTAACAAGTTTTCTATAAATCAAACGGTATTAAATTGTTAGTTTGGTCGCGGATAATGGAATATCCTGTTTATTAGAGTTTTTTGTGGGAAATTGGCTATTCCAATGAGCGGGCTCGACGGTGTTTGATTTTAAAAAAATTCAATAATAACCAATACAAAAAAATTCGATTTTGTTTTAAATATATGTTCTTATTTATCAATTTATTTATTTTTGATTCATAAATTTTGTTCATTTCATGCAAATTTAATATTTCACAGCATTTGTTTAAATTACATGAGTTTAAAGATAATACTTATAATCCATGAAATGCGAAATATAAATGAGTGTCTTCTTTATGAATCGAAACGCTACAATTTTTGGCTTAAAAGTCGAACTTAACATTCTTTGGGCACATTCGTAAACGCCAAGCGAGTTACAGTCGTGCAACGAGTTTCCATCTAAGGTGTTCGTAAATGAAACTGAGAGCAATCAGTTTATAAACTAGAACGTTCGTATACAACACTGAGAGCGATTAGTTTCAAACGAAGTAAACTGAGCTCGGATCAGGTTCATTCAGTTGTTGAGAAGATACGCTTGCTGCGCGTTGTTGCTGTTTTCAAATGGCGTCCGTTGTCATGGAAAAGTGTGTTGTTATGAAAAGTATTTTACGTTTGCTTAAGCTGCAAATATTATTTTTTCGGGGAGGAAATTTATGCATACGTTAGAAACTGCTACGAAGGTATATAATTTTTTAAAGGTAATCATTTTCTTGCATTTTTCATTTTAATAAATTTAAAACTGCATGTTTTAGTGTTGGGACTGAAGTCGATTTAAACCGTTATTAGCGAAATTTGAACTTCTCTTTTGAAAAAATGAAGTTGAAATTTCTAAATTTTGATCTGTGCACTTCAATTATGGCCACTCTTTCTTTTAAAAATCCTGTTGATTTTTTATTGAGTACGTACTAAAAACTCTCCTCAGCAAAAATAACGCTTTCGCGAATTGTAAACAAGCTCGTCTCCTAGGCGACGAAACTAAATAAACTGAAAGTTGTTCGTAAAGTCAAAAGAAACTGAGAGCCACAGATAGCACTAAACACACGCATTCCAGTTTTCTTACGAAAACTTGTGCAACGAGTTTCTCGTTTACGAATACACCTTGTATTTAGTTATTTAGTTATTGTTAAAACAAATAAGACAACAACAACATAAAAAACTGTTTCTTTTCATATCCAGTGATGATATGCAGTTATATTTATTTATTTTATTTTATTCAATCAGAAATGTTGTATAAACAAGTACGGTGTACGCAGTTAACACTGAGCAGAATTTTCAGAATTGCAAATCAGACCTCCACAAAACATCGATGACGAAATTGACTGCATTACCTTTACGAAAGTTACACTGTACAATGCCCTCTGCTGTTAGCGGAAGCATGAATATAAAGAGTTGACTAAAAAATATTCCTGTAAAATATAAAAGTTTTTTTTTTATTCAATTTCGCATCTCAGAATAAATGTGCAACCTCAAATTCATCTTTTTAGTTGTTCGTAATACTTCCAGTACGCTATTTACAGTCAATCATACAATAAATTTTATCCTGCACTGCATTTCCAATGAAAAAGTAAATATGTTTTAAATTCTGTGTAACTGACGTTCAGAAATCCAAATTACTAAGTGCACCTCTTAGTGTCTTGCACTTTCCATGTTGATATACATAGTTTCATTGTCAATAGAATAGATTAAAAATGCACTGTATGTGTAAAATGTTACTTATCTCTTATACAACAAAAATTCGAGGGAGCAATAAAGGGTTTATATTGAAGTAATTTAAGATTTCAAAATGTTTTGAGGATTTAACGACGAGGATTTCCTCTGTCAAATATTCGCTATGTTTACGGTGTATTAACTTCATTTGGAAAATATTTTTATAAGTATACTGAAAAAAATGTTTTGTTGACTCAAAAAAACATTTGTTAAATCAACAAAATTATCAGGTTGAAATAGCGCCAACTAAATTTTTGTTAATTTAACAAAATAATTTTGTTACAATTATTTGCTTATTTCAACAAACATTTTGCCAGTTTAGCCAAAAACTTTTGTTAAAATAAGCAAATATCTTGTTAATGTAACGAAATTTTTTGACGAAATGGTTTATTTGGTTAAATTTAACCAAATTATTTGTTTGATTTAACAAAAATTATTTTTTTACTGGTATGTTCATAGCTCATTTAACAAAATTATTTTGTTTATTTTACTATGTATTTTTCAATCCACAAATAGTTGGTTGAAAGTTTCAGAGTTAAAACTAATTATCTATTCATCAAAATTTACATTTTTATTTTAGTGCTTTTATATATCTACAAGTTTAATTTTATCAAATTCAATGTCAGATTTTTTTTTCGTCCGCAGAAGACGAACTTAGTTATACGATCAAATTATTCAAAACTCATGATGAGTGTGATTTTCTGTTATGTAATCACGTTCAAAGTCATTTAATGACAAAATTTGGGTGACCATTTATTACTTACACATGAAAACAATCAATATACATCGGTAAAAGTAGCGTTTCTTGTAAAAAGTCAAAATAACCGTAGGACGTAAATACAGGTATGTTTGCACACAAATAACCGCTGAATTGATTATTTAAAATAGCGAACCTTGTTTATACATACAGTATATATAGTTGGATAAATTAAACAAGGTAAAAATGCTTTGTAAGAAAATGAAAAATGTTCAGTGTTTTGAGAGTGACATTACTTAAATACAACTGCTTCCCTAATACTTTTAATAATAATATTAATATAAACTCTGTGAAGCAAAATTACTCCATGTTAGTTTTTAACGCTGTTTTCTTGTTTATATTGCATGTGTGACCATGGTTGATAAACTGTACACCGACACTAGATTAAGATGTAGTACTAATTACAATCACAACGAATCACGAAAAATATTTGAAATATGAGAAAACACAGTTTTTATTTTAACAAGGCGGGTGTTGATTAAGCACCATCTGCCATTTTTTGGTAGAAGCATGCAAACAACATTCATGTAAAATCGAAATAAAAAATAAAACAGATCACTCAGGGTAAGCACAAAACGAATGAAATATGTAGTAGTGCAAACGTTGCAAGCGTCTATTCTTACATCAAATAAGCATTTCGTTATCTGAGCTATCAATTTTGAATAGTACATATTTATTTTATCACAAAGACATGCGATTAATACACTTTACTTTATCTGAGAAATCTGACATTGATTTGTTTTAAACTATGTAGATATAAAAGAATTAAAACAAGCATGTACATTTTATTGAATGGGTAAAATATATAGACTTGCCTCAGAAACTTTGGACTAACTCAGTACACCCCCAATCGATGAGTGTATCTTATATTTGTAGTTATTGTGGTGTTCTGGGATTTTTAGCTTCATTCAGGCGAACGGCTTTGTACCCCTGGATACATGCAGTATGGTAGAATTAGCCAGCTTGAACTTGAAAAAAAACATTGCCGGGGAGTTAAAACTGTACATCAGTCAAGATTACTCGAGGGCACAAAGCACAAACGGAGGACCCCCGTTAAAATACAACAGCACTTAGAAATGAACAGTGTCCAGGATGAGGGACATTTTATATAATCAATTTTTCAAGTTATTAATAAAATGGACGTTACTAACTTTTTTCTTACTAAGTTACTAACTTAAAATCTGATATGTCGGACGTTACTAACTTAAAATCTGATCCTTTGTATACCTGACACCACCCATTGACGCATGCGTAAATTGATTGTTGAAAGATTCTGGTAGGTCCTGAATTCAACCAAACGCTTTTTTTATTTGAAAAAAGCATTTTGTTTAATCGATTTGGTTAAATCAAACATTCTTTTTTCAAATCAACAAAACAAAATTGCCAAACTGTTTAACCAAACAAATTTTGCTAAATTACACAAAGTACTTTTTAGCGTCTATTTAGTGATCATGTGTCTAAAATTAAGAGAATGCAAGTTACATCAATTTTACTAAAACTCCTTACAATCTTTTTTCTACAAAACTCATAAGTTAAATGTCTTTAAATGCGAGGACTAACTGTCATGAAAATTTCAGTATCATGCAAAAGTATAATCATATTATTTCTCTTTTGGTGAAATCCTTGAAAAGATGTGGCACACACACACACACACAAAAGTGAAAAATAAAGATTCTTTAACGTAAGAAGTTTCTGATTTGGTTAGATTACAGATTAGAAAACAAGTAACACCCATTTTGAGAAATATCTATTCCCTAACTAAGCATGTTTGCAAGAATCAGTTGCTGACGACAGCCACGTAATCCAAACTTACCAAACAGTAGCTTACTTGAAATGAAGTTCAAATGAACACTCACAAGAAAAAAAGTGCATTTTAAGGAGCATAACAATTCTTCTGAGAGGAAACAGTAATGTGAATTGCGAGTTCGAGATTTTACGTCTGGGAATGAGAGGACAACTTTGGAATGTGTTAATTACCATGTATTTATGCATTGTTGTTTGTTCATTTTAAATGTTTTGTTTTTATTATAAATTATTTTTACCGTAAACATAGTGATTTATTTGTAGATACGTGGATTTTGTATCAGAGATAATAGTATTTTTAAACTTATAACCTGTGCACAGTTATAAAAGCATTAGATATTGCATGTATATATTACGAAAGATGCTGTAAATAAAAATATGTATACAAATACGTTTGTTCTGCATGCATTTCATTATTTTTAAATGCCCTAATTTAACTTTTATTGTTTTAAAAACTTATTGATAATTCTGTGATGAAATGAACTTGAATAATGTATATTTTAATCTCTCAGAAACACTTCGTCTCTTTGTTTAATTTATGAATGTTGTGCTCAATAGAATATAATATATTCGTATTTTGTCATGCAGTTGTACTTTGTTTAATTGTGATATTTGTTAGTGGAACAATCTTGTAAATACAAAATTTTGAGCTGTTGATCAATTTTCAATATTAAAATATAAAAATGTGTAGATAATATTTATGTAGCATAAACTATGGAAAAAATAAAACTGTGGCACAAATACAGGTTCTTTCTTTTTTTTTTGAAACATACAAAATAAATACTAAACATGCAAAAATCAGAGCATCAGTAACTGAGAACTCGTGGTATACATTCTTATAATAAAAGATGCACAAAAATGTATCTTTTTCGTCAGTAAGTTTTGTGCAGTACTCTTTGACTGACAAGACCGTATTTATAAGTCCACTGTGTTCCACATTTCAATGCATTACAAGTGACTTAATTTTATAAAATACATGCTTATCAGTTTCTTTTTAAATTTAAGAACTTTAAATCAAGGTCATAGAAAAACAGGTAAGGTAAATGAATAGGTAAGGTAATGTAAGGTTTGCGGGCCACTTAAGGGTATTTCCTCAATTATCATTTTAACTGTGGAGAAGTTTTGTTAATCTATATTTTATGATTGATGAAATTCATATCTAAAGTAATAATCATCTAAAATACCAGGATTATTCTGATACAATTTAAAAAAAAATTAAAACTTAGGTCACTTCTATGCATCAAAAGTGGGCATAGAAAAATTTTGATGTACCAGTAGTGGACATACCAAAAGTGGGCCACCTGGATTTGCGAAAGGTCTAAGGAAAATAGAATGAATTCTTTTTTATATCGTAGAGTTCCTCTTAATCGGTCTAATTGGGAATGGAGGTGAGCCGGTTAAGTGAAAATCCGATTAAAGTGGAGAATGAAAAAAAAAAAACATAATTAGTTAATGGAACTGCATTTTAATAAATTCCTTAATTAATTACGAAATTTTATATACCATTAGGAGGAAAATTTTAAAAACACCATTCATTTTCTTTTCTGCTGAAGACTGAAAGTTCGACAACTTAGTTTCGTCATTTTCCCTTTTAAAGTGCCATATCGATTTAGGAAGGTGACGCTCGTTGTTCTACATAGCATAAAGACTTTTTCCAGTGCTGTTGCTCCATCTGGATGTGATATGATGGCGAGCGGAGTCAGTCACTGTCGGAATTTTATTTTTTGTATTTTTAAAAACTTTTTTAAAGTGTAATACGGCCGGTTAAAGCGGAGATCCGATTAAACGGAAGCAGGTTAAGAGGGAGGTTACAGTAATAATAATAACGATCCGTTAATGTTAGACACTATAAAAAATGCACTAAAAACAGCACATGAAATGTTTTATTTATAACATCTATTCGCATGAGATTTTTATATTTTTCTCAGCTAATTTTTTATCTTTTTGGGGTAATAAGGAAATTAAAACTTTATATGTTATGCTGAATAAATCGTTTTCAACTATTACAGAGTCATTTTTTCCTATATTTTAATCCCTGAACAAACACGGTTGTACCCTTTATTTCTTGACATTAAAATTCCGGATTTATTTTAACATCAAGTAATCGAAAATAAAATAGCGTGGGGAAAATCTTATGAAAAAAAGCTTAAAAAATGGGAGCTATGCATGTTGCCCATTACTGGAGCACACGAGGAAAAGCATAACCTCCAGTACTGGGCCCCCTCGTCCCACTTCTGGAGCATTAACCATTGATCTAGAAGTGGACCATCCATCACTACCCATAAATTACTATTATGATTTCATCCAGTGATAATTTACAATACATTCAGTATATAATCAAACAATATCAATAACAATTGGTTTTAAAAACAAATAGAATGTGTGTCAAAAAATGGTTTGAGGCTTAGAATGTTTCTCTAAGAGACCGACTTCAGCAACTTTCTTGTACTTAACTAAGCAAGAAATGAAGGCGCTGCACCTTTGGTATTTAGTTGATAAGGGTTCCAGCCAATCCGAAGTCGATCTCTTATCTTAATGGATGGTTCGAACTTCTTGTTTTTCAGCTTAAAATTTCAGATGGTCTACTACTGGAGCGCTTACCTTAACTTCAGGGAAAGAAAATAATACCTCCTCAAACTTCATGTAAAATGTTTCACTTTTTCCAAAGCTTAAAATTTGAAATGGTCACTGAACAAATTTTAAACACAAGATAGATTTACGCCCTTTCTAAAAACATACAAATACGTCATCGCAAGTTTATTAGTCACACTTTTGGTCAATATATTATAGTGTCACCAAATAATAAAACAGTTGTGGGTAATGTAAAAGTTGGTGGTAACATAGTGTAAAAAATAGTGAAGGAAAGAGAATAACATTCAATGAATCGACGCAAAATTATGGACAAAATTATTTGGGTATACCTACCGTAGCTGCCAACTATTCCAGAAAGCAGTTAACCACTTTTTGTGAACAGTAAATTTTTTAAGCATTCTTTCAAAATACTAACCATATCACCAATTAAGCCACGAAAAATTTCAGGGCTTTGTGGTGATGCGGTTTCTACTTTGAAAAAATCCAAAAAAATGAAAAGTTTAAGGCGCTGTTGCTTATATATCTTTTACTGTTTCTATATTTGTTTTTATTCCGTGAGTACTAAAGTTAAAGCACGAAAAATGGCAGTTTCCATTTTAGATAACCAAATGCGTGACAGGAAAAATCTACTGTTTTCTTACTAGAATTGAATCAAAATGATGTATGAAAACCCAGAAAATACCCATGGTTTTAAGAAACCATGCAAAACACTCAGATTAAACATAAAATAGAATCCATTATAAAATACACGTAACAGTTGCATTAGTCAATAAGCATGAAGTTGAAAATAGTATTGTAAACTTTTTTTTTATATTTGCTATTTTGAAATAAGTACGTAATTTTTCTTTACTTTTAAAGATTTGATTTTTACTGCTTACTAACAAAATTAACGTACTCAGTAAAACTGTCGATACAAATTTCGGAGTTCCATATTTATAAGAGTTTCTTTCTGATAAATGTATTTAAAGACAGACTAGTTTAATTTCTTTTTCATGGCTATATTCCACTATGCTTAAAAAATTATTTTCGATAATCTTAAATCCTAATATTTCAGTAAAATTGTATGTATCATTAACACTTTTGGTACTATTCTCGGCCAATGGTGGCGGTCACGAAAAGTTCTTTGAGTACTCCTGCCGCTATTGGCGGCATCCACGAAACGCTCTTTGGGTATGCTCCATCTCAAATCGGCATTCACGGAAAATTATTTGGGTATACCTACCGTAGCTGCCAACTATTCCAGAAAGCAGTTAACCACTTTTTGTGAACAGTAAATTTTTTAAGCATTCTTTCAAAATACTAACCATATCACCACTGAAGCCACGAAAAATTTCTGGGCTTAGTGGGGATGCGGTTTCTACTTGAAAAAATCCAAAAAAATGTACTGTTCACAAAAAGTGGTTGATAATATTCTGGAATTGTTGGCAACTTTGAAAAATGTATGATTGCTTATGGCACAACAGACAGACGGAAAGTTATGCCTACGATAACTGATCAATTGTTGAAAGGAGAAGCAGCGTTCCGCTTATCTGAAAGCCTATTGGCAATGAAATGGTGTGATAGAAAATAATTTTATATGCTTTCCACTAGCCATGCCGCAAAATTTATTTTGATGACATACGTAAAACCGCAAAGATTGTGTCTCTTAACATCTCCCTCAATTTTGAGAATTTCAGCCCCCACGGAGGGGACGCCCCCCTCGGCCTAGATCCCTCGTGTATATAATTGGCCGTATTCCCAAATCAATCGAGAAATTTAGTTATTAGCTGAAATTCTCCAAAAATCAGAAAGTTGTGCTTGACTTTCTTTTTAATTTCATTCCAGTTTAAGAATTTAATTATATTAAAAGTGTGTGCGATAATTTTATGAGGTAAAGTTTGTTTACTCTTCCCTCATTCTCCTGTCTCACGAGTTTAATTGGGTGAAATCAAAGCATTTGATTGCCTAATAAATGCATTCGAGATTGTTTCGTAAAATATACTGCATAATGCTGAAAGTGGCCGTTTACTGATGCTAACTTCATATATAACTACATTAGAATAAAGATCGTTTAGTTTAAAAACCTAAATATGGTTTATGCTGCGCATGAAATGCTAATTCGTTATGATAATGTAACAGTGCCATACTCTTTTTTATCGCTAATACAGCGTATTTTTCATTTATTATTACTAATGGATAGGCTTTACTTTTTGCTAAATTTTTGCCTCCTGCCGCAACAACTCTTTTGGTATGGACTGCATTCATTTTAGTGGATGCCCATAGAATATCGATTCAAAAAGTAGCATTATTTGAAGTTATGCATTCTCTCAATTTTCGGAAAGAGAGAGAAGACTTTCGATAGCCAACCCATGCTACCAAAAACTTTCTTTGATTTGCTTTCATACTGAAGTCTCTCTCTCAGCGGCATCCCCAACATCATTAAATTTACATTTTATCCGCAAGAGTGCAACTTGCACTACCAAAAACTCTCAGTTGTATGGTCTGAACGACATGAGATATCTGAATATTCGATATGTGAATATTTTACTCTGAATATATTCAGCAGCAAGGAAGTACCTAAACTGAGGAGAAAGGAGCTTTTATTGATCCATAAACTTCTTGAATATATGAAGAGACTGTCACTTTTGATCTGGATTGACACAAGCGTAAGTCATTGACATTGTTTTTGATTTATGAGATAGAAAAGACATTAAAAACAGTGAAAAACTGACTTAAAACTAAAGGTTAGTTATTTTAATATAAAAAATAAAATTAGCAATTTAGTTTAAAATTTAATAGATTAATCACATTTACAGAAAAAAAATACAGAGCGAAAAATTCACATAGGAGCATTCCTGAATACAGTTTTCTGAAAGTAAATCTGAGAAACTAACGTTTAAACGTTGTTCAATTTTCATTATTAAAAGCAATTGTCTAACTGAAAGTACATTTCTTGAGGTGAGCGAACTGAGCGAAGCTCTTACACTGCACTCAGGCATTTCAATGTAACGCTTCTCCTTCTAAACCGATAGACCGATTAAGTTTAAATTCGGCATGGTTGTAGATACCAATAGTGACAAGGTATAAATCTGAAATCAAACCAATCGGCTTGACCACGGAAGAATAATCACCGAAAAACTTACTGCCATTAACTTTCAATGGAGCTATTAGAATTATTTTATTTCTCAATTACTCGCTCCGCGCTCTCATTGAACCTACGCTCATTGAACGATTGGTCAAGGTCACGATGCTAATCACTTTTAAAAAAAGAAAATATGAAATCGGGCATACCATCGAGGAATAATCACCGAAAAAAATTTAACTTGAGGTAGAGATAACTGCACGAAATTCGCTCAGCTCAGCATTGCATGTGCGATATGCCATGCGGACCTAGTACTTCGAAATTACACTTTGAAGTACTTTGAATTCAAAATTAAATTAATCTAAAATCTTTATTGCAGAACTTTTCTATACAAATAATTTCATCGTTACATGGCTTAAAGATATTTTACAAACGCTGTGAATAAAAAAAATACAGAAAAGCTGAGAGAGAATACGAGTGTAATCTATAGTTTTCATGTATCTAATATCATAGGCAAACGCTATTTTTAAAAAATCATAATTCATGCTTTGTAATCACATGGGTAGCTTTTAAAACTTTAGATTTAGAATTAAATATTTTTTAAAGTTATTATTCTTAAGCATTTCAAAATTTCTTCGATATATTAATCAAATTTCATTTTTCATACAACACATTCTTTTCAAAGTTCCAAGTATAATTATTAAAATATTTCATTTTTTGGATTATATTTATCTTGTACATTTTCCTGAATATGAAACATTTAAAAAGTGAAAGAAAAATTATTAACACAAATAAAAATATCAAAATAGCATGATGATAAAAAAATTGGTGTTTTGAAATTTTCTTTTCAGTTAGATTGGTATTAATATATAACTTACCTTTATGCAAAGCGCTTTTCGGGTATTAAATCAGAAGACTGTTTATTAAATGAGAAAATCGATTAGATGACTAATACTTGATCATTCATGTTTTTTTAGACATGAAAAGTGATAATTATGCTTCATATTTTCATTATTCATTCCCCTACTTATTATTCTATAAGTCAATTAAAATGCCTTGTTCAGGAAAAGAGTTAATTATTTGTCCGTTCATAAACTCAAGAGTCTCCAATTAAGAAATAAGTGTATTATTCAATTTTAGAATTAAAGTTTTGATTTGGACAATTTTTCAGATAAGTAGCTGAAGGCAGCTACCACAATTGACGTAATTTGTAAACACCAATATGCCACATATTTTAAGCACCAAATATCGCAAAGCATGACGACATTTGGTGCTGTTTCATTAACGTGGCCTCTAATATTTGCTTCCGTGTATTAGTATTACTCAGTTGCTATTACGCAATCAAATAACTGGGAACGTATGGAAAATACTACTAAAGGAATTACGTGAAATGTTCCTGAAGACGGAATTACCGCAAGGTACTGAAATTTTCACCAAAAACTATAAAAGGATAAATTGCCCATCTCTCAGTTCAGTAATGAGTGAATGCTGTTAGAGATCATTGCCATATCGCTCTGTTGTTTGTTTCTCGTTGCTTACTTTTGAAATCTGTCGGTGAATTTTTCATTGTTATATACTGAGAGCAGTTGAAAGTTTTCCTTGAGAATTTCATGAAACTGAGGAAGCTTATGTGATCAGTGGACTGTTGAAAAACGTGTAAGTACTTCTTAATTTCTGTGAACTGTGTACGGGAGATTGGTCAGCGAATTTCTAGAACCAATACAATTTGTGTTTCATCCTGTCACGTATGACGGATCCTATCAATTAGAATTTTCCATGTACACTGGACTTTCAGCAAGAACTGATGAACACAATTAAGTACATGAAAGCCGGACTAAAAGAGCTGAAAGGAGAACTAGAGTCGAAAATAAGCCAAATTGGAAGAAATGAAATCCGGATTGGGAAAAAAGGAGACTGCTGGGAAAATTAGAAAAATTGAAGAAGAGTATAGAGAAAACCCAGTAGAAATTTAGACGGAGAAATAAAACAGAGTCAAGGACAAATGTAGAAATATTAGTGGAATACGTGATGAAGTTGAAAATATAAGAGAAAGACTATACAGTTTGGACAAACTATGTATTAATAATTATGTACTGACTAGGGTAATAATAAATAATTAATTTAAAGTATTCTTGAATAAATGTTAGTACCACCATAAACTACACAGGATGAACCAACCCATGCTAAAACGAAACTTGGATTAAAAGGAAATTCGAAACTAGAGCTCCAAACATACCTAGACACAAACAGATGTTATGCAAGTAACTATATAAAAAAATTCCACATGACCTCGATTTTGGGAAGTTGAATAAAAATAACAAACACTTGCCCGATAGTGTAAATGTATATGCGAGCAAAATACAAAATGTACGGAATCTAAAATACTAAATAAATTCAGCAAGGAAAAGTAATCTAAGGAAGGCAAATGAAAAATGGAACTAAGGTTAAATCGATTTCTCGTAAGTTTTCTGTCAGATCAGCGTCTCTTCTTTGCGTCATCAATCAAATCATCCTGATATTTATTCTGATTATTAATGACATGAAGTAATATTTCTTTAACATAGAGCTTTGATGACTTTCTTAGCTTCATTATACAACATTTTTTTTTATTTTTTCTGCCGAATTGCAGTTTCGTAAATATGAATATTAATTATGGCTATTCCTCTTTAAAGAATAATTTAGAAAATTTGTTTGCTATATCAGTTTGCGACGAATATGCTGTTGTAATATAAGTATGATAAATCATTATTCAATGTATTATTAATAATGTTGAAGTGCACATAAATAAATAAAAATGTAGATAACTGAGCATCTCATGAAATGCACATGAGTGTTTTCATTTATGGTAATAATTGCTTTGTTATCGTAAATTGTCCATTGAAGCCAGCAGCACTAGTACAATAGTTTGTAATAGATCGATATTTCTCATCCATTTTCTATTGAAGCTCATTCATCTCTCTAGCGTAAACGGTTAGAAAAATAACTAAGGCAATTATTTTTTTTTAATATTTACGATTAAAATAATTTCTGAATTTATTTTCAGCAATACGAGTTATATATACATGCAGGTTGCCCGAAAAATATAGCTATATTTTGAAGAAGAATTAAAAATAAAATAACAAAAATGATCACTCACGGCTTTTTATTTTCCTATAAGGAAAGGTCAAGGTATCTTTTTTGAGAAAGGTAAAACTATACTCGGGGCAAACCTAACCTGATAGTGGAGGTAAAGCTATGGACCGTGTGATTCCGCCGCTTTCAAATAGTTCTTCCCGTTTCCCCAGCTTATTATAAAACTAAGACATTTTTCATCTATTATAGGTGCTAAAATAAAGTGTATGCTATAAAATAATTGCATATTTGTGTTACTTGAATGCAATTATTAAAAGGGTTAAAAAATTAAGTCAGAAATCAGATGAAACGCCTTCCCAGACGCTTGACCAATGATAGACCTCTTTTGTGCTGGCGGGAATTGAGTACTGCGGATTAGCCTTGCGATTGGGTTGCTTTATGATGTTGACAGCCAAATAATTGGAAGGAGAAACGAGTGTCGGAGCGATACATGCGGAGAGCAGTGAAATGGTCGCTCTAGCCTTCTCCTCCGCTATCAGGTTAGGTTTGCCCCGAGTATAGATGTCTAAACTGGGTCCAATAGCGTGTTGACCTACATATCCAGACATTACTCCTTTAGACTTCTTAAAAGGATACGTGAAAACTATTGCTTATCAATTTCCAATTTTGACGCTGATGAATTAAAAAGTCGAATTACAGCGACCATTCATAGTCAATTCAGCAATGCTTCACAGAATATGGCTAGAAATCTCCCATGAACCCAATGGGTTGTGCGCGACTGATAATGCGCACTTTGCAATCGTGGAATAAAACGTGAATAAAAAAAAAAACTTTTGCTATTTTGTTTATGAAACATAAAATACCTTAAGTGAAATCTTCGTCTCTTTATTTGTTATTAATTTTTGAAAGTGTAGCCATACTTTTCGGACATCCTAGATATACATACATATATAGAGGGAGACAAATAAATACAGCCGAAACTCTTCACAGATACCTCGCTGAATGTGCATGAAAAATGTCCAGAGAACTGTACCTGTACGACCCGTAGTTTTCGGGAAAAATAGGAAAAACAAAATGTGACGTCACATCCGGTGCAAGGAAAAAACTGTTTGTTTGACCCATCAGCAGCAGTATTTGGAAATTATGAGGGCAGATGTTCGAAGTGTCTACCGTGGATATCAAGGCAGGCTTTAGCGCTGCAAGGGATGTACGACTGCGCACGTCCCAGCAGCATGGTCATTACCGAAGAACTAGCAACATGAAGACGAGCAACAAAGTCCGTTTGTTTAGTCACAAACTCTCGAACACCAATTCCTTCCGAACGCCAGATAGGAAAAAATCCAGTGGTGAGATCTGGCGATAGTTGCTGCTTTTACAATTTGCAAATACTGATGATGATGTGTCAAATAAAGTATTTTTTTTTCTTGCCTCGGATGTGACGTCATACTTTGTTTTTCGCATTTTTCTCGAAAATTATGGGTCGTACAGGTACAGCTCTTCAGGCATTTTTGTGAGTTAACAACAGAGAACCTGGCAGTGCAGAGTTTGGGCTATATTAATGAGACACCCTTTACATATATATATATATGTACATTATTAAATGGTGGGGAAAATAAGTAAAGTCAGTCCGAGTGGTAGCCGAAAACTTATTAAAGGTAACATCAGTCAGAAAGTATAAAAAGACATGTAGATGAGAAGGAAAATTACAGCCCAATTCAGTATATCGGGTGATTCAATGTAAGTGTTAAAGCGATTATACTTTCAATTAGAAAAGTGTGTCAAATTTAGAGAGATTAATATTTACATAACATTAAGTTATGTAAATATTTTACAAGTGGCTGTATACATATTGATAAACGAAATTTAATTTTTGCATCTTCATTTCCTATCACTACTATTTCTGAAAGTATTGCTTAGTGTCTAAGAAAGGAAATAAAAAATTCCGTGCCTTTGAGTGTAATACTTAAAGAATAATTTAATGTCAAAAATTACGATTTTGACTACTTTACTGTTGTGTTGGCAACCGTTTTCAAATAAAAAAAAATCGTTACTTCATGGGACCAATTATGATTTGATAAAGGTTCAGTGATTATCTCTTTGTTAGAAAATGGTAACTGGGTACATTCAAACTCATAAAAGTAACAGGTTTAGTTTTACTTGAACTGATCGATACTTTAGTCTTTAAGGGATAATCTATTAAATACGTCATTCTTCAAGAGAAGGAATTTCAATGTGTAGTAGCAATAGAGGATGACAGATAAAATGGTGTGGGTTAACTTCTCTAGAAATTGTCGAAAGTGCGTTATTGGAAAATTATAGCTAAAATTGGACTGTCAGGAGTAAAATCTAGCTGTCGATTGACCACAAAATTAACGGTTGTCGGGAAGTAATTTTTTTTTCATTTTTGAGACATCCCCTTAGTATTTGGCGACAAATGCTGAAATTTCAACTTGGGATATTTCAGAAACTATTAAACTTAAAGACATGGCAATTCTTTTACCTTCTTGGACACAGAGACGCATTTTCCCAAATATCAGTGATAGGAAATATGGGACCCCTTAAAAGTTAAATTTTGTGTTTTGATAGGTATACAGACCCTTGCAAAAAATTGCTATATCTGAAAGCTGTTCTAAATTCGACAAATTTTTATAATTGAAAGTATGTTTCGATCACTTACGGTTTCAGGGATAATAAATAACATGTACTTTAAATCACCGGGTATGAAGATCGGGAGAGCGGGGAGCATAGCTTATACAGTCGATTGTCAAGTGAAAATATGCGTAAAAGTCTCGTCTCATCTCCGTTCTACACTTTTTACTGTCCGGCTATGCTTCTAGAATATTCCAAGATCTACTATTGGAGGGTATTTTAAATGACGAACATCTCACAGTGCTGATTTATCAGGGGCGAATCGTAGATGTGACGTTTGACGGTTTGTTTAGTCTGTGTTTACTTCATCGCCATAGTGAAAATCTTTCGAGAAGTTTCCTTACGGTTTTCTCGCCAAAAAGCGATTTGATAGTTAGCTTTATTTACTCAAAATTTAATTCGTTACTTTGACAGCACGCACAGGCCAATTTTCCAATGTTCGCGGTCAAAACTCCATTGTACGAAGTTCACCACGACAGTCCTGTTACTTATTTTTTCGATTCTTATTGGTTTCTTGAATCCAATGACAGTCTGCATAATATTTGAATCGAATATTTTAACGGTCAACCACCATTGAAAAATTTGTCGCCTCCTAAATAACAACTGATTATTGTTTAAATTTGAAGTTATTAAAAATTAAAATTTTTCGTATTTTATAACTTTTTGGCGTAACTTTTATAATGGATTGTGAATCAGGGGGTATATATTTCTGTATTTAAAATATATGTTGTGATTTCCTTTAGTTCTTTTTCCAAAAACCAAAATAAAACAAATCTATGAGTTAAATTTCAAGTAATGATTGACAGTATTGAGCTATAAATTTATAAATTCATTAGAATCAGACTACGTTATGAAGATTATAATAAAGTTCCTCATCGTAAATTAATGTATATGTTAATTGTAATTGCTAATATTGGCTATTCTCCTTATTATAAGCTAATTAACAATAAAAATAAAAAATAACGAATTTTTTTTTTAATAAAAAAAATTTTTAGGTTCATCTTCTGAGAATGTGTTCCTATGTCGCCGGCAATTAACTAAATATTAGAGACTGTAACTCAGAAGATAATGATAAAAAAATTTAAAATCTTGTTGGCAAAGTAAAAATTTTTTTGGGTGTTGAGGATGATTTAACACATGACTGAAAACAATAATTATCGATGTTTTCATCATGTTTTTTTCTGATTCCTCTAGCTTTTTAAATGTTTAAATCCACCTATAGGTTTTGTTCAAAAAATTTTTAAAATCCGCCTGTTTGCGACGGCACGATTTTTTTTGCTTTATATCACGGAACTTAGAATACGCAGTTATTAAAAGAATACATTTTAAAATGATTATGAGAAATAAAACGCGATATATTTAAAAATACCTGAAAGAACGAGATATTTTTTAATACACAGAATTTACGGATTGTAATTTCATTACACACACACACACGCGCGCGCATTTACATAGTCATAGTCTTTATATGTAGTCTTTATAATGTTGCATTTACAATAAAATAATTTAGCACACTGCACTACTTCTGCGAAAACCAGGTATTTGTATTATTCATTTGAACTGCTAACACTGCTAGGCTTTCTTCTGTAACATATAGTAATGAAGATAGGAGAGGAATTGCAATCTTTTATATCCTTTCATTTCCGTACAAACATTACTTATGGTTCACCAAGATAGTAGAAACGTTATCACGTCGATACAACTGTAAATGAGTCTGGAATGATGCTGAGACACATGAAGAACGTTTATAAGCTAAAGTTAATCTTAAGAAAGAGCTCCCAGGTATATAACGATTTTAATTAGATAAAAGTAATTATCTGTAACTTTAAACTGTGCCTATAAACTATAGCAAGTTAAGATAAGAGAATTCTCTGAAATACTTCATAATAATTTTCAAAATTTTGGGCATTCTCTCTTTAAAATACTGAAAGTCACCAGGACCGAAAATTGAAACCCGATATCTGTTATAGAATTTATTCTTGTGAAGTTAACAAACCGTGAGGCGTTAGAGTAAATAGTGGCTGACATTAATATTAAACTTAATTAAATATTCTATGAACTTTGAAAGTTCCACATTAATTATACTTTTAGAAGGTAATTATTGAAGGCTGTGCGTATGATATATGTGTTAAAGAAGTTAAAATAATGATCAGAATTTCTGCAATAGATAATGCGCATAAATTTGTGAATACATAGTTTATATTTTTAAAAATTTTAACACTGTTTAAAACATTTTAATAAAAAGTGCTGAAAAATAAATGTCTAAATAGCTTTAAGTTTTAACACTCAGGTACTTACTTTAATATAAATTTCCTGAACAGAAATAATTTTTCTTACAGTTTTTTCAATAGTAGCATAATGCACAGCAGATTTTAATCTGAGTACTGCTTGTTTATTGGGATGTTTTATTCCTGTTTTTCACTGTGTTAATTAAAAATAAAACTATTTGTGTAAATATAAAATAATAATGTAGATATTCAAATAAAATGCTACACAAATATAATGAAAGTAAAATCCTTAACATATTTTCTGCGCAATAGATTGCTGTTAATCCTACATCTAGAAGACTTTTAATCGAAGTATAATGCAAAGAAAAAATAATTAACTCAAATTAGCTTTATTTTTTATCAATCGTTTAAAAAATATATAATAGTAACAGTAATAAAAGCTGTCATGTGATTTCATATCTTTTAGTTCTGTATTTTGTATTGCATAAACTAGTTGAAACGATAAAGTCATCGAAATGATAAATATATTTTATTCACATTTAAGTTAAAGTTTGAGTTTATTGTAAGTAACCAAATATAATCCAGTGAAATGTGGTATTCTGAAGAAAACGAAATTAACGCTGATACAATTCCAGGCAACATACTTGAATGATTTTCTTCCATATGTTATACTTGTAAATATTAAATAAAAGCGTAAAGAAGATTTCGAAGGTACAGAATAAAAATGTTTTCTCAATATACTTCAATATACTTTGGTGCTAAAATTGACATGAATTCAACTGATCAAAACAACACAAAATTATAAGGTATCTACTTCAGTTTCTAATAGATGTACTAAATTTCAAATTTCAAATAAATATGTACGTAATATATAGTGAAAAAGCGGGTATCATTACATTTTCTTAAAAATTACGATTACTTTCAAATATTTTATTATTTTAACCCTTTAACGCGCAGTGATCCCACTCTGGGAACACCCAACTCTGACGTTTTGACTGTTGCCAGTCACGAAGAATAGATTGGATTTCTATAAAAATAGTGGCGGGTGACCTAGCTCCACGAGAATCCTTTACTTTTGAGCACGTCCTTTCCCGTAAAAAAAAATGGACACGATTACTTTTAACAGCACTGACATCTGCTGAAAAATGGAAGAAAGCGAGAACAGCTGGGTACATTGCCCAATGCTGAAAAAAGGCAGCCATTGCCGTCGCTCGACTTAACGACCAGCAAGAGGGCAGACGATCGAAACGTTCATCGCGTGCCACAGATCGAGAGACCTCTTTTTTGACGCAGCTGGCTGTGCCGGCACAGCCAGCTGCCGTCAAAATAAGGCTCTCTAGATCTGTGGCACGCGATGAACGTTTCGATCGTTCGCGCTCTTGCTGTTCGTTAAGAGGAGCGATGGCAACGGCTGCCCTTTTTTCAGTATTGGGAAAGGGTTGCGCCTCGAAGGATTAAACAACTAACGACCGTATTCACGAAGTACTTGACACCCATGTAATCTCTTCAGACGTTAAATGGACATCAAATATACATCCATTCGACATCTGCTCTCGTTTTGATGGGTTAACAAGAGTGTCAAGTACTTGGTGAATACCGCTGTAATAGAAGGAAGGAATACTAAACTTTTCAAGATCAATACCATATTTAATTTAACTACTAATTTTAAGGAATTTACATTAAATTTCTTTTATTAATTTGAAAACATATAAATTTATTAATTTGATTAGAAAATCCCTTACAGAAGATATTTCATGCCACATTTTACTGATATAGAACCATCTCCTCTAAATACTACTTGTTGTATCACAAAATAATCCATACTACTTCGAATTTTAATAGTTTTATATAATAGGTATTTATTCGAGGCATCGTTTATCATAAATGTCATGGTATCTAGAACTGGTCAAATAAGATGTATGATAATGCGCACTTAATTATGGTAAATACACTACACTATATTTATTAAATAATTATTAACGTAATATCAGCTGTCTGTGGAACTGTAACCGAACATATATTATCCTTCGTGAATGGTTGAGTTTAAAGATATCTTACAAACGCATTTCGTATAATTTTGTAATTATGCAGAGTGGGGCAAGTAAATTTTAGAATTTTACACATTTGTATTCAGCGTTCCATTTCCGCAAAATGAAAAGTAACTTTTAAAATTAAGAATTTCCGGAATGTTTTATATGTAGACATCAATCTAGTCATATCGTGTGCTGTTTATATTGATGTCGCTAAATAATTTCGTTTTTCAAGAAATGTGCATTGATGATATATATCTGAATAAATTATTCCTTTTTGGATCACTTAAGTGCACAAACTGTACAATGCACTATTATAAACTTTGAAATACAAAAGTTTTACTTCTAAATTTTCCACCTGTTGCGTAAAAATATTAAGAGATAACATACAAAAATCTACTTCAAAAACACAAAGATGTCTAAAAAAGCCGTTTCGTAAGAAATGAAAAAATAAATAAATAAATAAATGAAGAAATAAAGGAAAGAAGCGGAAAAAAAAACTGCTGAAATTTTTTTCACAGAACATTCAGTTGAATAAAATCTTATTTAACAGCACTTATACCTGCAATTTAGTTGCTAATGATATTATACTTAGGTAGCAAAAAGAAGTATTGAAACAATGAGAAGAATGAGATTTTAAGTTATTTATTATTCCATAAGTAAAAAAGAAGATAAATCTGAGCTTTTTTTCTAAATAATTGATAAAAATACGTTATCAATATTTCCAAAATATTTAGAAAATTCCTGGTAGACTCAAAACAAAATATTTTTAAACTTTATTGTATGACATTTAAAAATATAAATTGTTTCATTTTCCAGTTTGCCTCATTAGGAATTTTAAATACTTAATATTTTATGAATGACCAGTTAAGAATAATGATTTATACTGTAGACTAATATTGTTTCATGCGTCAAATATTTCTGACGATTGAGAGTGGAACTGTTGAATTGCGCTTGCAAGAATTGTAGTTCAACTATATTTCACATCCAAATGTTCATTATATCGTATTGCATTTTACAAAACCACCAGTCAAAAGTGTTTTATGAGTATAACAAACTTTTGTTAGGTTAAAAAGTTTTGTAGTCCCGTTTGTCGTTTTAACTAAACTTTAAATCAACGAAATCGATTTAACTAAATGCTTTTTTGAATCAACAAAACGTTTTGTTGGATTTAGAATTTCTGCCAGGTAAATGATTTTATACTAAATAAAGCTTCTCATTTAGAATTCTGATTTCATGATGGTTCGTTTAGTTTTTCTAACAAAAAAAGGGGGGGGGCAGAGAGATAGATAATCGATTGCACATATTAAAAGACACTTCAGAACACATTTTCAAAATACTTGACGAGAGTACTTCACTTCCTCTCCTCACTGCAACCATGATCACCACCATTAAGTCAAGAAACTGGATTAATAGAAATCTCGAGGAAAAATATACATATCTTATTTCAATACGAACACAAAAGCAATTCTCATTGCCTTATTAAATTTGTTACAAAAACAACAAAGAAAAAAAACTGACATCGATTTTTTAAAATTAAATTTGTAGATATATAAAACCAGTAGTACAGTATAAAGGTAATTGTTTTATGAATAGCTAAATTAATTAGACTTACCTATGAAATTTCCAATCAACTGTTTCGCTGGTTCAACAAAAAAGTATAGAAAAATCCACAAAATAAATTTGTTACTTAAAATAAATTTCTTAAATAAGCCATGAGCACACCAGTCAACAAAGGCATTTTGTTAATTAAACCAAGTAATTTGATTTTAGCCAAATAAACCATTAAAACAAATTGTTTGGATGAATTAGCAAAATACTTATTTATTTTAACTGAAATGTTGGGTTAAGTTGACAAAACGTTTTATTTAAATAATAATTTTGTTAATAATTTTAGTAAACTCATTTTATTTATTTAACAAAAATTTTGTTGTGCTATTTCAGAAGGACATATTTTTTTAATTAAAAACATTTTTGTTGAGCCAGCAAAACATCCTAGACTTTATTTCATGACATTTACATTTTAATTAACGATTATATAGTAACGACTCTTGAAACTTCAGTAGTATAATGCTATTGCAAAGTGCATAGTTTAAAAAAGGAAATGAAATTAACTTTCCTATCCTGTTTTATTAAATTACAAATGCAATCCTTAATTTCATATCTGAGATATTTCTCTTTAAACTTTTATATGCTTCTATTATAAGATAGCTGCTAACGAGGCTCAGAATTATTTAATATACTCGAGAAATCTTGAAATTCGATTCCTGCCACAGTAAATAATTCCTAAGCGTCTAAAAAAATATGTGTTCGTATTATGAATGCGCATCATTAGTTTCCTCTTAAATTGTTTCTGTTTTGTATCTGACAAACATTTAAATTTAGTAAAAATTAGTTCAAGTTTTCCTTTCCTCATCTTAAAAGCATAAGCGAAGGACTTTTAACTATCTTCATGCACATTTACTTAATTCAGTTGTCCAATATTTAAATGTTTTAAGTGTAGTTACGGGAAATTTTTCTAAGTTTTTCTAAATTCAGATTCAATGGCAGTGGTTCAAGCCGTTTCCACGGTTTTTACTCTCATACATCTTTTAGATATATGTATGTACCTGCATTTAAAAAGAAATACTTTTAAGATCGGTCATATTGATCGTACAAAAATGTACAACTTTAGTTGTAATACATAGCGATGGAAGGTGTGACGTAAAATGATCCCAGCGGGTGAAACGATCTATATAGCATCCACATTCGTTTTCTTCCATACAGATAGCGCTATCTACTGGGTAACACAGAACCTAACTATTGCCTAGTGAAGAAGAAGCAATGGCGGTGTTGAAGTGATCACAGAATTAGGCATCTAAATAAAATTCTTAAAAAATTGGATTTTATAACATCTGTCATACGGTGAGCAGTAACTTTCCTATTTATTTAGATAAAGTCTTTCATGTACAGAAATGTGGCTTAGTTTATTGAATAGAGGATAATTTTTTAGATTATTATTTAGGTTAGATCCAGTGTCGCAAATGCCTAGGTGGGCGAATGATGCGCTGGCTGGGATACTTGAAAATGGTGATAATCTATATATTTGTGATATGTGCTCAAATATTCCGAGTTTTCGAAGTGGCGGAAAAAAGCATTATTTGCCAGTGAAGTTTAATTAATTTCTGCGTTTATTGTAGGCCATAATTGTTGAATTATAATTTTCAAATATTCCATTTTATTGTTTATAATGCTTTTTAATTTAAAATTTTTATAAAATAGACTGTGTGCCATCTGATTGTAAAACTTATTTCATTTCGTTATGTATAGTTATAACTATTTTATATCTCTTTATTTTGCCGATAAAAACAATTTACAGTTATTTTTAAACGGAAGATCATTTTGCCATTTGATTGAGGGTAAAATGAATATTTGGACACTTTTTCAAAATTCATTTTTATTAACTACTAAATGTGGGTTGAAAATATTGTTGCGATATGTTTATAATGCAAAATATAGTGTAACACATACTAGCAAAATGCCAAAGTTTTATTTATACATTTATATTATTTATACAAGTTTTCCTATTAAATGGATCATTTTAGTCCATCTTCCCCTACATATATACAGGGGTTGGACAAAGGTATAGAAACAACTTGTGAAATGCATGTTTGAAAAGAAAGATTGATTCTAGTGAAAATATGTAGGTGGCGCTGGCGTTTTCGCCAGCTGACTTCACCTACAGAATGTCGTAAAAACTCTGCGCTGTTCAGTCGTTGTTGGGGCACTGTTCTGTGAAGTTGTCATTGCATCATGTCGAACGTGGGCAAATTGCTGGAACTCGTATAGTGGGGGCTTACGTAAGTAAGGTAGCTGAGGTGTTTAGTGTTGCACGAGGTACTGTATCGAAGATTTATTTCGCATATTTAAAATACGGAAAAACATCATCCGCTAAATCACAGCGCGGACGAAAGTGTGTGCTGAGTTATCGTGACAGACGATCATTAAGGAGGAATGTGACGAAAAATAAAACCACAGCTGCAAAAGTTACTGCTGAAATCAATGGCGTGCTCACAAACCCTGTGAGTACCAAGACAATAAGAAGGTAGCTCCATAAGCAGTGTATTGCTGGCCGAGCTGAAACTCAAAAATATTCATCAATGGTGATAATGCCCGTATCAGGAAAAAGTGGTGTTTAATTCATAAAGCCTGGACTATAGAGCAGTGGAAGAAAGTAATATGGTCGGATGAGTCTGCATTCACATTGTTTCCCACTTCTGTTGGAGTTTACGTCTGTAGAACGCCATCACAAGCCTTTAGTACAGACTGCTTGTTGCCAAGAGTGAACATGGCGGGGGTTCTGTGATAGTTTGGGCAGCCATATCGTAGTTCTCTGTAGGTCCCATGATAACTGTGTCAGGCCACATTACTGCCAAGACTTATGTGAACATTTTGGTCGATCAAGTCCATCCCATGGTACAAACTTTGTTCCCCAACGGTGATGGTGTCTTCCAAGACGACAAAGTCCCTGTTCACACAGCTTACATTGTCCAGGGCTGGTTTTCTGAGCACGAGGATGAATTGTCACATCTACCCGGGCAACCACAGCCACCAGACCTCAGTATTATTGAGCCTTTGTGGTCCACAGTGGAGAAGAAAGTGTGTGGTCGCTATACACTGCCAACATCGTTATCTGAACTTGCCACCGTTTTACAGGAAGAATGGCACCAGATTCCCTTGGCAAGTATACAGGAACTGCATTTATCCATTCCGACAAGACTACAAGCTGTTTTGAATGCCAACGGGTTTCCTACACCATATTAGGAAAAGAAACATGTTTTTTTAGGCGTTTCCATATTTTTGTCCGCCCCCTGTATATTAAGTGAAAACATAGTATAAAAAAAATCAGAACATGAGATCACAGGCTCTGATAAACAGCCGCTTAATAATGAAATACTTGTAACAATTGTTTAATAGTTGAAAACCCGTGAAAGCAGCCCGTAAGTGTTTGTCTAAAGAAAAATCAACAAAATAAAAATACAGAATGCCAAGCTTCGTATGCCGAGATTTTAACTATTTCGTTAAAACTTAAAGGAAAGAAAAATATCTAACATAAACAAATAAGTGAAATCATGTATACGTATGTAAGATATTTTAATACACGAACCTTAAACTGTAATTCATAACCATAAATAATGAGATAAATCGGTGAACTTTACGATATTTAAGTAAATTTATAAATAATAAACTTAGAAGCTTAATTTAGAGTTCATGATTAATTACACACATGCATGATTCTGACAAAAGGTACGAGCATTTTAATAATTGTTCTCATAAATCACAACCATAAAAAATGACACGTTAAGAAATAATAAACGGTAACAAAACTATCCCGTCATCACATACATTACTTCTACATTCTCCTCAATTAATAGCTATTATAATTTATTTTTCTAGTGAAATATATTAGATCAATTTTTCGGGGCTGAATGATTGATGTTGATAGCTACATTTATTTAATACTGTTAATAATAATAATAATAATAATAATAAGTAAAATGTTCTTTGAATGACAGCTACAATGTATGCTTGCCTTACTTAATTTAGAGCAAAATTCAGACACTGTTATAAATAATTATTTTATTATTTTCAGCTAAAATTAAATAATACAGCTAAAATTAAATAATACAGCTCATCTCGTATAACACAGTTGATTATTAAAATTTTAATGGGTTTAACACATTGTTCATCAGCATATCAATTAAATTTTCATATTTTTGTAGATATTGATAACACAAAAATATGATATTTATTTAAGAAATGTCAATCATTAATCATATTTTAAAGTTTATATTGCAAGCATTATATACGTAATAAGTAACATAATAATAAGTCAATTAGAGTATTGGACAAACAGCATTTAACATAAAATTTTATTTCAGCATAAAATTACTGAAATGTGCACATTAATGTCTTAGAGGGTTACAAACTATCATTAATTTTGAAACAGTATTTACATTAACTCAAATTTTATGCGCGAAGTTTATCGCTCAATCAAGATATCTTGAACACAATTTCCTAGCGTGAAGTAATTTAATCTTCTCCAAATTTCTAAGCCAAGAAATAAAAATCACTATTAATACACATTACCATTGCGGCGAAAAATCACAGTTCTTTACAGAATACATGATAGGATATTTCAGATAAAGTTTCATGAGAAATGGAAATAAATATTCAAATTCTTTAATTAAATAAATGAGCAGGAGCTCATGTAAATGGATAACAGTTATTATTTACTTTGTATGTTACACCAAAATAAACCTTTTTTTTTCAGATTGCACTGACTCTAAAATTTGATAGATTTGTTAAACATTTCCCGATATAAATTAATTCTTTTTCACTTTTTATCCACTTTTCATGATGCATATTTAGTATTACTTCTGTAATAAATATGTGTGCGAATCTGTGTAACGTAATTGGACCAACACAGGCTTCCTAATGAATTGAAGAATTTTCTACAGATATTCATATGGATTAGAGTCAGAAGAAGGTCAGTTAGATGTAAGAAAGCAAGACCGAGAAAGAATCCTTAAACAACACCACGATAATTCGTTAGCAGGACACCATGTAACTGAAGGAGCTCTCAGACGAATAACAAAGAGATATTATTGGACTCATGCGTAAATGTATCACGGACTATGTCAAAAATTGTAAAGAATGCCTTCGTTGCAAGTGTGATACACGAAAGCATTCTGGTTCACTGCAAACACATGCTTTGGGGCAATGTTTTGAATCTCTTGCTATAAATCTCTTCAGTCCCCTGCCAAAAGGTGATAACGGGAGAAGAAAAATTTTCATCGTAGAAGAGTGCGCTACTAAACGGGTTGAGCAGTTTCCTTTAAAAATTGCCACTGCAAAAGAGTGCGCTGTTACCCTAAATGAGGTCTTTTTTGAGGTCTTCGCGATACACGTACTATCCCAAAAAGAATTATTTGTGATAACAGTTACCAAATCGCTAGTGACACCATGCAACAAGTTTGTTTTATTCTAAAAAGATCACAAACTTTGACCTCAGTGTATCA
This sequence comes from Cheiracanthium punctorium, assembly GCA_038373885.1. Lineage (NCBI taxonomy): Eukaryota > Metazoa > Arthropoda > Arachnida > Araneae > Cheiracanthiidae > Cheiracanthium > Cheiracanthium punctorium. The sequence continues at coordinate 322,085 of JAWZYV010017990.1, forward strand.
CTCATGCGCTAACCCAGTAGAAAAGAAAATAGAGATTTGAAGCTTCGGTCAGCAATATTAGTAGGTTTCAATAATACTGGATGGAGTGAAAAACTGGTGATTTGATTTGCACTTAATACTTCAAGATGTGATTCTACGGATCATATAGCTGCTTATCTCAAGTTTGATCGAGGACTAGGTGCTATAGGTGAAGTTCAGCTTCATTTCCGTAGTTTAGTTAACAATGATAAGTTTGTACTTCAAATCACTCCGTACTTAAGGATATTCGGTTGTTATACAAAACAAGTTGAGACCATATCGACACTAAGCAAGATAAACACAAGTTCTGCGCAAATGAGAGAGTGAGAAAGGCTGACCAGTTTAAACCCGGTATCACCTAGTTAGCTTTACTTAGATATGGGTTACCACTCACCAATATTGTCCAAAGAAACGCAATTGAACATCAAAATTTATGCCACCCAGATACAGCACTGATCTTTTTGCAGAGGTCTCCTACATCCTATTCGATTGCCAGTGAGAATGATTCCTCTGTTTCTGCAGGAAATCATCTTGTTTCCAGACATAGTTTTACAACATGTTTCCATAACATGTAAATTAGATGGTTCCAGCCCAAGTGCGCCGATCTAGAAGAAAGGACGCCTTGTAAAATTCGACACCAACCTTCTCGTCAATGGAACCTATAAGGTGAGGGCTCTAAGTACAAGTTGAGGGAAGAGTATATCCAATGTGTGGGAGAATCAGTGTAACGAATGCATGTGTTTCAGTGGCTTAGTAACGGACGGGATATGCTTTATTTCACACTACTTTTTATTACGAACGTGATTATCATAAATATTTACATATTTTATAAGGGTTTGATTGTTGTTGATTTTTTTTAGGTTTTACAAAAAAAAAAAAAAGTCTTTTTGTGTTTCATTAAGATTATCCCGTTATGTTATTGTGAAAAAACCATCCTGATTGAGAAAAAATAAAATAAATCTTTATAAAATTGCGTTGAATATTTAAACTCTACAACAAGTGAAATGCTGACGATGAATGACGATGCTGACATCCGGCATTTATTTAACCCTTTAAACTTCTCTATTTCGATAAATACCATTAGACGCGGAAAGACGGGTACCCAGCCTTAACATGACTTCTAATTGGACACTGCTATCGGTCGAAAATGAGACGATGAACTATTATGTTGGATTTAGTGCTCATGCTGATCCATGGGGGAAAAATTGTGAAAAAAAAAAGTTTCTTGGCATTTTCCTTTAATATCTAATTTGTTTAGTACTTGATTACAATGTCAAAAATAGCTGTACATATTATTTCTATAGGTCAACATTTGCACTGCCAGGTAAGAAATCGTAAGTTTCTGCATTTGTAATATTGTTAATGAATGTTTAGTCGAATGAGGACAAGATGGGCTATCGGTATTAACATGTTGGTTGTGTAATGATTATGGTTTTAAAATTTTTTTCGATGGTGAAAACTATTATAAAAAAAATGGAGTGCATGTCAGCAGCGACGAGATTTTCAGTACCTCAAACAACTTTAGAAAGAAAAGTCCGAGCAGCTGCCGAAAAGTTGACTGATATCTCTTCTCCAGCTACAAAGAAGCAACATTCACCTGCTAATTTTGTAAACAGCAGTAAGGAAATTGCTATGCCCCATCTTGCCCTACAAGATGGGGAAGATGGGAGGGTGGAGTTTTATACTTTTAAATTTCTTAAAAAAACTATGCTGTAATTATTACTAAAGAAATAGAAATTCGAAAGACTAATTTCCTATTATTACAAAAATATAAGAGATCATGTAAGTGCAATAGTTTTATTTTTGTTGCCTTTCGAATGTCAAGTATCCTGTCTTGTCGTAATATCGCCAACTACATATTTCAGAGTAAATATAACGCTTTGTATTTTGTTTAAGTTTCGGTTAAAAAAATACAAAGCTCTGAACCCAGATTTACTTGACTTACTCTATGAAAAGTCTTTTAGTGATTGTACTTATTTCACGCAATTTAGCACAAAGATATCTAGATTTAAAGGTTAAAAAATGTGTAAACTTTAAATTTAAAAGTACTGCAATGCAAATGGTTTATATGAATTCATAGGGAAACATTTAGAATACTGAGACATTTATGTATTTATCATAAATAATGGACATGCTGTTTTCGCTAAAAAAAAACTACTCTCCTAATTTAACGACATCAGTGTATATATAATCTGAGTCATTCAGCAATGTTAGATTTTAGCAAATTCTACTAACGTATAAGAAAAGGAAAATGTTTCCGACATCTGCTCTGTGAGTTTAATTATAAGCAGCAATTGGCTTTCACCTTTATATCGATGAAAAAAATATATCCAAGCAAAAAGTAGCGTTGTTTTATATCTTGACATACCTTCAAAAACATATTGGAACATGTAGTGCAGCTTGCTTCTAGAGTAACATGTCCAGATTTTTTTTTCCAGAGGATATTGATTACTTAATCTTTATGAACTACTCAGAGAATATTACTAATGCTCCAGTTTCTTATTCTGTGCTGTTAGATTTTTATAAACATTATCAAAAAACGTTCTTTCACCCACGATTATTTTTCCATTTTATTTAATTTAAAAAAATAGATTCACATATTTATTAATTGGTTTACCTATTTATAGAGAACTTATTCGTCATACAAATTTGTATGAACAATATCTGTATTATCAGATTTATGAAAATGAGCTTTAAGTCCTAATAAAAGCATTAATTGATAAACTAAAGAGCTATCAAACTTTCCCCTGTAAAATATTTCTTTCAATATAGATTATATAATAATTTATATATATATATTGCAGGAAAACCTCAGAAAATGTCATAAATGTGATAAAAAGTATGTTTTGATTAAGAAATATTTTAAGTTAAAATTAATCAGCTAAATGTAATACAAAACAATCAATATAAAAAAATTAACATTCTTATTAATCAGTTTCTATTTAAATAATGTTTATGCCAGATTAAACATTTTTAATTAATGAATAGTACTTAAACAACGTACATTTTAGCTCATCAATATTTATATGAGTTAATATAGCGCACGTGAAGAAATTTCTTCAATGACGCATCGAGTAAATTTGAATACAGCCACATTTAAAAACCGAAAACATTAATTTATATAACTTCTCATAGGGTCTAACATTACATAATGAAGTTAATTTCTAACAATGTGTAGTGAAGAGCACATTTCCAACTTTTACTAATATCAATTTTCGTATTTTGTTTTGTTCGTCTGTTTTGGAGTAAACAGGGTAGCACTGTGTTTCATCTATACCTTATTATCTAAAAACTATTACAATAATTTTTCAATAAAGTAAACATACTTTTTGACAGCCAGTGAATAAGTCTATTCACCTTAAGTTGGAAAATGTGCCCCATAAGCGGGGCAGGTTTTGCAGCCTTCCAAATACGTAGAAATCAAATTTTCCAACTATACTATAAATATCGTAAAACACAGGTAATAAACCTTGCTTGCTACTTAATATGCATTTTTATTTTAAACCAAAGAGGCATAATAATAGTAGGTAAGGTATTTACACTGTGATAGAGAAAGTAACTGGATATGGAAAACAAATGGCACTTAATGATTTTGCAAATCTGTCACTTAACAAATTCACAGACAATTTTTATTAAGGAAATGCGTGTTGCACTGTGGTGTAACAATTAAATGCTTTACTGGAAGATGCTGCAAGCAGCGTTTTGCAAAATATGAACAAACGAAGGCAAATAAACAAACGCATGTGTTGCCAAAGCATTTAATTGTTACGCCACAGTGCAGAGCTACCAATTCTTCCGAACTTCCGGGAAGATTTTCATCACAACCTTTCACTCGACGTTAAGATTTTGGATTTATTTTAAGCTTAAATTAATAAGTAAAAATTAGTGGTGAAAAATCTTTCGATTAAAATCGGAAGAGTTAGCAGCTATGGCAGTGTAACAATGCGTTATTGCCTGAATCACAGTGAATGCAAACTAAAGATGTAATATTTCGTTTTGTGCAGTCTCCATGCGCTGTTTCTTGCATTACGTAGACACTTCAACCATGTTTTTTTTTGTCTTTCCGTCTTAAACAACAAACAGTTCCGCTTGATGTTTTCAAGCCCTTTTTCATGTGAAGACGAAGTTCCAAACTGCTTTCTTGCCAGGATTGGTTTTTGTTTTTCTTTCTTTTCTATGTGATTCTTTTCGCAGTTCCTTTTTTTTTTCTAGACATATTTTAAGTTGATTTTTAACGGGAACATCAGTCAGTATAGCTGATTTCCTTTTCAAGTCATGTTTTCTTCGTAGTATGGAAGAAGGCACGTTTTCCAACGAGACACGTTTTTGAACACGTAACCCGTAAGCTGCTGAAAAACCTGCCCCGTCGCCATTCTGGAATTTTGATGCTACCTTGATATAATCAGAGCTGCCAATTAGAGCTGCCAGTGATATAATCAGAGCGGCCAACTCTTCCGTTTTCTCCACCACAATTTTTAAACACTTATATTTTACATTAAAAATTTGGCCTGATTTGCTGCATAAGCTGCTAATTAGAAATTAGTGATGGGGGATCTCCCGAAAAAAAAAAACGGGAGAGTTGACAGGTCTGTGTAAGTTATCTTCAAAACAAGCGCACATTTACGAGAGTAAAGAAACAAATTTTTAGTAGAGAAATATTCAAACAATAAGTTTAATACTAGTGCGTTTATTTTAAGTTTGACTAAAGATCTGAAAGTTTTCTCACTATAAAAAATACAGAAAATAGCGTCTTCTGACTGTGTGACAGCAGTTACTGAACTGGAACTTTCGTATATGATCTGAAGTGTGCCGCAACTTCAGCTAGTTGGCTCCTTGGCATCATATGGGGTCTTATTTTAAAACTAAAGCGAGTTGGAAAACGTGCCCCTATGGAAAATGTGTCCTTTTATTACTTAATTTTCTTAGTACCATTGATAATAAATTATGCTTCATTTGAGTAACATACAGGGTATAAAAATAAATGTGTTTTCTTATACAAAATGCGTATATTTACAGCTGGCGTAAACGGTAGAGGATTTTGTCATATATGGTTGCTCACTAGCACACTCACAAACTTTCTTTTTACCTTCAAGTTTTATTGTATAAGATGATTAAATCTCAATTTCTTTTGAATTTATCTATGCATTTTTAGTTGTAATATTACAGCTAGATCGATCGATACAGACAACATTTTAGACCCTTGTCCCAATGAAAATGTTTATTGACGACCTCTTTTAAGTAAGGTCTTTAGTAAGCAAGTAGCACTATCCTACATAAAGGGGTAAATAAAGATCGCCTTTAATATAGCAGGAGACTTGACACAAATCTAGTGAGGTGAAAACATTGAATGTTAGATGGTTGAAGATGAAATAATTTTAGAATGCAATCAAAGTTATTTGTACGAATAATATAGTATTATTTTTTCAAACAACTTATTAAAAATTAAAACATAGATTTTTATAATACCGATAGAAATATATATAAGAATATGTCTTCCATACACCCAGAAAAAAAAAGTTTATACTTTTTGTTATTTTTCAGAGGATTTGTGGTTGCTGAGTTTAGATATAGAGAGAATATACTCACAATTTCATCTCCTATCAAAGCGGACGTTTTCAGAAGTTAACTTTGTAATGTGACGAAAAGATAAGTAACTAGATTAGAGAGACTTTAGGTTGATATTGGCTATAAATTCTTATCATCTGGTTCTAGATTTTCATTGAAATGTATATTGTTTTTCTGAGCTTAAGTAAAGAAGATTGGAAAAACTATATTGAATGTAAATAAAAAGTATTCTAAACGAAAAAAAAAATGATGCGAGTTATTTCTTAGTGAAAAAGTCTATATGTTTCTCAAAAGGAAAAATGACTTTTGAGTTATATAATATTTTAAATATGATTTATAGGAAACGAAATTTCCTTTCGTTCTGCATCAAGACATCAAAGACTCGATTTTTCCAGATTTTGACGAAAGAAGTTTTCTCCAAGAGTTAATTTAGATTTCATATCAGAGGAAAATTGTCACCAATTGAAAAACTGCAGATCTCAAAAGATCATACTGACTCTTCCTCAAAAATTGGGAGCTATGTGAAATATGTTTAATACTAGGAAAGTCAAGCCGTTCCCTTTCTGAACACCAAGGAACTCGCTCAGTTTTGGTAATAGTGTAATGTGTCTGTTGTTGAAATCTCCTTATCAATAACAAGTTCTTTAATTAAAATAATTTAATAATGTAATTACATAACCTCATCAGTAGATGGCGCTACAAACAAATATGGTAACAATCGAGTGTTCAAAGTGCCGTCGAAGGACCATAAGTGTCCAATGTGGCTGACACAAGTTGATTAATAGAAAATTTGAGATCCAACAACAGAGATAGAAGGCTTAGTTATACTTTCAAACAAGATAGTCCCACAGCCAGTTGTTATGCGATTGGAGATTTACTGTGTAAGCAAGTGTGTGTTAAATGCATACTCCACTCGCAATCAGCACCAAAAAGATCTGGAGGGAGTTATTCCACTGCATTATAGCAACACCCTGAAATTTGCGTTGTTATACAACTGCTCAACACAGCTCCATTTTTGACAAATTATGGTTTTGCTATTTTAATGTATGATATTTGAATTTCTTGTAAATCATGCATATGTTTTTGAACTACCCATTTGCGACGCTGAGGTTATGCAATAACATGCAATAGGCAAAATCCTAATATAATTCTGAACATTTTACACTAACCATATTCCCTTATCGTCAAAACATCGCGAATTTATAAGTTAGGTTAAAGGGCATTTAAAAGATTTGGTACGACGTAATACTGGGTTTCTTAAAGAGATCGTGTCATGCTTTAATTCTTTATCCATCACTCATAAGTGGGCGATGTATATTGAAAAAATGATCAAAATAAGGAAGGAAAAAAGACTACGTTAAGAAAAAAATGTCTCTGGTTAATTTTCAAAAAGTATCATTTTTTAAATTCTTTTACGGCCCCTTAGAAAAAAAAATATCAATTAGTAAAATGTGCTCATTACACTAATAAGCTGATGTACGAAATTTCAGTATTTCATCACAAAAGCCTTATAGATAAGATATTTTTAACAAAGATAATTTTAGACAAAGATGTTTTTTTAACAAAGATGATTAGAGGCTAAAATTGAATTTAAATGCAAACGTTTATTGCTAGAGTGCAAGAAAATTATTATTTTTTTTCCGTAATTTCTGTGCTAACGATGAAACGCAATCATCCGACGTGATGTTTTTCGTTCGAAAACTCATGAAAAGTGGCTTAAGTCAGCATATATTTATCCTCATATCCATGGCATTTTTAGTATATAATTTTCAAATTTTTAACATCACCTCATTGGTGTATGAAGCACATTTTACCAATTTTGAAATTTTTGACAGCTATTGCAAATGGTATAAAATTTAAAAAGTGTGAACTTTTGAATATTAACGAGAAGAATTTTTTAACGCAGTCTTTTACCTACCTTATTTTGATATATATTTTTCCATTTACAATGCTGATCTCTAATAGAGAAAGAAGTAAAGCATCTTATTTGGACACCCTGTATATCTGCATGCCTTATGAAACATTCATAATTTCTCTTTCATCGGATTACAATTTTTTACATCTATCTTATCATTATCTAGCTTAATCTATGTTATATACATGACACATCAGTTCATATTTACCCGTTTACATTCTTGTGATGTGCATGCGTTAAAATAAAAGCTTGTACTTTAATGATTCCTTGGTCACGTGCAAAGGTATTTAAACATCACTATTACCATATTTTCTACAACCTACGCATGTTTAAATATATGAATAATGTACACACACAAACACACACACACTCATGCACAAATGAATAAAATATCTTGAAATCCACCATTTTATCTGAAGAAAACCGTATTTTAGATTATGTGATAGAGGACTGTTAAAATAGTAACTCAGTTATTCATTCATTTGGATAACAAAACGTTACAAAAAAACTTTAGTAAAAATATTTAAAATGTAAGCCAAAGTTTTCTGTTTATTCATTTTAATAGTAAAAGAAAAAATCTCTATACATATATATATGTATATATATATATATTATTAAGGCACCATTTTAATGGGAAAAACTGTCGTTCGATCATTCGATAAAAAGTTGGTTTTCTTTGAAAATATTAAATGTGAAGTTCCGGTGTAAATATATAAGAAAAATTCCATCCTCTAAGCCTCTTCAGATTTGCAGGTGTTGTTTTATTCCCTTAAGGCTAATAAAACAATTCGCAAGTTTGAGAGAAATACTCTTTCACTAAAACGTTCCGTCTCAGGAAAAGAAAGTATGAACATTTTTATTTTAAATTAAAGGATTATAGCTGCAGACATAACCACAAGATATAAAGAGAATTATTTTTTGCGATGAAAGTGCTTTTTAAATATTTGAATATTCAGATTTTTCTTTAGATGGTCGCGTACATTTTCTATACCTATTTTTCTCATTATTTTTTTACTATTTCTTCGTACATGCTTTAATAATGTAATTTCGTAGCACACTGCGTAGTACAAATTGCATTCCTCTGAGATATTATGAGAAATTTTAAACACTAACAATTATGTTTTATTTATCTAAGAACTTTAATGATGCTCGCTACTGCATGGGTTCAGGCCGTTAAGTTTATATGTGTATCTTCTCAATAGATGTATTTTTATTGTTACTATAAGAGTTTAATTAATTATATAATACACATGAAAATAATTAGTAAAATAATTTAATGGAAATGCGTAGGAAGTCCTAGAAATTTCAGATAAAGTTTCTACTGTTAAAAGAGCAATGCGAAAAAAATGATATCATGATTAAGTGAATTAGATAGTCTTTTTATTGCGGACGTTTTGCTAACTGTTAATAATTCATATATTTTATGAAAATATATTGTTCATATAATTTAGAAAACTAATGTCAAAATGATAAGATCCCGACAGTATTACTGTTTAGATGTCTGGCCTATTGTCACAGTTTGAGTTTATTTCAAGGGTTGTTCACGTAAGTAAGTATTTGTAAGTATTTATGTATAGGTTTTTTTTACATTATAAAATTTATTAACTACTTCACCGCACATATCCACACTTTAATTTAATTCCTTTTAAAAATTAGTGCATAAAGGTACATATGCTTCGGGGCTAAAATTCTAAGGAAAGTGTATAAACGAGAAATTAGAATTTTTTTTTTAATTTTAATACAGAAATATCAAATATGTATTTAGTAAATTTTCGACCGTCCTTCTTATCGAAGTGAGTAGGCCCTGTCCAGTGTAATATAACGGTTTGGCAAATATCAATTTTATTTCATGTATCCATAATAAACCTACAGGTTGACTGCTAATTCATGGTACATATTTTGAGGGCTGGTACAGGACATTGTAACAAAAACATTTTGTTTAAAAATGTACGGTCAAAAGTGAAGCGTTGAAACACAAACACAGGAAAGAACAAATTATGGTCGAAAGTGAAGCGTCGAAGCACAAACACAGGAAAGAACAAACGAGAGTGTTGATTGTAATAACCTCGTTTGCAAGTGTAAATTAATTTACAATAAGTGTTCGAAATTGCGTCCATCAGCATTGATACGTGTTTGACAGCGTAAGTGCAGCGATTGACGAACACTTTCAAAGATGCCAAGAATTTCACGCACACTACGAATACTCGAGCAACGAGATCTTCATCGGAGTCTACTGGAATGACATAAACGTCATTCTTCAAATGTCCCCATAAAAAGAAATCGAGGGGCGTCAAATCAGGAGATCGGGGTGGCCAAAAGATAGATCCACCACGTCCAATCCATTGCAAGCCAAATGTCGCATTCAAGTACTGCCGAACATCTAGGGTGACGTCGGCTGGCACCCCATCATGCTGAAACCACATGCGGTTTCTAATGGTGAATGGACGAAAACTGAAACGAGAATGGCCTCTCTTCCCCAGATCAATGCCGACTGTCCATCTACCGGCAACGGAAACAACTTTTAACTCCGTTTCTCCTCCTTTTGACCATCACTTATACACAATGACTTATACACAATGTGATTGTTACAGTGTCTTGTACCAGCCCTCAAAGTTTGTACCATGAATTAGCAGTCACCCTGTATAGCAGGAGCTATAACATTAGAAATAATTGTTATTTTCTTTGTATGGGTATAGTGTAGCAATACCTGCTAAATAATTGAAGGAATACAAGGAGCATTTAAAGAGTTTACCGAATGTTAAAGTACTCTTTTACTATATTTGTTTAATCTAAAATTATCTGACGATCTGTATTATATAATCCTCATTGTGGATGTAGAACATACCATTAAATGATTCTTAAAAAATGTTCATGCGTGACAGACAAATAATAATCCTTAGACAATTTCTACATGATAGGTTCAAAACTGCATGATCATTTGAGAGTGAGGTTATCGAATAACTATGTGGCTGTGCGACTGCAGTAAATAATGCAAAAATGTCCAAACTGCTGTTCATTTGCTGTCTGAATGCTCTGGCCGCAAAAAATAACAAACACTTGAATCTCGGTGAAATAAATTTATCCCGGAATTAAAAACATAATATGAGAAATGTTGGAAATAAAAAATTTGTTGCTTAAAGCATCTGCAATTTTTATATTGGTGAGGTAAAGGTATTTGGTTTTAGAATTGTAATGTGTCATTCTTTTCGGATAACAATGAAAAATTTAAATTCATTTTTTGTTTGGTTCATTCGGAGAAGCTCACAAAACATCAACTTTGAGAACTGTTCTCCGATAGATGAAAAAAGTATATATTGAGAGTGTTAAATGACACCAGTAAACCATCATCGAAATTTCCCCCACCTAGCTATCAAAGGCACCTATTAACGAGTCCTACAAAATGCATACTCTTTCTTTTCCAGTCAAATTTTAAATTTATATCGAAATACGTGCATTTGGTATGACTGCCTTCTAACTCCAGGATCAAGCACGGCGAATAAGCAGACTGAGCATGCCCGCTGGATTCGTAAAAGCAATTTTCTCACCAATTACGACAAAATGATTGCTTTAAGGCTCTACTGCGAATTAGGGTATTCATTTCAAGTGATTTCGCCGTAAATTTTGCGGTAATTTTTTACAGTGCGTTCGTGTATTTATTCTGTAAAAATGAGCTTGTTGTATTCTAGAAATTGGTATACTTAAACCTTTCAGACCTGATTAAATAATTTCTCTCATGTAATTTTCTTTATATATATATATATATATATATATTAATAGAGTTTAAATTTGTAGTAAAATTTTTTTAAATACAGATTGTTAATTTTTTGGAAATGTGCACAACTGCTTTGGACTTAAAATTATTAGGATCTACTTACTATAACGTGTATCTTTTCAAACTTTGTAACGTAAATTTTGCACGCCACGTCTGAAAGTGTATAATAAATGTATCTTTACAGCTGATTTTTTATTACAACTAATTATTATTTTTTTAATTATTCTTCTTTTAAATTTTTACTGTTTTATACTTGATGATTCTATTAACAATAAGCTTAATAATAAAAAAAAACATGTATGATTACTTCCGTAATTAGTAATTATCTGCAGAAACACTACGAACTTGAGCGAGTATAAAAGCTGTGATACTAGACAACAGACACAGTTCTCGCGTTTATTGTGACAGTAAAACGCTTTTATTTGCCTACAATAAGCTGCGTCAGTGATAAACATTTATTTAGCAATATATTATGAAGTAGTTGTGCAACTTAACGGAATCAATAAAATCACAAGGCTGGGCTAAAAGACTCATGAAAATAATTTCATGACATACAAACGAAATAACAAAACCAAATCGTAAAACACGAAGTAAGCCAGATTGCTACAAAAGAATAAAATAGGATGAAAGGAAAATACCGGACTTGGATGTGTAAGGATCCCTCATAAAGTAGAAGTGATTCGAAGCATTCGCGCTCACAGCACCGAGTGTCAGGAAATAGAATTCTGAAAGATCTGGGATAATCGAATTGTCGAAGTTTCACAATACTCAGCGCAATCTAAAAAAAAATTACCCTTTTTAGATTCTGTTATTCGAAGTATCTTTACGATTATCGGGTAACTTGTTTAAAGAAAAATTTCTGGGCTTATCTGAGGAAGAGAGTAAACAGTCTACAGGGAACAAAAGATAAAACAAAAACAATTATTTCATGAAACTCTAAATTCAAGAGTGTACAAGAGTAAAAATATAGTAATAACATTGAAAGGAAATATTTTCTTTGAAGTTATGTTTATTGGTTTAATTTAAGTGAAACGTATAACCGTTAAGTACATTGTCTTTGAATAAAAACACAAGAAAAAAGTTATTATCTGTCTTCGTCATTGCAACAAGTGTCCATTTAAGTTGTCCCAGTGGGTATTTGGCAGGTGGGGATCCATTAATGACCCTCCTTCCGGTGATGCTCTAAACTGTGGCGATCAACTAATATTTACGCTCTGGAAGATCCCCGAGGCTGTAGTAAACTGTTAGTCTTCGACAAAATGTAAAATAAAATTCAAAGTCCTTAGCATAACATCGAATACTTTTCCTTTCCTTTTTAAGTAAAATCAGTTAAATTGTTGTCCCATATGCACTATTAAAACTGCAGAAACATCTTATTCTGCAGTTATTACAGTAATTACTCACATGTTTTCTGTTATTATTGATCAAAACTATTCCGTCTCTTTAATTTTTAGTAGAAAATTGGTTTTTTGGAATTCAACTTTTTTCACTTTCAACATTCTGTGAGTGAAACTTCTTATTTATTTATATATTTTGTTATAGTAAAAGCTTTCATGCAAATAAAGTTTCTTTTGTGACTCATATATCATGAGGCATTACCGAAACAGTCTTGCTTAATCTGTTTCAAATTTTTATTGCTCATAAAAACTCAGAATTTTTAAAATGCACAGTAATTGAATACCTAGGTACCTTTTAAATTCGAGAAAATGTCTTAATAAAGTTTTAAAAACTCTAACAATAAAGACATTTTCATTGCACAACTCCCAGAAAATAAAGTTTCATGCGTTTCGTTAAAAACTGTACGATCAATTTTTATGTGCTTAACTTGACCGTAAAGAACACCTCATAGAAGGAAAAATTCTTATATTTGATTAACTGGAAAATGTTCCACGTATTGCAAATGAAGCGTTATATGGAGGCGTCATTTATATGCCATAGTTTACTTTAATGGAGCAAATAAGATTAACTTCTCCGAAAGAAAGTCAATAAATTTCGTTTATTCGTTAAAAAGAGTCGCTTTTCAAAACAAGCGTAAATTACTATGGCTATTAATGTACAGAAGATGATTGAAATTTATTCTGTGAAAGTATCTTATAAATGCAAAATTAATTTATATTCAGTAAAACATTGATATGAATGATCCTAGGAGTAGAAAATAGATGAGAGGCTTCTGTTAAATTAGCTACTTCAGTAATGCAATAAACTCATCGTGCACAGCATCTGAATATATATTGCAGTCACTTTATATTGCACTATTATTATTTTTTTTTGCGATACATTTATTTATGCTAGTCTTGAGCTTAGAGAAATGGTCTACTGTCTAATATATTGTGTTGCTCTCCGTTATAAACATTTTTATCAAATTAGTGAAATTGGAAAATAAATTGCTTATGGATTAAAAATAAAGATTTTGTACAAAGAGTACATTTAGTGTTATTATGTATTGACAAATCCTATCGTTCATCCTTCGTAAAAGTTTTTGCCTCATTACTTTTTATATATTTCATTTGTGATAAGAAAAATGATAAAAAGAATCACTGAAAAAGGAATAAATTAATCAGTAAAAAATAATATGGTTGCTGATTAATTTAATTGATATCTCAGTACTAATCATAGTCATTTATTTTAACCCCTTTCCATAGATATAAAACATCATTAAAAACTAATGTAATATTTTTATGTCTATTATTATTCGAATTCCTTACTTATTTTATATGATCAAGTTTGAAAATTGTATCGTAAACTACCTTCAAGGACTAAAAATTAGGCAATTTCCTTTTTCAAAGAAACATATTAATAATGGATTTCAGTTGCTTAAGATTTCCTGCAGTTAACCACTTCTTTCGTGGAAAAGTGATGGAAGAGGGGGAAATATGGCACAATTCCAGAAACGCATTAAATTAAAACAGCAAAATGCTCGTATTTAAGTTATTAGAAAAAACTGCAATAATGTTATGAGAACGTATTCGCTATTATGGAAAAGATTACTAAGATATGTTCTGATAACAATTACTTACGGATACGGTCATGACAAAGAAAAGCTTGGGAATATCCTTTAAAACATAGTTATATTTACTATTTCATTTACTATTTATAATTTCAATGATTGATAAAAATACAAGATGAAATAGATTACTTATAATTAATTTACCGAATATGGAAAGTGTATGCGTGTGTTTTTTTTTATTTTGCTGCGAATTTTGAAAATATGTTAAAAATTATTTAAACTATATTTGCTTTATGATACGAAAAATCCTAAAAATGATTTATGATCTCACTTTATACTTTTATTGTAGATTTTATCTTTATTAACATTGTACTTATGAAAATTGCTTACAAATGCTCGTTTTCTTGAAATGTAAATTGAATCGATTATAATATAGAAATGGGACTAGATATACTAGCGAGAAATAAATTAATATTAAGCATAAATTGATTAGTGACAATTTATATTTTTTGATACGACTTACATATAATGTTTAATAATCGGGAAAAATAAAATTTTTATACATATTTTACTCGTTTTAATATATTTTTCAAAACAACCTAATGATCTTTAACTTGGTACACAGGCACATGTATTTACAATACCAGGCTTGGTTAGAAAGATTGAAAAAAAAGAACAGTTGTTTTATTTAAAATTCGAGTTCTTTCACCTTTTTGAAGAGTTTATATTATATACTTTTACTGGTATTATATTATAACTACATTTAAATTTAAAATCCCCATATGTTTTACATTTGATACAAATGTTGATGGATAAAATCTTGATCACACTGAAAAAAGGATATTAAAAGACGATATAATTTTATGAGTTAAAAAAGTGAGAATCTAAGAAATTTTCACAATAACTGCTTTTTTTTTGCTACTTTGCTTGAATAAAAGATATTTTTACATGGAAAGCACTTTTTTTTATATCGCCCGAACTCCTAGCTCTCCTGTTAAATTACGGAAATTATTTTCACACCAAACATTTTCTTAGACTCACATGCTACTTTTGTGTAAATAAAAAAATGCTACTGCAATGGATATTCTAATTTTTCCAATTGATATCATTATATTAGATATTCATTATTGGTTAACTTTAATTTTATACACTTGTGTAAATATAGGAAATTAAAAAGATTACCATTTAGAGGAGACTTATAGCTCTTCTTTACAACTTCACTCATGGGGTATTTGAGGATTTCAGGTAATCATGATTAATATTTTTCCATGCATTCAATTATGTAAATGACTATTAGAAAATAATGCAACAAAATGGCATTGTATAATTATTATTTCTGTTATACGGGCATGTTTCAAATGATACTTTTAAATGAAAAATATGAAAAAGAGTGAAGCAAAAACTGGAAACAGAAATTTTCGCCGACCAACTTAACTTTGCATATTATATTATATATTTTATCCCCATTCAATTTAAACTATAAAAAATAATTTTTAGCGAAAAATATCAAAATACATGCACAATGTCACTCTGAAAAAAAAATGACTTGACTTTTCATAATCGAAAGTAAATACATTTTCTTACCGAATTTTATCAAATAAATTGCGCAGAATTTAACAGAAGTTAATACAAAACGTGATAAAGTATTATTCAAAATTTCGTGTTCCAAAAATTAAATTGCGTGTAAAAGATAAATCTGTTGGAAGAATATAAGATTTTCTTTTGTCGCATCATGTAGTTTCGTGTTACATTTGAAATTCCATATACATTTCCCTTTCCAATGTTGTTTCTCTGAGAATGTAAACCCCGTATAAAATATGGAAAAGAAAAAATATTTCATATTCTAAACAATTTATCAAACCGGCAGGATTTTACACCATAAAGTCACAGCAATGACAGTGTTCAAGAAACAATCCGTCATAAATCAAACGCAGAAAACAATGTACGTTCACACTGAAAGAAAAATAAAATACTTGAGCAAATCTTACTCTATAATAAGCAAAAGTATTCCTTGTATCATTATTAAAAAATCCATTCGTTACTGCACAATAAAGAAGTATTTGTTAAAATTCTCGGCTTTACATGTAACGTTCGATTTTTTTAATACAGTTTGAGAAAATTACATATAGTTTAAAATTGCAAATCTAAATTTTACGAATGCAACTGAAGATATATGCGACAATCATTTGTTACTGCTGCATGCCGAATAATAAAGTATTATTTCTACTTCAGTTATATCTTCCTTTTTATAAGGCTTGCTAAAACAATGCTAAACCAAGATGTAGAACTTTTAAAACATTTTCTGTAAATGGCCCTGTATGTTTTGGGATTAGCTGTTGTTTAATTTAAAGAATATGCATCGATTTTTCAAACAAAACCAGTGAAGAACATCCCATAGATTTTTTAAGAATGTGTTTTCGTTTGAGTTTTCTTTTCATCTACCCTGCGGTTCCGATGTACCACCTTGCTATATTGATATTTTCAGGGACTTTCCGAAAAGCATCGAACCGGTTTGCATATGAAAATGAGGTCCCTGCAAGCTTTGATGAAGGGTTCCGCATGCAAGCAGACTTTCTTCAACGCCGGTATTCGTAATCTAGTGAAACAATGGCACAATTGTTTTAATCAATATGATAATCTGTAATACATGAAATGTATATACGCCTTTGTCCAATTTCATTGTACATGAACTGATAAACTGTCCATAATGGGGCCCCATCATAATGGATAAGACTCTGAACGTGAACATAGTAGATGGCCGAAATGTAAAGGTGCTGCTTTCGGGACTACCGGCGTCTGTGGATCTAAAGATCTGGTGTTTTGGACAGTTTTCTCCAGATGTAACTTGAATACACGTTAGAACAAATTAAAAGGTCCTTTGCCAAAGGCTCCACCTCATAGGCAGATGCTCCTCGTCTAATCTTACCATAACAAAAACAAATAAAACAAACAAACTCTCCTTAATGTTCTTATCAGATGCTGTTTTCTAACACAATATGGTTTTGTTTACATTTCAATGCATATGTGCACAGAATTTAGCTTCATTTATTCAATATAATATCGATTGCATTCCACTGTTCGATTTTTAAGTATAGCGTATTGTATATAACTTTTACAGTCCCACTTTCATTCGAACAAGTCGTGTAGTATTAAATCCGATCAGAGTTTTCTTCAATTATATTGGTCACGTGAATATTGAATGTATAGAACAGTACCGTAGGAAAAATTTTGAACTAGTGCTACTTTTTCTGATATCGTTGGCTTACACATATAATGAAAAATAAAAAGTCTGAAAAATGCGTTTGTTCCAGTTACTCATCTACGTGATATAATAGAATATTTATAAATTAAGAGAAGAATGATACAGTGAAACCCCGATCTATCGTTCCCGCATTCATTGTTTTCCCGTATTGATCGTTTTATTTCTATGGTCCCTGCACAAATATTATTTACATAAAGTTAAAAAAACCCGCATTTATCGTTTTTCAAAAAGTGTTTATCCCGCGTTCATCGTTGTAAAATTTTTCTCCTGACCAAAATGAATTGGAAGGTTCAATGGATCCATACGGCATACAAACTGCATTTGCTTCTTGGTATGATTTCTTTCTTTATGGATGATCAGATGATCAGTGGTTGCGTGTTGAAGAGGGTGTGTATAGTGTGAAATTTAATGATTGTATTTCTATTAATCAAGATATTACGGCATGCGGCATCCTATGCATGGATGAAAGGTGTGATTATGCAAAAATTGAAAATAACGACGAAGCAGTGGATATTGTTCATGCTGATGAGGCTGAGCCACACTACTACCATGCTTGTCTGAAGTAATAACGGCATTTAAAACTATATAAACTTTTTTATACAAACATGAAATTGCAGAAAAGTATTGAAAATTTTGAAAACTTGCTGTTTAACTTTAAAAATGCTGAAAAATCCAACATAAAAATACGAATTTTTAAAAATAAATATCACTTATAATTTTCATCTTCGATTTATTTGTTTTACATTTTTTTTTTAAATTAGTACTTGTTGGTATACAGTCATTGCGTGTACGCATAAACATTGTTTTCTTCGTATTTTCAGTTTAATCCGCATTTGTAATTTTCCCGCATTCATCGTTTTTTCTTAAGCTCCCCATGAAAAACGATGGTTAGAGATTCTACTGTAGTTTGAAAGTTCAATAACGACACCACCATCATGTTGAAATTATTAATTCAGTATGGTTAATCGCGTGGAAACACACAAACTAGTATTTCCCATGAGATAGTCAATGAATAACAAAGTAAAAAAAGAAAAAAAGAAATGTTCCAACTAATGTTAAAAAGAAAATAACTAACATAAAACATATATTTAATGAAAGGGTTGGAACACATAGAGGGAACGGTATTGTGTATTTCTACTTCAGCGTAGATAAGAATGAAGAGCCCACCATGTCTGAGTGGATAAGGAACTGAATATGGTAGACTACCTCTAGGTTGTCGAGTTAACGGCCTGGAATTTTGGTCGGTTTCGCCCAGATGTAGCTTGAATACGCGTTGGAACCCCTTAAAAAGCCCTCTAACCAAGGCACCTACCACAAACAGGTGACCCTTATATAGGCTTGCCATAACATAAAGAAACAATGTTCAAATATAATAATGAAAAGCAATGTTAACTGGTAGTTGAGCAGGTAGGTAGTAGACGTTTAGTGAAATTAAATATTCTCGGGCTGGTCTTTTGTTTGAATTTTATGATCAGTGGAAAACTGAACTTAAATTTTAGTAATTAATCAAGAAATAGCAACGATTCAGTGATACATTAAATAAATCTATAGTTTGTGTGTAGTGGGTTTTCAAACGACTGTTTTATTTAGAACAATGTACACATAAATGTGCCTAACCCATTAAGTACTAGGGTTACCGTATGGTAACAGCAAACAATGGTTTATAGTATGGTCACATATAGGACTAGCGTGACCATATGGTCACCAGGCCATATTTACCAAGTCTCATATCTGACATCTGAAAAAATAGAAAAGGACATTCTCACTCAAGTAACCCCAATGAAGTTAATTCAGTTCAGGGGAAAGATTGGGGGGAGGGAGGGTAAAATATCCGTCCTTAATGGGTTAAAATAAATGGTGTTACTCTTATATCTCTAACAAAATATCACTGATGAAAATATATTAAAGGTAGATACTAAACAAACACGTTAATATTACTTGGAGATAGAACAATTTTTTGGTTTGTTTCTGAAATATGAACACATGTTTGTGGACTATAATATAAAAGAAAAGTAAGATATATTTTAAACAATAAAATGCAAAAAGTGATAAAACACACCAAAGGTCGTCTTGTTTCATGAATTAAATTGCCTGTAAAGTACAAATCTGTTGGAATGGTACTAAATTTTCTTCCATCACAACCATGCATATTTTGAGTTACATTTTAAGGTGGAACTAATCTTCGTTCGTGCGATGATATTTTTTGAAAAAAATTAAACCAGCATTAAATATTAAAAAGAAAGACATACTAAAATGTCGTTGACATTTTATGAAATTCGTTGTATTTTTCAAGCCGACGTTGTTACAATATAAATATTTAAAAAGCATGAATCACATTTCGAACATACCTTTAACTATGGTATGGTAACCCCATTGCAATTATGGTATGGTAACCATGATTGCAATGTCAGACAAAATGAGGTTGTCTGACATTGCAATCATTAAAAAAATATTTATGCAAGAATTAAATAATTAAATTGTGCATTTTCTCTGTAAATTTAAAATTTACATAATCTATTCAAACGATAATTTCTATGCGCTTATCTTTCTTAAATTTGAAGTTTTAAGCAGAGGCGTTAGGCGTCTCCCAAATACAACGTTTTGTGTTAGACAAAAGGAGGAGTATTATTTTTTCTTCCCCCCTTGGTTTTACTAGTAGTTTTCAAGGTCAAGGTCAAAATAATTTGGCTTAATTTTAAAGTCCATTCGCAATTGGAATGCAAGACCTCACCTGCAGTAAAATGATTTTTTCTCTTGCTGATCACCGACAAACACAGCCATTTAGGTAATAATAGAGTGGTCAGTTTTACTGCCTTTTAAAGGAAATGGTTCGCATGCGCACCATACAGATTTACTCGACAAAAGATAGACTATGCCCCGATCTCATTAAGTCTTAGTGATCAGGGCATTTTACATTGAAATACTCTGGGATTTTATGACTTCATTTTACAGTGATGAGGTCTTAAAAATAGCATCACGGTTTCACCAGGTATATTAAATCATTTATGGAATGGTCTGAAATCTGTGCAATGCGTATCCTATTGTTTTGCTTATCTTTAACGCTCATTACAATGTTAATATATATATTAGCATGCAAACAAGTAATATTTGCTATCACCTTCCTAATAGAAATTTTTTCTCTTCATCGTAAAGACATTACTTTTTATGATATTTGCATCATGATCTTGCACTTCAAAAGTTATTTTTGAAAAACTGCAATCCACATGTCGAAATACAGCTACAAAATTGTGTTCCGATTAAATCCATCATTCATTAAAAATTGTTGTCAAATGGCACGATAGTTTTTTTTTCAATATATTTATGCTTTAACTGAGAAAGAGAAAAAAGTAGGATTTATTAATATTTAAAAACTTTTTAGATTTCTCTATTCTATTCTAGTTTAAAATTCACTCAGTGACTACTATAGTATTTCAATATGAGGTCTCATCTTCAGCTATATTTTACTTTATGCCGAATATGATCAAAATTAGTTTCAGTAATAATTGAGTACTTCCACATCGCAAGATATAATGCATTTCACTCACATATAATGGAGGAGAATCTAGGATTTATGGTAAATTTAGACAGCATCATGCATGATTAAATTTGAGATAGAAACCGCTTTATTATGAGTACGTGAGCACTGTTAGATTTATAACTATTAGAGAAACATACGTTTAATTAGAAACATATCTCTAATGAAATGACTATCGTGCGACTTGAATGGGTAACGGTGAGAAACATGTCATTTACTGCATGTAGATCTCAGTTACCTTTTTATAATATGTAGTTTTACGCTCAGTGTCTATGTGATGCGTATTTATTCCCTTTACTTATAAAAATGTATTGAAAAATCTCTCTGTGTATTGAAAAATACATATTTCAATACACAGAGAGAGTTCTTCAAAAATTATGAATGGGGATAAAGTTTCGCTACAACATTCAGAATGCCGTTGTACTAAATGCTTGAAAATGCTCTCTTGAAACTATTTAATAAATATTTTTAAAATGCAATAAAGTATGAGTCTAACTTCAAACTCATTTCTAAGAATTCCGTACTTGTATACTTTGTATTTATTAAGTAAATTTTATTAGACATGCAATTTCGTAACAAGAAACTAACTGTGTATGCAACTATAAACGTCAACACTTGAATGTAAGCCAACGCTAGGCCACGTATTTGATGCTTCTGTAATAAAGTAACCAGTACTTCCAGCCTAGAACTGACCAATTTATATAAACGGCTTGGGCCCGCCACTACAAAAAAGCTACATACATGTGTAACAACATAATATATATGTATATATATGTGTGTGTGTGTGTGTGCGTGTGTTAAGTTATTAAGATATGTCTCATAAAAAAGAAAAGTTTTCTATTGCACGTTATTTAGGAAGCAATGATAATTATAAAAATGTATTTAAATACATTTGTGCCGCAAACATTTGTTCACAAAATAATAATAGTTTTTTATCGATACTCCTATAACAGATAATTCAAGCTCTTCTCTTTATAATGCGAAGATTTTTCTTCAAAGTAGGGCTGAATATCGAGGAATTCACACATACAATTGTGAGTAAAAATAAAAACCTTTATTTTCAATACACATAAAATTAACCTGTCATTTACATTGTATGAATTCATTATGTTAGTTGTCTCTTTTCTTCCCCTCGAAGTTAGCTCATGAACGCTTGAAAATTTCTTAAGAGATTCAAATACTGCATGAAGACGTTACTCCAGGTATTATACAGTGATAATTTAAGATGCGAGAGCAGGTAACTGAGTACAATTATGCCTCTGCTTGGAAGGAATACTTCCTAGAAGATTGGAATCAATGCATTATCTGTTGAAAATGTAATCAGTTGCCCGTTTCTGCAGTTAATGAGATATGTTTTTTGTACATTTTCTGGACCTGCCTACTGGCTAGAAAATCAATGACGTGTGTTTTACCATTAAATGCGAAGGCTACTTGGACTATTAATGAGCATTCTCCTCTTCATTAAGGGAATACTGGATTCACATCCTAAATCATGTCGGTAACTAAACTAAGTGTCGAAGTTAATGTTATATTGTTTAGAAACTTAATTAGTTTTTTTTTAATTTGATTCGAAACCATTTTTTAGAGTTTAAAAAAACAATTTCTAAAAATTAGTTTTTGTAGAAACTGAGAACAATGTGAAATCATTCTTTCAAGCAATGGGATTTCTTGCCGAAAAATGTGTAGAAAGTTTTGTACGCATTATTATTTCCATAATAATGCGTACTTGATACAATTACACAATTCTCCACTACACAACACAATAACTTTCTAGAAGCCTAATGCCTTTTTATTAAAAGAAAAAACTGTTAATTGACATTGCTTTAATTTTTACATTACACTATAATTATTAATCATTGCGCCTGTTGGTCAACATGTTTCAAATTTTATGATTTACCTCAGCACATAATCATAAACATCGAAGCTTGCGAATTATTGCATTGAATATATTGTTTATAGAAAGTTGAGCAGAAACGTGAG
Source organism: Cheiracanthium punctorium (assembly GCA_038373885.1). NCBI lineage: Eukaryota > Metazoa > Arthropoda > Arachnida > Araneae > Cheiracanthiidae > Cheiracanthium > Cheiracanthium punctorium. Next base: position 345,079 of record JAWZYV010017990.1, read on the forward strand.
ACAGATGCCTGAGTAATATTAAGCCAAACTGTGTTAAATAACTAATCAAGGCCGTAGCCAAGGGGGGGGGTTCAAACCCACCCAGAAACTTTCAGGAACATGTAAATGGTTCAGAAACATGTATTAATAACTGTAAAAGGGTATTAAAAACCTGCCACATTGAGACATAAAACTTGAAAACCCCTCCCGAATTTTTTTTCTGGCTACGCCATTCTATCTAAGTAGTTTTAACTAAGATGTAGGTGAATTGTTTATTATCAGGTTGTAACGAAAGTTCTCCGCCAAATCTGCTTGAGTGAGTTCATGCGGCACTCAGCGATTGAACTTGTACATGAAGTTTATGGGATGCATAGCATGGCTAATGGGCATGGCATTAATGTCTAACTCTTTAGCTAGCTCTCAAGTGGTTAAATACTGATTTTCTCCCACAAGTTCTCGCAGGTGGCCCTCATAAACATCAGTAGGCCGGCCAGATAGCTCTGCTCCTTGAATGTCATAGACCCTGTTTTTTAACTTTCAGTACCAAACCTTCACAGAGCCATATGATACAGCATGAGAATCTAAATTACACACATAATTCTTTGACATTCTGTAGCACTTTTTGCAACAGAACTGGAAGTAAATGATGGTTCTAATCCAGTAACGTGATAGTTCCATTTCAGACACCTTGTACTTAATGATAACGATATTTTTTAACAACACAGTATTCTAAAGTAAGTATCTTTCTTTCAAATGACAAATATCGTTTGACAAAATATGAGCAAACACACCAACGTGAACTGTTTGCAGGCGATATTTGTAGTGGCGGGAAACTTTCGTTACAACCTAATACATTTATTCAATGATGTGTGTTTCAAAATATAAAATTTGTAGGAAATTCTCGTATTAAACATTTATTTGCAAAGCAATTCACCTTAGCCTGATCTCTATAGGTGATATTAACATTTGAGGGCATAGACTATGAAAATTCTTCGAAATACTTCTGGTTATATGGTATATTTCACACAAAATGCAAAGTTTTCTTTTGTGTACTATTTAATTACTTGGTATGCAGAAAATATGTACGCAACGAAAAACTGAAATTCAACATCAAAGCTTAAGGATTGTTATAGAATTTTTATTACTATTGAAAAGTAAGGAAAAACAATTCTGACAGATATGTGTATAAACGGAATACAATATGTATGAAAGAACTGCGCGGAGCTATGTTTTCAGATTTCTTTTTCCTTTAAAAGTCATAAAATAAATTCTACAAAATTTATGGACGAAATAATTTGTTTCAGATTCGTCTATTTTGTCGAATTGTTTAAGAACTGGCTAATTCAAAACTTGAATTGCGTTAAATTCTTTTTATTTTGTTTGAATTTAGGAAAATTGATACAAATTAAAAAATTAAAATATTATACTTTTATAGAATATGTTATCATGCAATAAAAATGAAACATGTTTTATTGGATAAGTAAAATAAGTTAAAATCCGTTGTATTTGCAAATATTTAAATATTTCTTATTTCCAGCGACATAAATCCAATTGCACTTTCCATCATTTTACTTATGTTATTTTTTGCGTTACTCCATTCTTTTATTACATATTTAATTGAACCATTCCAAAAGCCATTTTTATATTGAAAAGTTTTGTTTAAAATATTAAATTAGCAATCATCAAACAAAAATCTAACATTGCATTTCCCCTTAAGTTTTCGAACATCTTAAAGAATAAATCATCGTGCATAGACGATAAGTGATTTAATTAAATTATATTATTTCTGCCCTTCGTTATTGTTTAATATTTTAAAATGCCCGAAATGTTTAAAATTGATTAAATTTTATGCATTATAACCAAAAGAAAAATAATACTTTAATCATGGAATATCAAAATCAAAAATAATGGAAGTATTTGTGACTTTTAATTCAGATTCCAAAACATGACTTTCATGATTAAAAAAGGCTAGTGAATGAATTTTCTAAGAATAAAAAACAAAATCCCAAAGCAACCACACAATAATTAATAAGAACATTAATTATTAGGATGATATTTTTCTTAGTTTAGAAAAATGATAATAAAAATAATCTATCATAAATCATCATATTACTTGGGCACGAATGACTTTTAAATACGTATTTTTTATCTGTGTGGATAAATCAAATCATTCATGCAATATTAATAAATTTTGCGTTCATATTTAAAGCAAATTGAATAAAAATATGAAATATTAAATTAATATATGTATTGAACGCTTCATAAATACATATTTATCAATAATATACATCTAGATTAAATGAAGATCATTTAAAAAACCGAAAGCCCTCACAGTTGAGACCGGAGGACATTTCTCTTAACATTTTTCTAATTTAACTTTTGCATTTTTTATTTTTATCTGCTTTGAGATAAACAGGATATCACTGAATTTACTATATCTTTATCTATAAACTACTGGAATTATATTTTTAAAGTAAATATATTTTTTAGCAGCAAGTTTTTTTCTTTCGATGCTTGACCGTTGCGAGGATGTTGGTCATTCCATTATGGGAGCAACTATTTGGCAGACCAACGTTTCCCCCTGTCAGTGGTTTCCTAATTTTGAACCAATTCTAGATGACAGACCTAGCACCTAAAATCGGCACCCCCAGAGGTATCGTTCGAACATGGAGCCACAAATAGATTTTACGTGCATCAGCTCTTTTTAACAACAAGTAGATAAGTCTGTTCATCTTAAGTTACAAAATGTACCCGGTAAGCGGGGCACGTTTTCCAGCCTACGAAAAATGTACAGGGGAAAAATTTCCAACTATTCGTTTCAACTATTCGTCGGAAAATTTTCCAACCATTTGTTTCAGATTCGTCTATTTTGTCGAATTGTTTAAGAACTGGCTAATTCAAAACTTGAATTGCGTTAAATTCTTTTTATTGAACACGGGTAATATACTTAACGTTTTACTTAATATGTATTTTTTACTGTAAACTAAGAAATCATAATATCAGTAGGTAAGATAATAACGTAGTAATATAGAAAGTAACTAGACATGGAAAGTCAATACCACTTAATGGTTTTACAAAGACTGTTACGTAACAATTTTACAATGAGAGATTTCTTTTTGTAACAAAAAAGTCAGTCTGAATCCTAGCAAACAAAAGATTTTAATATCTCCTTTGACACAGTCTTCATACGCCTATTTCTTGAATTTCAGGCGCAGCACACGCTTTTCTTTTATGAGGATTTGGTGTTTTAATGCATTTATATGGAAAGAAAAAGGTCCAAACAGCTTCCTGGACAAGACATATGCACAATAAAAACATTTTGGATACAAAAAGACAAGGACATTATGCCGGGCATTAGTAGTGGAAAAGGTTTGGAGCCAGTGCCCGCCCGTTGGAAAGACAAAGAATAATTTTTTTAAGAATCGAAATATGATTCCGCCAATATATATGCCCCAGTTGAAAATCTTGCAATTTTTTTGAGAAAGTGGTCACTTTATGCTTCTAAAACTAATAAGAACCAGGGTGCAAAATTAACTTTCGTAGAATTCCGTGCAGATTTTGTATGTACCACTCTTTTATTATTATTTACACTTGCATTTTCCACGTTCAGGAAACTAGAATGGATTTGTAAATTGTTTTGAATTTTCAAGTAACCTTTCATTTATGCTGTTTCATGCTTTACGATTTTCTGTGACTTATTACTTTTATTTATTTATTTTTTTGTTGTAAAGTGACATATTTTTAAACGTAGTACGATTAGTACTTTGGATACCAAATTTTCAAAGACTGAAACAAATTTTAATGTTCCGATACCAGTTTCATGTCTTTTAAGGATCATTCAAGTACATATGAGTTTCCATTCAATAAGGATAAATGATTTTTAGTTACATTTTTAATATTTGTAAATTCTATTATAACTTCTACGTGAAAATAATGATGCTGCACGAACTATGTACAAATATATATAGCTTGTTAGATTAAAACAAACATAAATTTTGTTCAACACTTAGAATGTTTCCTTTAAAGAGCTTTAGTTTCCTTTAACATGCAAAATGTATATGAGGAATCATTTTAGCACATGCCAAACTTCATCCTGGCAACGCAATTTATGATAAAGACCCCAACAGCTTAAAACGGAAGTCTGGAAATACTACACATTTCAGAAATTCCCTACCTTAGAAATAATCGATCATTTAAGTTGTACACATCCACGATATACACTTAAATTAACTTGTAAGATGCTTATTCGAAAATTCAGTCCGATTTAAATGCTCTAATTTTCAAAGTTATATAGCAAACTGCCTAAATACCAGAGCAAAGTTTACATAGAAACTTACGTAATGCTTTAATTTCTGAGCTGAGTTTGATAAGCGGGGAGGTTACAGCATAGAAATTTTCACAATCATGCAACCTAATCTGTACACAGATCTTTTGCCCAACGAAGATAGGATTTTGCTCTGCAAGGCATTTGTGTTAAGAAAAATCAATTCTTGTGTAATATTTTCTGCGTCAAATTAACAGGGTTGTCTTTAGGGTTTGCATAATCAATCGAAAGATACACTTCAATCCAAAATAAATATTTTAAATTGAATTAGACTATCACGCATATAAGACAGAGAATAGGTTTTCCCTTGAATTAAAATAAGTATTCAACACTTATTTCCTGAAAATCAGTTTTGGTATATCTTATTGTTTGCTAAGTAAAATGATAACTGCAATGCCTTTGTAAAGTTTATATATTTTTAAAACATTTATAAATGATTTACGACAGCATTCGAACGATGTCTGTAAATTGCAAATCATTTGATTTACAAATTACGTGAATTATTAAGAAACGAATAGCTTATTATTTTAGTATAAAGCAATCAATCTAAAGTACTTATGTTCTATTTTACGAGAATAGTTATCATGATTTGACCTAAAATAATACTTTACAAAGGATGGATAAAATATGGATAAAAGATTAATTAATTAAAAACCTAGATTTGAATAAAGAAAATAGGTAGTATTTTTAATAAGTTTGACCATTCTTTTTTTTTGCAAATAATCAGTTTTTTGTAAGGAAGTGAGAAAACGTGTTTTCTAAAAAAATATATTAATTATTTTAAAGTGTTGAATTTACTTATAGAGTCGAACCTCGTTAAGACGAAGTTTCTGGCAAGTAAAAATCTTTTCTCAGATATCGAAATTCGTATTATTTGATATAACAGTAAAATGCTTTAAAAATTATTGTTAAAATATCAAAGATATCAAAGAACTTAAATAATGCTCGGAGAGAAATATTTTATTATTATTTTAAGTTAATCAGTATTTTTGTGCAAAAACTTACATCCTCAAACAAAATACACATGCCCATACTCACACACATACACACATGAGGATAGTGGCATATGTACTGTAATATTCATATAAAAAAGTAAAGGAGAAATAAACTGTAAACATTATTAACCTTTCAAAGATAGACTTTATAATCGATTATTAAGTTTTGCTTGAATTTTTTCATTCTGCATTTGTTTGCAAATAAATTCACTTACCAAATGATAAAGCACAATTGGAATTTTCTTGTGTAAACAGACACCAGTAAAAATGTATTTAAAGCACGCTGTCGCTTCATTTAAGGACAAGGAGGAAATTTCGACCTGTATATCAACTTCCATTTTATCCAGCTCTAAAAGTTCCTTCTACTTTTATATTAATTATTTTTTTCAACGTTCGTTCACTTGCCGATTAGGCATTGTACACTACAACTGTCGGCAGGTATTCTGGCCATTTCATTATAGGGGCACCCAGTGGGCGGCCAGCGTTACCCTCTATGAATTTACGGACAAGTTAACATCTATGCCCAAGCTTTGATTCGAACCCAGACCCAAAGCGAGATAGAATGGTTCTTATGCCCCTACATCAGCTGGGCGCCTTTTCAGTTGAATCATACAAAATATCTTCATCTGTTTGTAAAATGATAACATTTTTTTTATTTTTCGTTAAATGAAATTTTTAATTTCTCTTTAACGGGAGAAATATGTCTTTATGTTCCTACAAACCATTTATTACTGTTTACAAAGTTAACGTGATGGGGAACTATTCTATGACTTGGGGAACTACTTCATCTTAAGTGAAATTTCGTATTTGCGTTTTTATCTTAACGAGGTTAGATTGTATTTGTTTCCCTTGCAGATAAATATACAGCTTGTAAAACAGGTTAATAATTTAGTAAATAGGATTTACAAAAACATCTGTTAATGTGAAGCATAATATTAAATATCTGAAATTCAGTTCTATGCAATTTAAATAACTAAAAACAGAGATTATCAACAATAAGATAAATTTAAACAAAACTTCTCTAAGTAACTCAGACATAAAACAGTATTTTCTTTAACCTTAAATATATATTGTCCAAATTTATTCTGAGCAATTTAAATAACTGAAAGCAAATACAGAAGGTCAACAGTTAGTATAAATAAACCAATAAAATTATTCTTAAAGTTAGAGTGCCGGTACAGTTGTCGTTCGCAGAATAAAATGTGGACGTGAAGCCGATTTTAGCGAGAATTTGAAATGGATTTATCATAATCCCTATTTTTAATTAACTCACGACAACGTGAAGTTTAAGGTAACATGTTGTACAGATTAGATGACGGTATCAAAATAACAGCTCTGGATAATAACATTATGCAAGCAGATAATTGCAGGCAATTCATGTGGTAGATATGAAACTGTCAATGCTCTACGCTTTAAGACTTTTGTTGTTGTTGGCATGTCGTAGACTTCATGACTTATTATGATTTTTCATAATTTAAAATTTTCCTGTCCATAAAAATTCTGAAAGTAGCTGGGCGCATTGATAAATACTATGAACATTGCTATGCCTCGTCTAACAACTGTGCTTCTGATTAGTGCACTGTGCATTATAAATTCATGTACTGATACAAATCTCATGTGACAGATCCATTTGCGTTTAAAAAACATGTACAATGAAATGGTTCATGAGAAATGTAACTCCTTTTCATTTACAAAATTTCTGTCCAGATAGAAACACTCTTTCTTCAGTGGTATGCTAATTATATATAGATTTAAAAATATTAACTTTCCTTTAATTTCCTCTATTTACGGAAGTAACCCTTATCTTCTAAACAAATACTTTCTTTTCATTTTTATGACAGTATTTTTAGCGTCAATGAGTCATTATTTATAGTATATCGATTAAATACTCAGTATAGTGATTATTTATGCCAAACGTATTATTTAAAATAATCTCCAATGCTATTCGTTTTGAAGCTTTTGTATAATAAATATAATTATTTGATGTATGACATACATCATAATTATAGCCTAATAAGCAATTCAAAATAAATTATGTTACTGAATTCTGCTTGTTTAAACGAATGGAACAGTGACTTAAATATTTAAGACTAATCGCCCTTAAGGAACCTGAAACAGTACGTGCCTTTCTAGTCAGTAAATTTGTAATTTTGTTAGTACCGTGCTTGAGGGTGAATTTACTGAAGGTGGCGAAAATTAATGAATTGCATGTTAGACGGTAGTTTAAAGCCTTAATTATTTCTTTCTCGAATAACTAAAATGTTTTTAAACGACCTTCTATAATACTTTCTCACTCATTTGGCAAACTGCGTGTAAACATCCATATGTTTACCCTTTAGTTATTAATATATCACACTATATCTTTTAACATGAACAGATCATATTTTAAAATATTCCCATTAAAAATACCTTTTTTAAAATTTTAAATTTAAAGTAGTTCTAAATTTTTATTCTCTAACTTTCACTATATAAGAGGACATATATTTTAGGTTTCTATAGGCACTTTTATCAAACCAAAATGTCCTTTACAGTTGAAAAATGATAAGATATAGCCTAAATCACATCCAAAAGAATTTGAAATAAGAAATATGAACACGGGCGAAAGTATAAGCTTTTTGCTTAAATTTACTTGGAATTAAAATTGTTGTTGTCTTTAATTTAAGAAATTATAATTATTTATTTACACTTTTAAACAGCAAGTAGCGATTTGAAAATAATTTAGATTTATTCTTCGAAATAAACCAATGATCTTAAGAAATAAATGCGTATTTTTAAAATCATATTATTTACAGGTTTCTGTTACATAAATATTTAATGTATGATTTGAGAAATAAATTCCGTTTCTTTTACCTAACATGCACCCCACCGACTTCTTCATATCATCATTTAATTTCTACGGGGCATCAACGTAACAATTTATTGGCATTTTATAAGCAAGAGTACAAAGCCGCCGTTTAGAATCTTCTGTGAATCACACCAATGTATGTGACAGTAAGTTAATGAATCTAATGAAATATTAATTATAACTGTCTGAAATGTAATGATATCTAGAAAACAAGTATATCATTTATAAACATAATGTTAGGAAAGTTAGTTTTGCTCTACTTGTTTCCTAAGTTTGCTATTAAACATGAATAATCTATCTAATCTTAGAGAATTATCAAATTTGGGAACGTTAATTTCAGAACACATCATCATCGCATAAAAGTGCAAACTACTGGAAATATGAAATAATTATCTTTGAAATAATAACCACTCCATTAAGAACATACCCATAAACACATGAATAGAATAATATGTTATTCAAATAATCAAGCCAATATGTACTCTAGAAAATACAAACTACAGATTACAGTGCTGTATATCAATCATTCAGATGGATAACAACAAAAATGAATTAGTTTCAAAATATGAATCAATTAACAAACAAAATCAGACAAAACATATCACATGATGAAAAGACACCAAAATTGCATGAAGCATCCAGACAAAAAATAAAAACGTAAAGAAATGTGGGAAATATTGAAAAATTTTGCATATGATCGTTGTCTAATAAATATCTGCTATGTGCACTCTTTGGAGATTTCGACATTTTGACTATTATGACTAGTCTACTAACCCAATTTTCCTATAAAAAGACTTCTATGTTATTCTAGCATAATACGGTGAATTATATAAATATCTCATGTGAAACAGCCAGAACATTGTCAAATAATAACTGCTAATAAAAACTGGTAATCATAAATAAACTTTTGCACATAGCTGATATTGATTTTACAACGACGATGTAATCACTAACAGAGGCAACGTCATGTTAGATTAAATGAGGCTATTTTGCTTTTTATACTTGCAATGCATGTGTCATTTGGATTATGAGTCATGTGTAGTTCATAACTTATGCATTATTACAGTAATTTAACTGACAAGGAGAGGATGAACCTTACAATCATTGATTTGAATGACATTTTGGAGAAATGTAGCTTTTAAAACATGAAATCACTGATGCAAAATGAAGGATCCAATGTAGAGGCATTATCAAGAAATCTTTGAAAAATACACATAGTACAATTTACATACGGTTTTGATTGAATTCAGTTCGAGTGACTGCAGCGTGATAAGAAAGCGCGTTGAACCTCGAGTGGTTTCTGCGTACTTAAGTTAATGCGCTTGAGTCCCAAGAAGACTAAACAATTTTTTTTCAGTTAAATAAAAAAACTTTAACCTCAAAGTTCTGTAACCTTGAAAGTCCTCGAGGAACTGGAGTAAAACCCCAGCACTCAGGTCTTTGGTTGTCGGCGTAAGTTACTAGATATTTCTATATCAAAATATATTTTTATTAACTTTCACACAAATTTACATGGCAACAGAGGTCATGAAAAATCGCTCTGCGAGCCGTGTTGGAAATTTAGTGCTGGTCACGTGGTTTCGAAATAGTCACATGTTCCAAAAAAGGCGCATCTATTGGCAATTAAAATACCCGGGTCTCATAGTACCTGGATATTCTTACGAGATTTGGTGACTACGAGACGATAGAACGAGGGGTAATTGCGTTTTGATTAAATTAAATCCCTAGTGAAATCCTTTGTTTGAAAACGAAAGTTGCTATGCCCCTATAAAATTTTGAAGGAAGATAATAGAAATTTTGAATTTTGAGAGGATATTTAATTTTATATGTTATATATACATAAATATATGGTGTCTCATAAAACCTGCCCAAATTCTACAGGCGCAGACAGACTCGTCGTTGAGATTGAATTAAAAAATGCCCAAAGAACTGTAGCTGTACGACCCACAGTTTTCGAAAAAAATAGGAAAAAAAACAACGTGTGACGCCGCATCCGGTGCAAGAAAAATTATTAAAAACATTAAATTGGACGCTGGATTAGTTATGGGGGACTTGGTTTTACGGGCGCCACGCTCGTGACATCTGACACCATTGAATTCCTTCGAATGAAAACGTTTGAAATAATTGATCTTTTGAGACTTAATTCCAACAAAAAGTGATTCAGTCCCTCCCCATAACGCTGTGTGTATTTTTGTGGGCACCAGATTGATGCAACGTGAGAAATTAGCCATTACTCGGTGCACATATGCAAGCCTTGATATGCACGGTGGACATTTTGAAAATCATTTTACGAAAGCATATGCAAAAAAAACTATGTTCATGCTTCCAATAAAGGCACTTTTACGCTCACCGGATGTCACGTTTCTGCTTTTTCTCGCATTTTTCTTGAAAACTGAGTCATAAAGGTATGGTTCTTTTGGCATTTTTTAAGTAATCCCAACGAGGAATCTGGCTGTGGAGAATTTGGACGGGATTTACGGGGCACCCTGTGTACATACAAACACACCCACGCATATATATATATACACGTTTAAACCCAAAGAGTGAAGAAAAAACGATACATTGCGGAGCGTTCCGTTTCCATGGAAACCTACTGGTATTTCCGCGAAGGTGCTCTTTAAGTAGTCTTTTTTCTGAGAACTCCTCTCTTCGTTTCCTCTTTTTTCCGAGAATTTCTCTCCTCGCTTATTGTTATATTCCGCTCCGCTCTTGTGATCGAAAAACGCTCCTAAAAGAGAAGCTCACTTTTGAAAACTGGCCGAAAAATCGCTCCGACTGATCGAATTTCGCTTGTTTGGTTTAAGCGTGTATGCATAATAATTTTAATGTATTTGAAATTAATTGAATAACGCAAGCTGTGATGTTAAATTTAATTTATTATTTAACTGAATGAAAGAAAGATGGAATGTACGAAGCTCCTCGTGGGACACAAAAGCATTATCGGTGCAGTCACTCGAACTGGACTCAAAAACAGTACTTGAACTGCATGCATTGATTTTCAAATGCTTAGAACGTGATTTTTTGGCAATGCCAGTACACTAGGTCCTACACTTCTCATCAGTGATTGCATGTCTTATGAGCTCATTTCCACACAATTCGAAGGTCGAGCCTTCTCCTTGTAAGAGAAAAAATTTAGTTTAAGAAAGAAAGAGAAAAATCTTTATTTGTAAAAATAAACTCATTGATTACGATACTCTTATTTCAAGAAAATTTTCAGAGAATATGCAAAATCAAACTCTTACGACAGTGCTAAAAAATCATCATAAAACTACGTAGAATTAAAAAATGAATGTGTCAATGAAGAATTTATTTCATAATTTCTAATTTACGACATGTATAATTTCGTGCATATAACCTCTTTAATATTTTCCAGACCAATGCTTCACTACCTTATGTAAGTATAGTACTGTACAAATTTAGATCCAACTCACTCTAAAAGGGTTCGGGAACTCATATCTCAGAATTGCAAAATCTAATTGTAGTCGTGATCCTATTTTGCATTTTGTAATGTACTGATGATACTAGTGAAATTAATTGTTCAAGAAGAGAACACGGAGATTTATTTGTTTTGTGTTAAAAATTTTAATGAGATAATATTAATACCTATGTAAAAGAGATACCAATTCTATAAGAAAAGTGGTTGGAATATTTTTAGCTTATTCTCATAATGAGTGCTGATGTTAATAAACTTCAAAATAATTGTTTTTATTTTTTATATTTAATGAGGTTCTGAATGCTGTGTTAAGTAATACTACAATCTCTAATTTATTTTTTTCCGAACAATAATTCCGTTAATTGAAATAAATATTCGTAATTGCCGTTTTTCAATACTGATTTCCTTCCATTGCATATAATCGGACTTTTTTTTTTGGAAACAAGAGAGAGCAGATCGAATTTATAAAATATCATGCAGTCAGATAAATTCTACTGCTCGCTTATGAAGGACACCATTTCAAAATATTTTTGAATCATTTTTTATTGCAAACAATTTAAGCTACTGTATGGACTATATAATCAACAAATAACGGAGAAAAGTTTACTGTCTGCAACAAAAGATAAATTATCCAGCGAAATATTTAATTTTGTATTTTTCAAAATCTTTAAAGCAAAATGCATTTGTTCTCATGTTTTTATCAAAAATATTTAGAAAATAAAATAGGAAGCCTGAATTTGTGATAGTGACAAGAAGAAAACTGATTCAAAATATTATTTTTTTCGAATTCTACACGATTTCTCAGCGTCGGATATTTTATATCCATACTTCTTCGAGACTTATTTTGTACGTAAGTATAACACAGAGACAACAGGAAATGATATTCTTTTTCTATTTAAGATAAAAAAAATAGTCATATATTTATGTCATTGAATTAAATTTTGAAAAGAAAATAAACTAATTTATACTAAAAACGTTTTGTTTTATTTCAATATTTAATATTTATTTCACGATTTTTAACAAAACTCTCAAACCATAACAATTGATTCCTTCTTTTTCATTCATCAAACAGATCTTTAATTAATATTTTTATTTGTAAAGTATAATTATTTGTAAAAGAGAAAAAGTATGTAGTATATTCTTTAATTTTAAACATTGAACGTTTTTACGTTAATAATATGATTACTATATGTAATAATTATTTGAAATTAATCATTTAAAATTTGAAAGTAACCAATGGATTTTACAAAACAGGAATTTAATGAATACCGAAGAAATTCTGACTATCATTGTCTGACTTAAATAAGCTGTGTGAATATGCATGATAAATGAAAAGAGTATTTTCAAACTGTTTTGCTAATCCCAATAGTTGGTTCGTCGGTCCCCAGCTAACACTAGGTGAAATAATTTTCAGTTCATATGTTCAGTTCTAAATATAAAAGAGTTATGCCAATACTCAGCTACAAGAAATCTAATTATTTTCAAACAGGCTAATACAATTAAAAAATATTTTCTTTACCCTCATAATTTGAATTATTGCAATGCTCATCAATTGAATAAAACCACTTGAAATACAAAATATTAACATCAGGATATTTTTGCATATTTATCCGACCAATTTGATCGAATAGTATTTTTAGATACAGTATTTCTTTTCCCTACAAATGTAAGGATCAGATGTATTTTTCATTTTTTGTGTGCATAATACTTTTTCCTTAAAAGTAAAAGACTTCTCTAAATAAAATTTGAGAAAATTCCTGTAATCGCGCGTTAGATGAAGAGTACACTATAGATTATCGAATAGCGTTTAGTTTTTCACAGTTCGTACTTTCTGCAGAAAAATGGAACTAATTTCTCTGTGTATTTAAACTTCTACAAAAAAAATGCATATAATAAAGTGACTCTATAATATACTAGAATATTCTTCGGATGAAACAACTGAATGTTTTTTTTTCAAAAAGGTGGTAGCTCCATAAAGGAGTTTGAAGTTACATAAACTGTCTAGCAGTACAAAAAAATCTTTTTCATTCGATACCGAAAGAATGAAGCTCCGATCTCGTTAGTTATTATATTACTAAAGAGGTGAAGCTGGCAGTCTCGTCAGTTTATGTTGAATCTCGAAACTTTTTACGGTTTTTTGAAAAACTTGAAAAGTTGGAGCTATCTCCTATTTACAGTAAACCCTTCAAATATGAACTGAAGAATTCTGTTATAAAAATAATATTCGTTATATTTTCTTTTGCGTGCAGTAACTCAAAAATCATGAAAGTTTATTTTATTTCGTTAATTTCATGTAAATTCAATTAACGAATTCAAAAAATAAATTACGTACAATGTGTTCTACTAACCAATAAGATTTAAAAATGACAATCCCTTATATACAAATTCTGAAGAGAAAAAAGTCCCAGTCACTATATAGAATAATTTGAATAGAAGAAGTTCCATAAGCTTATATTTTATAAACAAAATATTTTGTATCAAGATTTAAACGATCAAATAATATTCCGACAGCCATGATCCTACTTACTACCACGGGAAATAACAAGCAAGAGAAATCGTTCTCAACAAATAACCCCAATTCTCAGAACGGATTCACATTACGACAGCAAATTGTAAAATGCTGCAGATGTTTTGGAGAATATATTCCCTTATGGTGCAACATTTTATATAGTAGAATCTGTTTAATAGCGACATATTTATACATTCTTTTCCGATATACTTTTGAAATATTCATGGAACGACATCATACGTATATTTATTATGAAGCGCATCAACTGTATACAAAATCAATACGTATGTAGAGTAAAATTACAGGATTTTATTGATCAATCTGAATAGTTATTAAGCCTTATCCTTTTTTAAAGTGAAAGTACCTTCTGCAGCAACGTAAGAATATGAGATATCCATAAAGCTAGCTATGTTCTCCACCAAGCGTTTTCCCTGGGCGCTTTCAGACGTTATAATGAGGTGCTTTTAAGCTTAGAAGGGAAAAAGTAATGAACTGTCAGCGTACTGAAGATTTTATAACGCTAGTTTCGTCTGTACATATTTCATGTTCTTGCTTTCAACTTACGCAATCTCATTTTCATTGTTAGACTAATGGCTTAACTTCTAATAAACAAAGTTCTCCCTTTGCATTTATCGTCTTAGTTTCACAAAAGGTGAAACACAACTGAATTTCAACTAAATATAGATTACATACTAGTGCATACAAACGTAATAATTTTTTCTGAGTCTTTTCCCAATTTTAGAGCAAATTTCATAGCATGTGATAGAAATGCAATTCTAAACAGGACACTGAAATACTTAATGTGATATCTGGAATATATATATATATATACATCAGATATACAGGGTTAATCGAAATGAAAGGTACAAACTAACTGGAGAGGTAGGTTACAACAACATGGTTCCAAATCACATAGCGATGCGGGGTCGGAAACTTCGTTTTTATGTATTCGTTATAATCACATTAGAAGAAGTGCTCAAGTAATAATGAATTTTCCGGTTGTTCAAGTAATAGTGAAACACGGTTTTTCAAAAACTAATGCATCTTTCACAGATTGCACCGAAAAAAATTGTTAATTGAGATATTTTTTTTCATTACATTGATGAACTTGTCGGAAGATTATGAAACTTGTTTAAGAAACTAGATACTTTAACATTTCTTCCAAAGTAATTATTGATATGAAGATGGCATTCCCCCATAGTTAATGTATCCCCATATTACTATGTGATTCTGAACCGCCTTGGTATATCCTAATCCTCCTAAAGTTTGTCCTTCTAATTTTTAATCACCCCGTATATATATAGATCCATTTATATCAGAATTTTGCCTGAAATGATACATTCATCTTAAAATATACATGTTCAAAAAAATTAACATATTACTCACTACGCATACTTATTGTGGGTAGTGAGTACACTGCAAAAAAAAAAAAAAAAAAAAAAAAAAATCTGTTAAACTGACAGAAAAAACTGTCAGCCAGGACGCCAGTTTTTTCCGTATATTTTACAGAATTCTTCCGTATTTGTTCCTTATACGGAAGATTTCTGTAAAATAAACTGAGAATCTATAAAAATTATGGAATACTTAAAAAAAAAAGAAATAAAATGGCGTTCTGGCTAACAGTTTTTTCTCTAAATTGACAGACTTTTTTTGCAGTGTACCAATCTTAAAAGTTTGAATAAAAAATGAGAATAACAATTTTGGCGGGCCGTTTACAAATAACACGAAAGAGCAAGTAAACAGATAACCAGCGCATCTGCGCAGTTCACACACGCTCTTGAAGAAAAGGAAATTGATTCTGTATTCTCATGCCACAACTGCTGCTTGCATGCTGAAAAGTTATACAAAATCAAGGTTTAAACAGAATCAAACCCCGGTCGCGCCTGTCGACCTAACCGTTCGGAGTTCTCCATGGATTTCCCCGAAACCTCACATAAATACGGGTTAGGATCCCTTGAGAAATTCCCCACTGAGGGCATTCCCCCCATAGGCCTAGGACCCTAATGCAGACAATCGGCCTTAATCCACTAACAAACAATTAAATAGAATTAATATTTTAGGTTTTTCCAGTTCGAATAGTATTTCAGAGGACTCTAATTTTCTACCGAACATCAACAGAAAATAACCCTGAATTCTAAAATTCTATAACCTAGTGGACAGTTTGTGTTAACACATAAATGGACTCATATTCGGTACAATTACTCGGAGCATTTTAACAGATATCAGGATGACGCGTGGTATCCTATTTGCGATGTCTGAAGTACATGAACCTTCAGACAATGCTTGAAGAACAATTGTAACCTAACCTAGTAGCAGGTACATCGATAGAGGAGGAATAAGCAGGAATGATGGAAAGTCACGCTCTTCCGCGGTGAATGCTTCAGAGAATATTTAATTTTCCTACAGGAATGTACTCTGAGGAATATATTCTGAATAATATCCTTAAAAGCATTCTTAGTGTTTGGGAGACAATGGTGTAGTATAAATAAATATTACTGCAGACCAGCAACTGTTTCAGTGTAACTCGAGAATAACGGACCGAAATTAGATCAAGGATATGTTTATAAATTTCCGTTTATTTTTGTTTAGCAGCAGTGTAATATAAATAGATACTTGAAAACATTTAACGTAAGATTATATTCCTCCATGACGATCCTTTGTAAAGAAAAACTATTTCCACGTCGTCGTAAGTTATAATATTAGTCCGTTAGAAAACTAACTGGGTGAACTAACCAGGTGGACTAACTGGGAACTCTTTTACGGTGGTCATAAACGTGGCGCTATGAATTAAAAATGGTATGAGATTGATAAACTCTGTCAGATAAATTGCGCCATGTCAAACTTAATTCTAAATTTGCACAATTCTAAATTGATTACACAGTTACACAGTTTGGCATTTTTCAGAAAATTAAAATAAATGAATTCATTTCTTCTACTCAACTATGGTTGATTTAAATATTTAAATTGAGCAATTCAGATTCCGGATAACTGTTCTGTTTTTAGACACCATCATGATCAATAATCATGTGTTTTTTCTTAATCATGTGTTTCTAATTTTTTAGTTATGTCATATCATTATTAGATAATGAATTTAATGTAGAAACGGTTTATTAGAAGATTTGCCGCCACGATAATATATATGAAAGCACGATCCACCATGTTAATAAATGTCTCTTGCATATCATAAGTGCTTATTAAGTTAATTATAAGTGCTTATTAAGTAATCCTACGTTAATATATCCGTGTTAGTTTCAGCAATGCCGCACCAAAAGGTAAGTGGGCTACATTGGCTGAATTTCTTTTTTCCTTTGAAATATAAAACTTCGGATTGTTGTTAAATGTCTACGTGTTCAAAAAGGTTACTAATGTGAAATTGTATGGAAAAAAATTATGTCACTTACAACAAATGTAGTACTATGCTAATGTCAAATTATGCTATTTTGCTGTCCCACTTACCCCACCTCACCCCATTTCTTCAATGAACCATAGATTCGGCTAATGGGTAATCAACATACACAGGTTCTCTAAACGTCTATAAACGTTCGAGAACGTACAGTAATGTTTCTGAATGTCTATTAACGTTCAGAGGACATCTGTAAGCTGCTTGGGTGATTACAAGTTTTGATTTTCCTATAGAATTAATTTATAATTTTATATATGAATTCCTATAGAATGCCAAAAAAATTATAAACCAATAATTGTCAGCTAAAGAGATTTTTCTTTAAGAAATTCGTGTGTTCGTCCTAGGCAGCTGAGCAATGGTCTCTATAGGTCAATTAACATACACAGAACATTAATGAAGGTTCTCTGAACGTTTATCAACGTTCAGAAAACTTGTAGTACATGGGGCATAAACTTCCCAATAGTATGCTCAGCATCGACAATAAGAGATACATCCACCATTAATAATATTAGTACCAGGTTACCGAGCCATGCTCTGAATCTAAAGGCTCCTTAAGTGTAAAATAATGAATACGTAAATGCCTTGGCACGTATCAATAATCTTTATGGTTGCCAAAGATTTTCATCGCTGTCGGATCACCCATACATTATCAGGTAAGCTTTGGTCGGCATTCAATGTTACAATGGCATATACTTTGTTTTGAAGAGGGATGCTAAATATTCGATGGTCGGTGCCATCAGAGTTCAGCAAAAAGTAGTTTAACGTAAGGTGCCTCCTTTACTCCTGTAGCAGATCAGCGAGAGTATCAGCGAAGATCTTGGGCAATGCATTCACTAACAGCGTCTTCATTACTTCAGAAATATATCTGTCCATATTGAGGACGTTCAAATTCTGCATCAAGAATTTGAGTTGGTTGAACTGTCAGATGAATGAGTTTATAAAAAAAAAATCATCAAGTCTGTTATACACTGTTCGCAACGTAGCAGTACACACCAAAATCGTTAATAGTTTCACTCGTCATATACTGTGAACAAAGCCATTGTAAAGTATGCTTTCAAATTTCGAATTCTTTTATGAAATTCTTTGAAATGTGGGTGACATTGAAGAAACAACCACACCAATTCATTAGGAAATTCGGAATGTCCTACACCAATCTTACAGTCCCCAAAATGGTTTCGATTAATTTTTGTTTTTACTCTTCAGAAAAATGCAAAGCTCCACTGTGAATGCAATCCATGTTAAAAAGTTTTCAAGTATGATAGTAAGTATCCACATTTGTGGCAGCTTCGTAGATACTTAGACTGTTTACCCGAAGTATTTGTCGACGTCTAGCTGTTCCATGTCGTTCTCCTTCCAAATACTAATCATCTGTTTAATCTGCTTGTGTTTGAACTGCACGTTCACACATTAGGGCTATGTGCTGCTGTCGGTGATCATATGTTTCCACAGCTCGTTTTTGAGCTACACTTTCATGCATTTACGTCTGTATAATACATCTATTATGATAATTTTTTACGATTGAAATTGTAAATTTCTCTATAGTGCTTCAATTCAAACATAAAATACTTATTTTTTTCTAATTCAAAGAAAATACATCATGCCTAAACAAATTCTACAAACGTAAATTCAATCTTATAGATACATAAATATAGATGCCATAAAAGTATAATCTTACATAAATATGCTTTAAACATAATTTTATTTTATAAACTTACGCTTAAGAAAATAAAAAGTGTAACACTATTTAAATTATTAGTACAAAAGGACACTTCGAAACCATGAAATCAAAAACAGAATAGATCAAAAATATTCTTTTATAATAACCCTAACAACTACTTAAACGTTGACAATAATAGAACAAACGGATGGACTGAAGAAAATGGACTTCTAACCTCGAATAAATCAAAAATACATCGCTCCTATATAGTTACGCTGATCCCTGATTCTGTCACAATTCCAGTTCAACCACTCAAAATAAAACTTTTACCATCATTAATCCAAACAGATGAAAAATGTATTGTCTAATAACTTAAAATTTACACGTTTCGTTGGTGCGATCAGCTTGAAAATTATCATAATTATTTTTAAAAAAAAAAGAAAAAGAAAAAATAAGAAAGAAAAAAAAATAAAGAAAAAATCTGATAATCCACCCGTTCCCTGATTTTTAAGTGGTTTTTTTTTGTATTTTTAGCTCTATTTCATTTAAGAGAATAAAAAAAGCTAATCATTTTAGTGTCAGAATTATCTATTGCAAGTGACATTGACGTTACATTGAAGTCACGGTTATAAGGCTTTGGAGGAAAAATTACGACTTAAGATAGATTTTCCAAATTACTACTCAGTTTAACTTTTTTTCAAAAATAAAACGGTTTTCTATGCATTAAGCCTGGATATAGGAGAGGATGTTGATACCAAACGAAATGTTTCGAATACAAAATGTTTCTGCATATTATACAATTCGAATTTCGATGTATAATAAAAATTGAATATGAAGTTATTTGATTTTAAGTGGGTAAATATTAAATATTCTGAGTGTAGACATTCTATCGCCCGCTGTAATTGTCTAAACAAAGGGCTTTATCCTTTAGTTTAATGATAGTACACAACACAAAACAGCACAGTCTAATCCACGTCTAAATAAGAATTGAAAATTTATTGGAAAAAATCTTAGTAACGAGATTTCAGCCTCCCAATTTACTGCTTCCACATATGGACAACTCCCAGCCTGCGGCCGGACGGGGCCCGCCATGGCTTTTGGACCAGCCCTCGGAACAAGTCAAAACCCTGTATAAAACCTATATAAAACATTCAAACTACCATATAAATCCGAATTATACGGCCCGCGATTTCGCTAACATCCTGAAGTCAGGCCCAGGAGGCCACTATCGTAAAGTTCTGCCCGCAACTTTTAAAAGGTTGTCCGTACGATGATAAAATAAATGAGTTGAAATCATGAACTGCAGTGAATGAAAACTAAACTGATGGCTGATATTCTGCAAAATTAATTTGAATATCGGCTGCGAGCACAATTTAGGAATCGATCGTATCATTTTTTCATCGGAGTTTCGAACATCGTTGCATTATAAACGGTTGACCCATTAAAAAAAAAAAAAAATCGTCAGGGTAACTACATTTAAATATTTATCGTCAACTTGGCGGAATAAGGCAGTTAAAATAGAATTCAACCTAGTGCCGTTATTTAAAAAAAATGGAATTTTCATGTTACGTCACAGGATCTTTTTTCTTACTGTGAATAGCTGAAAAGGGTGTCATTTTCATTTAATTTAAATTATTCGGCTAAGCTGAAACTTTTATGCACTTTTGAAATTCGCATCATATGGGTCAATAAAATACATGAAAAATATTTATTGTTTTAGTATATACGCGAAAATACATTTAGCTTTACGTTAGTTACAAAAGGATAATTGTAATAAATGCAGGCAATTTTTCACATAAGATTTACGAGTAGTTTTGTATTAATAACTATGAATTAAGAATAATTAAATTATTTACGTATATTACATCAAGGTGCTTTCGGGGATGGCAACGAAGACTCTTTTCGCTTTTTCTTTCGCTGGTTGCCAGGACGATATTTTGAAATAAAAATAACTTTTTAATTCTAAACAAATTTATGTAGCTGAATGGTGTAATATATCTAGTTACTAAAATATTTATTTGTCTGTGTACTGAACAACAAGTTCCATTTATTTTGTTTCTTTGCGAAATTAATTTTTACTATTATATATCGATGGCGTGTATTTTTTAATCCGCCCGAAACTTATTTGAGCGTCCCTTTTAGGAAGATTGCATCAATTGTGTTTTTCAAACGCTCAATAGATGGCGCTACCGTCCAAAAATTTTTAAATTTTAAATTTTGAGCGTTTTAGAGTTTTTTCAATCAATTGACCTCGCTCAATCGTTTCAGGGGCCCAAAATACCCCCAGGTACGAAATTTAAAAATAATCCTTAGAGCAGTTTTCGAGATCGTTCGTTCATACACACCCACACACACACACACACAAACATTCCTCGTTTAATATAAGAGCGGATATGTGAATCCAATAACAGTGGCATGAAATAGTACACACAAACTTTTCTGTGTTATTCCGTGTAATACATTTCTTGTATTTATGTTTAGCCTACGATAGTGCAAAGACATAAACAAAAATCTTTTTATGATATAAATCTCTTTTTTTTTTTTTTTTTGAAAATTTCGATTTTGCGATTGACGTCAGTTTGACGACAACAAACTCGCATATGACACTAATTTTTATTAATATTTATTATTTATAGTACTAACAAAGCTGTTCTGTTAATAAATGGTATGTTTCAATCATTTTTGCCTAAAGTTCTCATTCAGTTTTCATATAAACCTGAATTCAGTAGTAAAGTACATCCCAGATTTAAATTTCTTGATATTTTGATTTACATTTCATAAAAGCCTAGAATCAGAAATACGGTTTCGAGTTTTTGAAACTTTTCACCATTGTGAAAACTTGTTTCCCCCTCTCCTGCTCCTCCAAGGTTTCATGAGATTTATTCACTGAATATAAAAAAGTGAGCTTTATATAGATACACAGAAAGCAATGCCTATTTCGTGGGTGTTGTGTTAAATGAATACATATAAATTTTTCAGGCAATATAGAATATCAGATTTATATAAGAGCAAATATAATTAAGGGTAGGTTGTTTCACTTTTCGCATGTTTATAAATAACTCTACTCATAACAAAAATATTTAAATAAAATTTGTAGCCTGTAAAATGACCATATGCTGTCTTATGATCACTTTAACATGAAAAACCAGTAAGTATATTATCACATTGAATTATTATTCATCACATTGAATTATTATTACATTTTTATTCAAGCTCGGGACAAGACCACATACTCCATATGTGGCATATATTCATCACTTGGGCAGCTGTAGGTTGTCCCAGGTGTTGGGGTTGGTTGTCTAATAAGTCTACTTCACAGTATAATCAAAAATTTCTTTAGAAATGAGTTTGTATTAGGGATCGACCAAAACCACATTTTCACCGATAACCGAAAGTTTATATAATTTAATGCCATTTAAATCTACATCTGTGGGCAGCCCAGACAGCACAGCAAACTTGCAGCAAGCTTGATTTATCAAGTCAGTAAACTTGAATTAAGCTTGAAAATTTCAAGCGTGTAAGCTTAATGCAAGCTTGAAACAAGTGTCCTAGTTTACACTTGCCCAGCTTGCATTAAGCTTGACATTTCAAGCTTGAAAAATTTCCTAAATACACGGGGCGCCGAACTCGCCCCACATATTTTACTTTCCCTCGCATTTTCCTCTCTACGCTGAAATTTCAATTTAATTTAGTCTGTTTCCAAAAAGTGTTCGCGTCTAGAATAGAAATCGGGACATTTGGGTTGGCAGCCGAGCGCGCTATCGGTTCAGCCACTGAGCCTCGCGCAGCCATGACTAAAGTTTGAAGTGACTTATCACGCCGTTTTCTCGCCAGATTGATAAGTGGGCGGTGTGTTATTTGTTTCTTTTATTTTTCCTAAAAAAAAATTCCTAAATACACGGGGCGCCGGTCGGCGAACTCGCCCCATATATTTTACTTTGCCACGCATTTTCCCCCTCTACGCTGAAATTTCAATTTATCTGTTTCCATAAAGTGTTCGCGGCTAGAATAGAACCCGGGACCTTTGGGTTGCGAGCGTGCTATCTGTTTAGCCACTAAGCCTCGCGCAGCTATAACTAAAATTTAAAGTGACTTATCACGCCGTTTTCTGGCCAGATTGATAAGTGGGCGATGTGTTATTTGTTTCTTTTATTTTTCCATGGGATGCATCAAAATTAAAATAATGTTATGTGTGATTTAGAGACTCTACTAATAGGGAAATAAGCATAATATAAACTTAACAGCAGCACACGTTTTAAAACTTTCAGGTCAAAAACTTTAACAATCAATTTCGTTGTATAATTGTATTTTATTTTGAAGAATTTCCATATTTGGAAATATAGAATTTTTTTTTTAATTCTATGGTCAAGTACATTTATGACTGATGATAAATTACTTTCTAGCGGCCGGAAACCGCCTCATTCTACCACCCATAAAGTGAAGTATATTAACTAACTAAATTGTGTTAATTATATTAAAATTTATTTTTAGGGCTAATTAATTAGTTAATGGAATTACTAATGTTAATTAGATGTAAATAAAACTAAAACTCCCCTCGTGTTACACTTTAGAGGGGCTCATTCAATTGTTTCTTCTTCTTAGACTTTTCAATGCCCATTCTCCTTCTCGCCTACAGCGACAGATGGCGTCATCAGCGCAATAATCAAGCTAATGGATTGAAATTTCAAGCTTGTATTAATACGTCAAATTCAAGTCAATGCCAAGCTTGATTTAAGCTTATGTGCTGTCTGGGAGATTTGCACCGAGAGTGCAGTTCTTGTTAAAATGAATAACACCATGGTGACCCCCATATACATAAAATTTGAACCCAGTAGAAAGCATTAAATAGAAAAAGCAGTGAATACATTGAAGCGAGTGTACAGCATTTATAGTCCTACTTTTCTATTAAAACATGCCGAACGATGGCCGAATTTATAAAACGCTGAATATTGGGAAATGTCTGAAGTGTGCAGGTTCGGGATTCTTTTTCCTCGCGGAGCTATCGATCTAACGATATAGAGTTTTGAGTGGTATTCTCCAGATGTATCTTCTATATGCGTTAGAACTCTTCAAAAAGTTCTCTTAGCAGTGTTTTTAGAAAACTTACATTTTAAGTTGTCGGACTATCTCTAGAAATCGCAGTACATCATGTTTTTTAATTAGCCGGGTATAGTTAAATTCTAATTTTACACTTAGCACAAGACTTTTTTAATAAGCAACATTTATTTTTAATATCAAACACCACAAAATTAAAAAAAAAACTCATTAAGCAAAAAATTTATAAGCTAAAACTCATAATTGTTCTTTGAACACGGTGGTCAACACACATATTGTGTTGAATCAGAGCGAATTCGGCATCAAAAGATCGCTATCGTATAAGAAGTTTTGAGTTATTTTCATTTCAAAATCATGAAGTGCTCAAATTGAATGCTGATTGCACTATCGCATGTGCAATAATATTCTCTAATAGTTGTAAAATTCATCTTAATGCAAGAAATGAAACGATTACAAAAAAATTCCTTTTCCTAAGTCGGGACGATTTGTATTTGAACGTAGCTAAATAGCCACTAAAGTTCAATTTTATTCAAATGAATTATTTGCCCTAATTATGACTATTACATATAAAAAACTGTGTTTAGTCACAATCAAAGGGCAATATATTATAAACAAATCTAGAAGGTTCATTCTAACTCTAAATCGGCTAAAAACACTTCCCTCACCGGCATTTAAATGAAGTGACTACAGTGACGTTAATCCTATTATTATTAAATGTTCGAAAAGGTTAACATCACCTGCTAATCCATAATGCTCTACACGTGCACAAAACACCATTAAGTTTAAGCTATTTTTTTTTCCATTTACCCATATGCATGTTCCTGTATTGATGAATGATACCAGTTATTTCTGTAACAGTTAATCCGAGAAAAAAAGCGTTACTGCTGTGTTTAAAATGCATAGAACAAGGAGGAGCGACACTATATTTCCTCTTCTTATACCAAAAGTATATCGAATGATTTTCACATTTGATGACAGTTTTTTTCATTTTCAATATAACACAGGCGAAAAAAAAATCAGAATTATTTAAAACTTGGTCTGTCTCTGCTGTGTGAAAGGTTCCTTAATGAAAGAGAAAAATCACAAAAATTTTGCTATTGTCGAAGGAGAATGAACGCTTATAAAACAAGCACCACCACATTTATTAAGAAGTAAATTTATAATTAAAAAAGAAAGTAGACTCTTCTGCGTCTCTTACTCATTGAAAATTCAGCAATCAAGCTACGCTACCCGATAGCGCGGTAGCATGTGAACATAGAGGTATGAGTGAAAGGAGACGGCGTTGGCTATCTGATAGCGAAGTTGAAGCTGTAACTGGTTCGCCGTATTGCTTAGATCACATTGCAATATGACTGTTATTCTAAAGTGATAATTCAAATTTTAAAGAAGTAATGTCGACAAAGTTGGCTCCAACAGTAATTAGGCTTTTGGCATCCGTAAAATCGTGCATCTTTCAACTGTTATTTAAAAAGGAACAAACTAAATGCTCAAACATGCTTAGACCAACACAGTTACTTCATTTCATACCATGAAGATAGCTAATGCCATCTCCTTGTATTCATATCTCTATGCAGGTAAATAATGCGTTTCTTTCCGGAGAGATGAGAAGGGATGTGCAAGTCTTATACACATAACGGCGGAAAATTTTAAATCAACGGATTTTTCAAACGATTAAAATTGTAATCACGTATTTAAAATCATCAGCTTCAGTTTATTTACAATTCTGGGATGTACTTTATACAATGCAGCCAACACCTCCTAGAGAAACAGGTTCTAGATGGCTCTACGTTAAGCCCTGCCTCTAGTAGAAGATATATTGTGTGTGAAGGAAAAGCTAATATACAGGCTGGCGGCTCACCGCTGCTCCTTCGGATCTCATGCCGCGCATGCATATTTGGACGAAAAAGCAGGGAAGGGAAAAGAAACTGAATTTTGAATTGCAATTTCACGCATGTTCTTTCGAAAGTGCTTATCGTCGCCACCAAAATGAATGCTGACAATTAATGTACTAATGATGTCCAAAATGGGTAAGTACGTTTTTATTCTATAGATTTTTTTTTCTGAATAAAAGTTCATTGTATAATATTGTACAGTATAAAAATGGATTATTGTAATTTTTAGGGATCGACCGATACCACAATTTCGCCTGTAACCGATATCGATACTTAAAATCATTTTACTATAAATTCATCTTTAGAAATAGCCGATACCGATACTTTACAGTTATGGTATCGGCCGATACTGATACTTTACATGATTTAATGCCATTTAAATCTACATCTGTGGGCAGTTTTGCAAGGAGAGTGCAGTTCTCGTTAAAATGAATAACACCATGATGAGCCCTTATAGATAAAAATTTGAACCCAGTAGAAAGCATCCACTCTAAAATAATTGTGTATCCTCGAACCGCACAATCAATATGCGATCCGTGAGCGCACATACTCCTTGCATGATCAATGCCCAATAGTTTGATGAACATTGACGCCATGATTAAAATCTTGACGTCAGAGATACACTGAATTTCTGGTTTTTAAAAAATAATTATGAATAGATGCATATAGTTTAAATTAAAAATAGAGTGTCTTAATTATGCATAAATTTAATTTAGTTAAGTACGTCTTGGAGCCATTCGTTTAAAATTAAATTCATACAATTTCTATTTTCTGCAAACTGAAAAACGCTATTTGTAGGTTCCGAACTTTTCGGCTTTCATTCTAAGAAATAAATATTATTTTCAAGGGAAACACTGTTTCTATTCTTAAAAGTTGTTTGCGCTGAGAATATCAGGAGTAGAAATTAGAATATTTAGTCAGTGGTCAAAATGATCCGTGAGCATTACTTCCTTGGTTAGTACACATGATTTAAAGGAAAAAATGCAAAACGAATGCTTACTATTTTGAAGATCTTTCTAATTTTGAAATTGTTATTGTGTATTTCTCTTGAAGGTTCGCTTAGACAGGATAAATGTTGCCAGGAGTGAGAGGCTGTTCTCTGCTCTTCTGACTACCAGCAAGAATGTTACTCATCTACGGTGCAACTTGAAGAATGGTTTCATGACTGAAATTTTATTTTCTTGAATTGCAAGTAAAAAAACGCAATTACTTTTTTGCCGACCCAATATTGTCATTGTGTTTGTTATTTCGCTTCCTTCATTTAATATTATCGTCTGCAATGTGCAATATTCTTATAAGACTGTTGGCGGTATTTTAATTTATAGTGAGATGAAAATTTAAACAGAAAACCGCGATTTTGAATGTTTGTTGAATGTTTGATAAAGTATGGGGAAGTCCAAAGACCTGATGTTTCCAATATTAAAAAAGGTCAAATTCATGCCTGGAATGTTGAGGATGTAAGTTTTTCAGAAATAGAACGTTATATTGGAAGACATGCATCTACTGCATCTAATTCTATACATGGAAAATATTTTATTTGGGGGATATGGTAGTGGACGCAACAATAGACGCTTTATAAACTATACATACCATAAAACTGTAAAAAACTCTTAATTTATTTGCTTCAAAATTTGATATTTTTGAATACCGCTATCTTTTACTGTGTTTTCGGACAAAAGAAATCTAATTTTCGTTTACTTTACGCAATTTTCAAAAAAAAAATTGTCACTAAATAAATTTATATATGGTCCCTTTACTCATGAAAATAACACATTTTAATTAATATAAATTAAACTACTGCAAATAAATAATTTGAAATTTTGCACAGCCATGTAATATTGTTTTCTGCATCTATTTCCATAAAAATTTGGCTAGGTTGCTAATATTTTCATAATTTTTTAATATTAATTTAATAATTCATAATTCATATTAATATTTTATTAAAAATTATAATAATTGTTAATTATGTTTGGGTCGTTTAGTTCTAATAGTACGAATAAAAGTCAACTTCTTACTATCAATATTATATGAGACAAGAATTAAAGTATGAAAAATTTTTTAACATAGGGGGAGGGGGATTTTGGGTGCTCATAACTCACTCATTTTTAGTTCAAATATATTGAAAATTGGTATCCGGTGTTAAAATGAGCTAAATTTTTGAAATATGAAGTGAAATCTAGGGGTTGCTATTGAAAAAAAAAAGTTAGTGCAAATTTTAATATCGAGACGTCCCCTTATGTAACTTTTATGCATACCAAATTAAAGTGTAAATCAATCGTAAACGATTGGTATATGCAACTTTGCTGTACGACGAACGACGGCTGAATAAAGTACAAGTGGGACATTTTTTTTCCGCAGCTGTATATCTTTGATTTATCATCATTATTATATTTTTGCTGTAAAAAGTTAGAATGTTTTTTGCAGCTTTTGTAAGAAGAAAATCGAATTATTTGATTTCTATTAAAAACATTTTCGCAATCATCCGTTTACATGTGGCTTGATATTCCCGATTAAATGTTGTCATGGTGGGTGCAAAAGTGAATGAACAAATGTATTTAGTCTGAAGAAACGTATTGAAAATTATCACTTATCCGCGATGGAAAAAGTAACTTTTGTCCCTAGTTTGTTGTCTGAAGTAGTTGAAAATGCTGCTGAGGATGATAATGTGTATGATGAGGTTCAGCCTGTGGAGGTAGAGTGCTCGTACTCACAACAAAATGAGCAAGATGTTGATTCAAAGGAAGCTCTTAGACATGAAATTTTATCCGTTGTTTCTGCATTGAGAAACAATTGCAGTCTCCCACATAACATTGTGCCTTCTATTGTAAATGCTGGTAACTCTGTAGCACAGCTAATCCCCAGCAAACACACTACTGCCCGCAAAATGCCGGCCGGGTACCCGTCGTGCTGGCAAAGTGCCGTCTACCGGGAGCATGGTAGATTGCCATCGTCTGGAAGTCACTGGAGTGCCAGTGTCTGAAAAGTGCATATTCGCCAGTACATAACTGGTAACGGCGAACTGCCATGTGTCTATGACATGCACATAAAAATTAACGGCGTGGTACTGCTTAAAATGTACCGGACCAGCACTATTTGGCAGTAATGGGCCTGTATATATTTCGTAGTGTTGGCATAAAATTTCGTTATTTTAATTAAATAATATTGTTTCACATTCATATTGTGTAGAAGTGTTAGGGGATATAAGTTCCGGGCACCCAAAGGCAAGGGTCACTGCTAATTTTTTTTTTTTTTTTTTTTTTTTTGAGGGAGGGGTGTAAGGGGAGAAGTTCATATTGTGCCTTCAAATATTTTAGTACTAAAAACTAAAATAATACAAACGAGTTCAGTATGCTATAAATATGTTTACTACAGCGACAGTGAAACCCCCACTATGTACAGAATTATGAATTTTATTCTTAGAATTTTTATAATTTATATTAATTTTTTACAATTTTGCTAAACTTTTCCTGAAAAACATATTTGGAGACTTTTCTACGTTAAGCTCCTGTAGTTATTTTGTTAGAAATTAAGCAATGAGCCAATATTTTCATGTAACTGTACTCCTGTAGTTATTTTCATGTCAAAATTAGAAACGCAATGGGGTTCATTTAGGAATTATATTTTCTTTATTCTATGTTTCGATTTCCCTTACGGGGCCTCATAAGCCGTCTCTCTCTCTGCCGAGGAATCCTAAACGATCGCCAAAGAAGGCAGCAAAAATCGAACTGTTATCTTTTTATTTGGCAGAAAATGTTTATGAAACGCGGAGTTAATGTTA
This sequence comes from Cheiracanthium punctorium, assembly GCA_038373885.1. Lineage (NCBI taxonomy): Eukaryota > Metazoa > Arthropoda > Arachnida > Araneae > Cheiracanthiidae > Cheiracanthium > Cheiracanthium punctorium. Next base: position 374,949 of record JAWZYV010017990.1, read on the forward strand.
GTGGTGTGGTGGGGAGGGTCGGTCGCCAAGCAATTTACTGCTTCAGTCATGTTTTGAAAATTGGCGAATTACATTCCAACGGAAATGGCAACCCATCTCGAATGCCATTTCGTGAACTGTGAAGCACTCTTTTTTCGGATCTCAAGGCTTTAAAGTTTTTGGCGTTTTCATGAATTTACAGCTTTCCAAAGTGTTTAATTGGTATTTTTAACCCATTTATGCCTAGCGTCCCTTTTTTGGGACGGCATTTTCGCTATCATTCGAAAACGTTATTTATTTTTCCTAGCCTTTATTCGCGAGTATTGAACCTCTATTCCACAAAACATTTTAATATGGCCAAGTGGGATGTTGACATTTCAATTTTTATACATAATGATTTTAAATGAAATCATACCTTGTTCAAAAAGTTGACATCAGAAATTTATCAATTACTGCTGGTGTTAACAAAAATCGAAGAAAGTCGCAAAAATATCCAGGCACGAATGGGTTAAGCTGTTACAGACCAACAAGATCTCATCGTTAGGAATAGTTACTTTAATAACACTATTTCAACGGTGAGGTTCTTGTTAGTTCATATTTGCATGCCTTGGATTTAACAGGATAATGCCCTGGATTAATTCGAAAAATAACAGGTAAATTTTTTCTTACACTGTTTTTAATATACAAAATCTCATTGCATATTATAGTGTATAAAAGTATTTTCCTTCAAAAAATTTGAGTCATGTAGGTACAACAGGTATATAGAAATTTGTTTTCAGAATAGCTAACATCAAAAAAATCATTCGATCAAAACAAAATGTAAAATAAAGCAAAATGTTACTCTAAAGTTATGTGTAACCATATATATATATATATATATATATATATATGTAGTGCAACTTTATTTATTATATCCTATATGATTTTGACTAATATATACATATACATATATATATATATATATTATATATACATACATATATCAACCGTAAAGTATTATAACTCATTTATAAAATGTCTCTAATTATGAGATAATGCAATTAAACTGTTTACAAATGATTTTATATAGTTTTTGAAATGTGTTACCTCCTCTCTCATAAAAAAGTATCTTTTGCAAATGAAAATTCGCAAGAAAATTGCAGTTTTTGAAAACTACACACAATTCACTAATTTTGGGCGAGCATAATTTGCAAACGATATTTTTGTTGTTTTTTATCTTTTATATATGTAGTTTTTTATCTTAAAATGTTACCCTTAAGCAATGTCTTTTTTTTTAAATGGGTTGATGAATAAGCCCCCCTACCCCTGATCCGCCACTGGCTCATATTTTAATTAATTCAGCGTTACTGTAAATAGGCACTAATCCGGTACCGTGCCATTATATTCTAGTCACTGTTAAAGTACCAGGCCAGTGCCTTTATTTTTAATAATAGCCGGCACCCGGCCGTTTCATTTTGGACATTATAAACTTCATGGGCCAGTGCCTTTATTGTGAGTAACGGCCGGCACATTCAGTATGCCAGCAGAGTGCCGTTGCCTTCCCGGGCTTCTGGCAAGGTACTTCTCGGGCGACCACTTTTGGTACGATTCAGTTACTTTTTGCAATGCCGGGCCAGTGCTGGACGTAAGGCAGAAAGGCACTGGCAAGGTACTCCACCAGCAGGTGTGTGTTTGCTGGGTCGCTTCGCTTGGTGTTAAAAAATTCGAGCACTACCACAAAAGCACAGCTGCGAACTCTCTCGTCTTTTGCGGGAGACTGCCCACCACAATTTTTAAAGAGTTTTATTTTGGATTAAATTTTTGTCCTCATATTAACCATATACTTACTTGGCGCCAGAGGTGCCTTGATGAGGAAAGGGGCTTTCTAGGTTATAGGCCGTCCATTGCAATCCGGAAGCTTGACAACTGCCACTTCCGTAAAATGCGGTTGGTTGGTGCGCACTATTTTTGGTACTAATTGATAGTTAGTGGTGGAAAATCTCCCGAAAAAAGCGCGAGAGTTGGCAGCTCTGAAAAAAGTGATGCGACAAAAGTGCGCATTGAATTGTGCATCCCGAGTACACGGTTATGAGTTACACAACCGAGTACACGGTTATGAATAGCCTTACCACACACACATTCATTATATAGATTAAGTGCACAATCAATTGTGCATCCTGAATGTACAAACTGAGTGCACCATTATGTGCAGGAACTGAGAGTGCACATACAGTGTGCTTCTCCAGTACACACATCTGTACACTGTAAGTGCACAATCTTTTTAGTGAGTTAAAAAGAAAAAGCAGTGAATACATTGAAGCGAGTGTACAGTATTTAAAATTCTACTTTTCTATTAAAACATGCCGACCGATGGCTGAATTTATAAAACGCTGAACATTGGGAAATGTCTGAAGTGTGCAGGTTCGGGATTTTTTCTCCTCCGCGTGGCTATCGATGTAACGATCTAGAGTTTTGGGTGGTTTTCTCCAGATGTATCTTCGATATTCGTTAGAACTCTCTCAGAAAGCTCTCTTACCAGTGTTTTCAGAGAACTTACCTTGTTCAGGTAGTCGCACTATCTCTAAAAATCGAGTACGTCATGTTTTTAACTAGCCGGGTATAATTAAATTCTAATTTTACACTAAACAAAAGACTTTTTTAATACGTAAAATTTATTCTTAACATGAAACAAAACAAAATATAAAAAAAAAACTCATTTAGCGCAAAATTTATAAGCTAAAACTCATAATTGTTTCATGAATGCGGTGGACAATACACATATTGTGATGAATCAGAGCGAATTCGGCGTCAAAAAATGGCTATCGTAAGAGAAGTTTTTATTTTTTTCCATGCAAAAATCATGAAGTGCACAAATTGAATGCTTATTGCACTATCGCGTGTGTAATAATATTCTCTGCTAGTTGTAAAATTAATCTTAATCCAAGAAATGAAACGATTAGAAAAAATGTCTCAAATAAATTACTTTTCCGAAGTGGGGACAGATCAGAGGGAAAATTAAAGCAATGTAAAATGACTCATTTTATTCAATTTTATCGTAAAATTTATGAGTTTGAGATCGAATTATCTAAAAATTTCAAATCCTTTCAAATCTTTGACAGATCTTCATTAGTTTCGAAAAAAATGATTGCCCCCCCCCCAAACAAAAAGTGAATAAGTAAATAAAAGAGTGGTTTTTTAGTGCAAAGGTTTGTCATAAATATAAAAACTCTTTTTTTTCTGAGAACTTCTCTGTAAGAAATTTAAGAATTCAAATTTATACTTTACATACATTTATCTAAAACCTAGAAAATAATAATTTCAATATTTCTTAATATAGCAAATTTTTAAAACAGACAAAAAAAAATATAAACTAACTTTTCTTAGTCGCAGGGGGGTTCATTAAAAAAAGCTACATACAAATTCCTAAATAAAAACAAACGCTCCTAAAAGTTTGCAATTATGAATTTTTCAATATCTATGAAAAACTTGTAAAATATAAAACTAAAGTGAGGGCCGCATGCAATAGATAATTGTAACAAGTTTAGAAAGAATATATATAGCTGCTGTTAAAAAAAAAAGAAGAAGAAGAAGAAAATAAAAAAATACTCCATGCTCTTAACTATTTTCTAACCATGTTCCTGAAAAAAAAAGAAAAGAAAAATCTGATTTTTAACCGTAAATTGTCTTTTAAAGGTCGGGAGTTATCTTAGCAACAAAGACACTAAATAAAAAAAAATATTAAAAAGATAAGAATATAAGACTTAGTTGATGAGTTTGAGATTGCCAGCCTCAAATCTTCATGAAAAAAAACATATCCGTAAACAGTGGCCTAATTACATCGTTGTGGCTCGTAGCGAATACATTGCTTGGGCTCCTCTATTACTACAAGTTGCAAAACACAGATATTACTTTTTCTTACTGATACCTTTAAATTTGATACATATTTTTGTATGTTATTAAACTTATGTACTTCAGTCGTTAACTTAAATTAATGCAATACAATTAAAGTTTTTAATATATATTTTTTTCAGCAAATGTAATGAGCTTGCAACAGTCTCGTGTTGGAAGGGGGGGGGGGCGGCTACGCCTGGAGCCTGTGATATCTCTCCGCCCTGCCATCCTACTCTTAAGCCACTGTCAGTGGCGTTGCCAGAAATTTTTCATGGGGGGGGGTTACTACTACTGCAACTCACATATATGTGAACGTGTGTGCGATAAGGGAGTGAAAAATATTAATTTGTATGGCAAAAAATTCCTTATGGGGAGGTTGTGGCCCCCTTATCCCCCCCCCTTGGTTACGTCCCTAACCACTGTACATAAAACATCAGTGGAAACAGAAGTTATTTTCGTGCCACTCTGCCAAAGACGCCATGTGTACGTTTTCAGGATAACGCCGGAAAGCAGCGATGTAGTTTTAAGGGAAAAAGTTTGAGGACGCCCACTTCTAACATGGTAGTTAGCTCAATGGAATTATTTGAAAAACAATTAATTAATTAAATCATTAGTTTTTTGTTCATTACTTGATTAATATTAATTACAGTTTCGCATTTGACTAGGACTGCTTTTATCCAAATTACCATATTGTTTTTTTTCTGTACATTATTCAGTATTTACAATGAGCTTTTTGTGTTATGGAAAATCTACACGATAGGAGTGCCGTGGGCGGTGAACATTTAAAAAGCATTTACCATCAGACCGTGCAACTATTCAAAAAAGTATTTGATTAATAGCCATATTTCCTACTTTCGTTTTATGAATAACTAATTCGTTTTGGTAAAAAAAACAAGTTTAAAAAAAAATTATAGAATTTATTGTTGTGTGACATGATTCGTTTTACAGGGAACAAAATTTTAAATATGAAACTGGCTTGGGACTTACACTCGATTACTTTTTCGAAAGTACTCTTCGATATACCGAAAAAATAGCAGGTATCGGCGCCGATACTGTCGGTCGATCCCTAGTTTGTATCGATACTAACACCTCTCTGTTGCACCAACAGAAGCTGACAATGGAACACTTAGCACTACATCATTTATATCTTATAGAGGCAACCTCCGGCTCGCGAGATGTGGTCTACCTCGGGTTTTCATCCGGCCCTTCGGAACATACTAAAACCCCATATAAAACCCACATATACCATTCAAAATCCCATATAAATCCTAATTATACGACCCGCGACTTCGCTGACATCCTAAAATTTGACCCGCAACTTTCCAAAGGTTGCCCAGTCCTGATTTATATGATGGATGCAGATAACCTTGTTCTTGGGGAATGGAAAAGTGAAGATTTTGTATTCGTGAAAGGTAAAGGACTCATGAAATTTGTATCAATCTCAACAGTATTAAGCAGTATTTTCTATATTCTTCGAAGTATGTCACAGAACTTTTGCTTAAAAATTTAACAGGAAATGATTATCTATCTCAAGGTCACTGATGTTAGGATATTTCCTGCTCACCAAATCATTATACAATTAGATGTTGCTTTCTGTTTCCAATTCGACATATTTGTGGTCAGATATTTGTTGGATATTCACTTGTTGAAGAATTGGAGACAATTTTCCATCTGCATTTTTTGATATAATGATGGGTCCGAACTGTATCGACTTTTTCGTTTCTTTTTTGCTTTTAAATTTATTTCATTCATCTCACTTAAGGCAGTTGCAATTTTTTCTCAGGAGTATCAGTGCTGATCTTCTTGTCTTTCGGTTCGTTTAGGTTTCGAAAAACCTCTGGATGTTCAAGGGTAAAAGATTTAATTTCTTTGTTTATTACACTTTATTTATTGTTTGTGGTGTAGTTTGAAGATGCTTCATTGTTACTTGGAAAATTCAGATTTCCTTGATTTTAACAATTACTTTGAAGATTTTCATCTAGGCTTACATTTACAAGGTCAGGTTGACATTGTGGCTAGAAAGGTTGATCATAAACAGATGGGGAAGCATAGTCAGCTTTTGAAAGTCCATTTGGCTAAATGAATAAATGCATGTGCATATATATACTGAATGGATGTTTTCTTGGCTCATGGCTTTGGGGAATGGGTAGGACATCATTGAAGGCAATATACGTATGTATTATCAACGAAGGTACAACATTTTCTGGATTTCGCAATTAATTGTCCATTGCTTGATTGAAAGTAATGTAACACTTTCGAACAATTAGTAAATTATTAAATAAACCTATCAAATTTAATGAAATATGTATTTCAGTGCTTTTCGTATAATTCCAGTCATCTTAAGTCAAGTATTTTATATAACCAGTCCAGTTCATACTACGTTCTTACGGTCGTTCGAGTTCTTATTATAGCTATCGGTCTTAGTTGTGACGTCAGTTAGCGACGATAAAACCAGTTTTCTGGCATTTAAGTTCTTTCCAAATCCGTTCCTAATGTCTCTATGGTTCCCCCTCTTCTTTTGTTGATACGTTTTCAAGGTGGGGAAAGGATGTCAACATCAACCATTCTTCCCGCATGCACCGTACCACGGCTATCTCGGACAATAGGGCTCTGGCGCGGTATTTGTGACGTCACGATAGCAGTGCTAGGGAAGGAAGAACCTGCTGACTTACGCACCTGTTAGTACCTGCTAGGTGCTAGAGTTGATAGGAGCATGCTTTTATCCACGTGGTCGCTAAAGTCTTGATTTTCGTTAAATATTATTATTTTACGTTTATATTTTGCTATTTTTTTACAAGAATTGTGCAGTTTTGGATACCATTTGGAGGTAAGACTCAATTTTCAAAATCCCTAATATGTGTGTTGTTACTAACTGCACGTCGAATTATCGGAGTAGCAAAGAAAGAGTATCGTGTTTCTCGTTTCCAAAGGACCCCATTTTAAGAGCAAAATGGTTAAAAAATATTCCCAGGAAAGATTATAATCCAGGAAAATGTGCCGTAGTTTGTGAAAAACATTTTGATCCAAATGATATAATTCGTATTGAGAGCATCAAAAAAGATGATGGGACTATTCTGACATGCAAAAGGGAACGTCCAAAATTAAAGGAAGGAGCAGTGCCAATTATTTTCCCAAATTGCCCTAAATATTTATCGCATGAACCTCCGAAGCAGCGAAAAAATTTAGACGACCAAGAAGAGCGTTTGTTGAATATGGCTATTAATGAAAGTAAAAAAACACATGAAATTTTTCTTAAAGAAAATACATTTGAAACTTTTGATCAGCTAAAAGATATGTTGCGAATGAAAATAAAATTGTTCGAAGAACAAAATTGGCAAGTTACATTTTCAGAAAATTATCTTTTAATTTTTCAAATCGTCGATACTCCTATACCCAGAATAAAAGCTTCATTAAAAATAGATACACAACTTTCTGCTACTGCTTATGATAATGACAGGATTGTTCGCCTTTCTACATTAAATAATATTTCCATTTTAAATTCTTTCTCCCAGATAAACAGCAGCTTAGATGAGCTTAAAACCATTTCAGATTCTCCTGAGAGCAGCGATACTCTGAAATATCTCCTTAATAATGTGTGCGACACTCTGAAATATGTAGTTCAAGAAGAATTAATTTCCGATAACAAGATGAGAAAAATTACATTTATAATTGAGCAGTTACAGTTACTTATTCAAAAAAAGAATGCCTTTAGATACAGTAATCAAACACTGTTATGGTGATTGAAATTATTTATGCAGTCCTCATCAGCATATAAACAAATATATGATTATGATTTAATTAATATTCCCCATTTTAGGAATTTACAAAAAGTGATCAATCAAAGATCGATGAATGATATTCGTACAAACTCGTTAGAATATATTCAAATAAATTTAGCACACTTAAAAGAACATGAGAAACTTGTTGTTTTACAAATGGATGAAATTCATATTAATCCAATGTTTACATACAAAGGAGGAAGTGTCACTGGAGGATCAGAAACAGATATTTGTCAGAAAGCTACGTCTGTTCATACATTATTAATATCCAGTCTGTTATCATCTTATCGAGATGTTGTAAGACTTATAACTGTGACAACGATTAATGCAGAGGCCTTATATGAAATTGTTTTGAAAACAATAATATCACTTGAAAATCTGGGTATAAAAGTGTTTGCTCTTATAACAGATAATAATTCAATAAATAGGAAAATTTTCAAGCTTTTCTTTGATGCAAAAAATTTTGATATATCCGTTCCCAACCCTGCATGTCCTGAAAGACCTTTGTTTTTTATTTTAGTTTTTTATTTTATTGCCTCAGAAAACCAAAGTTTAGCTAAATGTGCTTACAAACTAACATTAAAAGCACTTTATCCATCTAATATCGAAAGACAAAACGTAACACTTGCTCTAAAAATATTTGATGAAACAAATGTGGCTGCTTTGCGTTTAAACAACGGCTGTGCTTCTAATACAGACTGGTCCCTAAAACAGAAGACTTCAGATTTTATAGAACTTTTCGTTAAATGGTGGAAAATTTTTAATGTAAAATCTGCAAGCAAAGGTATAAGACTTAATGATAGTTGGCAATTGCCTTTTACTTCTTGTAATGACACTTTTTTAATCCGAATATGTATTAATATTATTTGATTAAGAAATTATGTACTCAAAATCTACGACTGTTGTTAAAGTCTAGTGAAAAGTGCGCATTATATGTAAAACTAATAATTCATATTAAAACTCCTTATATATTTGTTCTTTTAAAGTGCCTGTATTTCTCTTCGATTCAGATAATAAAATACTCACAAACTTAAAGTGTCCTCTTATTGTCCGTAAAATCCATCTTAACTTTTCAAACACGCCTTTTTGAAATTCGTCCGACTGTTTTCCTGAAAGTGCTTCAAAATATCAGGTTCTAAAATTACTCTAACCGGAATTGAATTAAATCTACAAAATGAAGAAAAGTAAGTGAACTTTAAACTCAGTGTAAAATAAGAGAAAAGTTGGACATTGCTAGTTAGTTTATTTTACTTTTAGCGCATTATTTCAAAATAATTACTATTTCACTGTTTTTAAAAGCATTTAAAATTTGAAAAATTAAAATTAAATTTTAATTCAAATTTTAAGTTCTCTATTTCACGCGAAAGAAATGTTAAATAATAATGATAATAACTAATTATGTGTTTATATACGTTTTCACAAAGCCGACTGTGATTCTTTCAGGAACATAAATTTAATAAGTGGTCAAAACGTTGTATAGGTGTACACCATAGGTGATTGATTATCGTAAACAGAAAAAAAATCCAAATGTATTTTGCTTATCCATTCAAGTATATATATCATGCAAACATACTAATCAAATATCAGGTGTTAACGACTAAAAATATTCCAACCTTATATGCAGTTTGTTTTAGCAGTTACATATACTTTTAGGACCGGACATACTCTCAAATTTGAATTTTACTTCTTGGGAATTTTAATTCTAAGAAATATATGTTATTGTTGATGAAAAAAGTATTTATAATTAACTTTCTAGAGAATAATATTTGATATTTCACGGATATAACTGAAAATTTTAAAAATGTCATTTCTAGCTCACATTTATAAACGAACGTGACCAAAGGGCTATAGCAGTGAAGAAACGTTTAGAAAATATCTATTTAGTTCGCATTAGAAGATTCATACATTTACTAAACGAAAGAACAATCATTTGAGTGTGGGTATTTTAAAACCAGAATTAAGCTGCAGAGAAACACTAGTTTGTATGTAAATAAAAGGTTAACGTCAAGAACCACGAAGCAAATATTTTCTTTCAAATTAGGATTTATGTTCTGCGCAACGAAAAAGCATTCTTCAGTCACGTAAACTTTTAGATTCGGTAACCAATGATCCTCGTAGTGTTAATGTAAATTCCTTCCTCATCGAATTAACGTTGAATATTAAATAATTATAAGTATATGTTTCTAATACCTAAATAAAAGAAAAATTCTACCTTGAAGAATTACACCCCATACTTAGGGAATTTTACAAAATTACTATATCTAAGTGATATTTTAAATACACATTTAAGAACGAACTGAAGCAAATTCATTCACACAGTGTCATATTATTTGTGCTAATTAGTATTCTTCATAAAAGTTATTCTTCAAACTTAAAATTCAAACGTAACACATAAGCGTATGAAACACTTGCTGTATATTAAATGCATGCTCGCTTAATGAATTATTCAATGTATATGAATTCTTTTTAATTACGCATGAATCAGAAGTTTGTATGTATGCGGAATTTAAAACAGCTAAAGAAAGATAACTAAGTAATTTTGCTTTTGAACTTGTGTTATTTTCTAACTGTTGAGCTCTTAATTATTTTATGTTTCTCACAAAACACTTTCAAACAAAAGCAAAATGTCTGAATATTGTAATTTTAAAAATTCAAATTAAAGTATGTTCTTATGTTCCACATGCACAATCAATTATCACAACTGCGTTCAAGCATATTACACGTAATACATTCTTCTGAAGTTCAAATAATTCATTGTTTGATTCGTTACTTTAAACATTAACTAATAACATCAAAAGCTTTTTTTAGTATTTTAATGTGAACATTTTTAATTAATAAAAATGGATACATATACAAATATTTTAAATACAAATTTGTAGTCTTACAGCTCACAAAATGTGAACTCCAACAATATATGCATACCGAAATCTGCTATATACGTTTATACATGTATCTAACATTAACACATTTAAAAACATAGGTCCCTGTAAAAAAAATTTTTCCTTGAAAAATAAATCACGTAAATTCGTGAAATAACACATGGAACAAAGTCGCGTCATATATGCATTGCTGCCAACTCTTTCGATTTTATCAGAAGATTTTTCATCACCAGCAATGCAAACTTACATAACTCCAAATTTTTAATGCAAAATAAAACTTTTTAAAAATGATGGTAGAAAATCTTTCAATAATATTGGAAGAGTTTGCAGCTATGTAGGTGGAACACCTCCCTCTCTAGAAAAAGAAAAATGTTTCTGGCAGAAGACATAAAATATACTGCCCGTATATAGTATTTAAAAAATCCACAGTTTCAATTTGCATTTAAAAATAGAAACTATTATAACTGCAAAAGAGATTTTTTTTTAATAAAATACTTAATATATAGCTTCCAAATTCTACAGTGACGGCAAAATGTCCTGGTCACACTTAATTTTTCACAAATTTTTGTGTTTGACTTAATTTTTCTTTATAGTGATTCTAATGTGTTTTTAATACTTTCCAAAAAGACTGAAAAGTGTTTATGATTTCCGTTTGTCTGTCTGCCTGACCGTGCTCCAACTACCTCAAATATGCATCGATTACTAAGAAAATTATATATACTATTTCTATGTACCGAATCATGCACCCTATTGAAAATGGTGCATGCAAGATTTATATCTCCTTACAGGACATTTGAGATACACAATTTTTCGAGATCTATAGTTCTTTTATAGGTCGCGTTCGTTAATTCACCGGTTGTGCACCAGTGACACCGGTGCATGACCAGGGCGTTCGAGAAGGCGGAGCTCTAAAAATAACCGTGTTCGGAAATGTTTCGGTCATGTAGGGGTTGTCTACTCAGCGTGACCAGACCTCATCCGGAATGACCCTGCTCGTGAGGTGAGTTATTCCGCTTATTAGAGAAGAATTTTTTTTTATGTTTTCTCGGCTTGGCATCGGATGTGGTGAGGATGACCGAAACTGGTTGACGACCGTGACGCCACTTAACCAAAGAATGTCCGCAACCGGTGGCACCGGTGCATAACCAGCCGGTGAATTATCGAACGGACCCTTAGCTTTCATCTCAGTTGTTCCTATGTACAAGTTTATATTTATTGCAAAGTTCAACTTACAGCACAAGGACGGACAATGTTACATCCGCACCGAAAGCCGGGAGTCGAACCCGGCCCCAAAGGATGGTAGTAGGGCACGCTAGCCACCGCTTGAGCTGCTCCGCTTGAGCAAATCAAATAATTCAATGCATTCTGCTTCATGGGCCCTCATTCTATAAAGCTCATTTTAAAGATATTCGGCTATTATATATAAAGCAAAATTGGTCTATTTTATTAAGGATTATAAAATAAAGCTCTCCGTTGGAAATAGTATAGCTATAATTTATAGTTCTTTCTTTCATACCAAAGTCTGTGATTCTGGTGATCCCTCAAACGTGTGAGAGAGGTAAAGCAATTTCGTAGGTAAGAAAAGTATATACTTTATTTACAGCACATGGGTGAATCTCACAAAACCGGACAAAACAGAGTCCTGCTAATTCTCTATATATTTCTTTATTCTTTTTTCAAGTTTTTAATAAAGCTAAGGAAGTAAATTTTCTGAAACACGTAATTTATTCGGTATTCATGAATTTTATTTAACGGATTTGGCTCCGTAAAATAAGTTTTTGTCATTTTGGTCTCTGTCCCGAATTGCCAATTTCGAGAAATATTCATGAAAAAACATTATTTCTGCAGATACAATAAATTTTTTTAATAAATAGTTAACTTTTCGAAAAAGCGCACTTATTTTTGTGTTTAATAATACAATTTTCAATTGCAAGTTGATACAGTACAGTTCCTGATTTCCTCTCTTCCGAAACGAGAATTGGCTACCCATGATGCCATTACTCATGATTAGGATCATTACATGAGCCTAATAATTCCGGACTCGGACAGCGATATCCTTGTATTTCAATTTGGAGCAATTTGTGCGAGTGTTGTCTTTGTTTTCCTTTTTTTTGTAATGGTGCAATAGCGGTTAAATAAATTCATTGTTTCGTCTCGTATTTTCACGGGTACATATTAGGCACAGCAAGTTGGTGAGGCTTTGTTTTTGAAGAAATGTATTCCGGGAAACAGCACTTCACCATCTATCAATACCAGATAAGCAATATTTCAAAGTTTAGGCTTTAGATTTATCCATTGGTAAAGTAATAAAAGCAGACCGAAGTATAATTGAAAAAATAATTTCAATAATAACATTTCGGTAGCGTTACAGAAAACGTACGAGCCGTTCATTTATTTATAATGGGCCAAAATAGACATTCATAAAGTATCGAAAATGAACAGCATATTTAAAGATATATTTAGTATCCTCTATGGATACTTATGTTTGTGTTCGGAATATTTGAGCACAATTGACGTCGGCCATCGATTATTTCCCCAACTGATAGCAATCATAAAAATTTTCCGTTTGGTATTTATTTGAATTTAAACAAAGATATTAAATGAAAAATGATATATAAAAAAATAATTTTCAAAAGTGTAAAGAGTTTACCAAGAAAAATTCTTTAAAAATTATATGTGATAACTGTATTTTATATCAGGAAGCAAGTCGCCATGACGTTATCGCATTGAGCGACAGCACTATTGAGAAATATAAGAAATCACCGTGTTTAAATATTTAAATCAGTCTGATTACCAAATAAATTGCCTGTACTACGGGCAGGCATGGAATGAACAAGTTCCAAATCTTCAACTTTTATCCCATTTTAAAATAAAATATGGGAAATCTGTTATTTATTTTCATATTAACGGACAAGCAGTAACCTAAAAATATTATAAGTGAAAGTAATGTCACTGATAGTACTACTTGGGGTATAATTTTGGAATCGAAGAAGTGTCAGCAAACCGACGGAAAATTCGGCGACACATTGAAATCATACAATTTAAGAAATATAAGATGCAAAAAACTCTAAACAGCATAAAATATGATAACAGAACAAACTCTGGCTCGATTTCCTCCTCCACGCATTACAACCCGAGACCGCTGTGCAATTCTCTTGAGTTTTGTGCAAGACCTTTACTTGTCAATCCTACATCGGATGCAACGTGGATGTTGGCATTGGCACCCCAGCTCTTTACTAATTTAAATTTTACATTATTTCACATGTGTTCCTACTATTTTTCTTCCAATAACTGTGGATTCAGTTTTGCTGAAATAATTTCAATTTATATTTTAATCTCCTTATTATTTTTTTTTAAATCGAAAACGCTGATCACTACTGGTTGATTCACTGACTCTGGAACACTTTTGGTTCTACCACTTCAAAATGAAACTTTTACCACCATTACTCTAAAAAGATTAAAAATGATTCATTTTCATTAATTATCTCACAATTAAAACTTTACATTATATCCGTCACCATGTGCATCATTTCCGTCACGGCTATAGTAAATACCGAAGTAAAGACTACGAAACACAAAAGTAGGTTTTTCGTTAGATATCAAGTATAGTATTTTGGATCGAAAAAATTAAAAAGAAAAAATTCACATTGCTGCAGTAAAAATAAAATTTAAGTGGCCTAAATCTTGAAAAAAAGCTATTTTTGTGTTGAAAAATGTAAGTAATATTTGAACTTTCCATTAAGAATGGGTGACAGAAATGACGCAAATTCAACAAACTTTACTGAAATAGCCAAATACAAAAACTTGGAAAATTAAATATTAACATACATGTTTTGTGTATACAATCATTTTGTTTAATTTCAAAAATTTTTGTTTTTAAAAACTCTTTTTGTCATTGTGTCCCGTTTAGTGAAAGACACCCGTACGCGCTATCTTACTTTTCTCGCCAATAAAATGAAAAATTATGTCAGTTGTGTGTGAAAAAGAGAACACATTTACTCAACAATATTTATTTTCAAAGTAAAATATTATCAAAGCGTATTTTCTGAAATTTCAAATATATTGTACAGGATATTGCACTATGAAAATTTAAGCGTTGAAGCTGAATGAACTGCTTACGCATTCTCAGGGATGCTTAGGAGACAAATACGAATAGCTAATCCAAAAGTATTAAAGAATACTTTTAGAATAATCTCCAGTTAATGAAGAATGATTGCAACATAAAAATCAATACTTTCTCATTTTGGTTATGTGAAATAACAGCATCCTTCAAAATTATTCATATATATATATATATATATATATATATATATATATATATATATATATATATATATATATATATATATATATATATATATATATATATATATGTATATGTATATGTATGTATATATATATGTATATATGTGTATATATGTGTATATATATGTATATATATATATGTATATATGTGTACATGTATATCTATATATATATATATATACGTAAATTATCCTATGTTGGTTGAAGTATGAAAATTCCATTGCAACACATGCCATTTTCTATAGTAGGGTGAATCGAAAGATTTATTTTCGAAATCTTTCTTCCTCGATGCCTTAAAAGTCATATGTTGTTATAAATAAGACGTGCGTAAAATTTGAATGCGCTATGGAAACGTTTTGGGTAGCGGATCCAGCTTGAAATCTAAAAATACCTGAAAAATATAGCTTTGTAAAAATCGAACAAAAAAACCCCTTCCCAAATTCTCAAGCCCCTGAGGTTTTAAAAGTTGCATTCTCTTATGAGTAAGATGTGTGAAAAATACGGAGAGGTTACGACAATCTTTAGGAGTTGCACATCGAGCTTGCACTCTGGAAATCCTTTAAAAGTGTGCATTTTTTTAAAAAATGATGTGGAAAGCGAATTTCAGTTTCTTAATTATTTAATCCTTTTAAAATATATAAAAAGAGATTCTGAAGCTTCCGTATGTAGCTGTTAACTGGTATATTCATAATAATCGTTTATTATATTCATAATTATCGTTGTATGTTACGCTTGGTTTTTATAAGAGCAATGAAGCACCTTTGGACAGTGCTTGGGAGGGTGAACACCTCTCTCGTTTGAGATTGTTGGGGTTCAAGTAGTCTAAAGGGAGATGGCACACGTCAAATCTGCCGTGGCTCTAATGTCCCCCATGTTCAAGCGATACGTGTGGAGGTGCGAATCCAGGTGCTAGGTCTCTTATCTGGAATTGGTTCAAAATTCTGAGACCCTCACTAGGGGCAACGTTGCCCAGCTTACTAGTCTCCTCAATTGTGAGATGACCAACATCTCTGGCCCTCGTAGCGGTCAAGTATGTAGTCGGCAGTTGACCTGGCGATTGGAAAGAAAAAAAAAACTAGTATTGTATTTCAAACTATCTGAAATAAAAGACTTTACCGCTGACATAGAAGCAAAAGAGGCTTACTTCTTTCAAAAAATTATATGCTTAATATTTAACTAAATCCTTCTAGAATTAAACATATGTTGTATGTATGCGAACGACGCCAATATCAATAAGAAAACAATTGTTTTCCTCCTTTCAAAGCTTTATTGAACTTTTTATATGATATTATTAAAAAGCGGTTGCTTTTGCATGAAATATAAATGCATAATACCCGAAAATCTTATTCAGAACATTAAATCTTTTTCAAGCGGTATCACTTTTCGTTTTTCATAGCGGTAACAGCTGAAGTTAACGCCGTGTTTTCATTCGTTGGAAATTATCAGAAATTTAATAGTAAAAGCATCTATAAATTTTAATGCTTCAGCTCAGTACTAAATTTTAATGTTACACAGTAAATCTTTGAGTGAGAGTCATGACTTATGGCTTACTAAAACGTAAAAATTTTTGATTCTTTAAATATTTTAAATTTAGTAAAAATAGGAAAAAAATACAGTATACTTAACAAGAGGGGGGGGGGTTCAAAAAGTGGGGGAAGAAGTACTTTAACGAAAAGGATTTTTCACAAAATCCAGAGATAAACAAATATAGCAATGAATTTGGGACAGATCATTTTTCAACATAGACTTCATGGGCATCAAAGAATTTGTTCCATCTGCATAGCAATCTTCGAAACCAGCGTTGAAGAAATCAGAGCCCACCTCAATGAGTCACTTAACGACGGCGTCCTTAACGACTGCGTCTCTTCCTATCAACTGCTTCTTCAACGACCTGAAGAGATGGGAATCACTGGGTGCAAGATCCGGGTTATAGAGAGGATGTTTCAATGCATTTAATCGGAAGCGCTGCAGCCAACAACTTGGAATCTAGTGGAATTTGATTGCTGTGATCGTCTGTTGTACCTGGACATGGAATTGCATTCTCTTATTGAATATATGCACTCGTAAGAGCTCTTGTTACCTTACTTTTTGAGCTATCTACGTATAACTTATTTAACATTAAATGCACTTAAGGGCAATAACTTTAACTAGAAACAAAAATTGCAGTGAGTGTTAACATACACGTTATTTTCGATAAAGAAATCCTCAACACAGTTAAAAGTCGTCTTTTTGATTAAGCACAACACGGCTGTTAAGTTTGTTAGAACAAAATTATGTCGTCAAAGAAAGTATCGTTTATTTGTTAAGAATTAATTTAGTTAATTTATTAATTTAAATTCCTATTTATCATTATCATACCTATTTCCCATCTGTCATTTTTATCTACTTATAATTTTTCATTAATTTAGTAATTTGACTTTTAAAATAATATTTTAGGTATTTTTTCGGCAATACTATACATATTTTTAAGTCTAGATTTAAATAAGGTAACTAAGAAATAAACTTCATAACTTTATAGCAAAATGATTTTTTTAGAGTTTCTGGCACTTGAACATTTTACTGTACCATGCAAGCGTGCTATACAGTGTGCTGCATCTTCAATTCAAGGAAAACCAGAAATTCTAGCATAATTAAGAGAGAAAGAAAAAATTATTTGTGAGTATAGACCAACTTGTAATATTCCGAGTTTATTATTATTTTTTATGACAAATAAAGAAATTAGTAAAAGAAAAAAAAAACGAATACACGTATTTTGAAAAAAGAAACTTTTTTCTTTCGCTCGTTGCATGATTGTAAGTCCCATTCAGACCCATTTCATTTCCTCGGGTAACTGCTGTGCGCTTTAGATTTCTCTCATTTTAAAACAATATTCGAAGGATGTATTTACAATTTTTGTAAAAAAATCATAAGAAGGTACTTATTGACAAAACGAAAGTTTAGATTTTTCAAAAGGTCACCCTTCTTCAGCTGTAAAAATGTCCGTCATTCACAAGAACTGAAAGTTTAGAACTGAAAAGCAATCAACAGAGGCCGTTGTCATTCGGAAAAAGTAAAAAGTAAGAACTCAGAGGAAGTAAAAGAACACACACACAACGAGGAAGAGGGAGAGAAGAAAACAGCTAAAAGAGGAAAGTTGGACAAAAAAAAAAGTTCATTTAATAAAATCAAATAAATAAGTAAAATAAAGCAATAAAAATGAACAAAATTATTGAATCATAAACTAATGGTGAATCTTGTTTGCAACTGAAGAAAGGTAGAGCTTTCGTATGAAACAAAATCATCTGTTTGTCGATAAATACCTTTTTTGTGTGTTTTTTTATTTATATTGAAAAGGAGTAAATTATTGCTTAGGTAATTCGTGGAAGGTACTAAATAAAACAACACGTACAGCGTTAAAGTATTAATTTTGATTCAATACTTTCTTGCAGGGATCATTGGCGTAACAGAGGGGGGGGCTAGGGTGGGCTTAGCCCACCCTAAGATCACAATTAGCCCACCCTAGAAAAATGTTAACCTTTTCCCGATAAGTGGTGAGAATTAACCAATCACACCAAAAAATCCATTAATGTGAAAAATTGAAAAAAAAAAAAATTGCAAAAGGTCATATTGTAAAGTACTAACTAATTCTGCCATTTCTGGCGTAACTTAATGGGAATGGAGATTTTTTTCGAGGAAGCAAGCTAGTGTGATTCCCCATACTGAGACTGAGGGCCAGAGGTCAAAGAAAATCCCTTCTCGGACCCATCTTTTTACTTTTTTTCTCTCTTGCTGAGCGGGGATACATGAGAGAAGATAAGTAAACGGACTTTCATTGGAATGACGGAAGAGATCGAGCGGTGAGGTATGGTTTCATCAATGAGAATTGAGAGAGATGAAGTCATCTACATCTATCTCACTTTGCTAGAAGACTATTGTTGTGTGCGCATGCTACCATGAATATGCTTTCAGGAGACTGACTAAAGATACGGGACTAATACTAGGAGGGTTGTAAGCGGGGCCTGATTATAATATTTTTGTGTTCAGGGCACTTTCAAAATTTAAAAAACGCCCACTTTATTCGGGTGTCAGTCGTCGTACAGCAAAGTTGCGTATACAAATCGTTTACGATTGAAGTACACTTTAATTTGCTATGCATCAAAATTGCATAAGGGACCATCTCCATATTAAAATTCGCACCAACTTCCCCCCCTCCCCCAACAGCAACACCTAGATTTCACTTCAAATTTAAAACATTAGCGCAGTTTAGCCCCGGATACCAATTTTCAATAAATTTGAACTGAAAATTAGTGACTTATGAGCTTCCAAAATCCCCCCCCCTATGTTAAAATATTTTTTCATATTTTAATTCATATCTCATAAAATTGATTATAAGAAGAAGTATCTGAATTTTGTTCGTACTATTAGAAGTAAACGACCCAAATATAATTTACTATCATTATAATTTTTAATAAAGTATTAATATGAATTATGGATTATTAATTTAATATTAGCAAAAATTATGAATAGCGACCTAGCCAAATTTCGATGGAAATAGATGCAGAATGTAATATTACATGGCTGTGCAAAATTTCTAATTTAAAACCAAATCAAATGTCCTAATTTTTGTGTAAAAAAGAAGGAAGTTTTTTTATCAGTTTGAAACCTTAATGTATAAAGTATAATAAACTGTTTTGTTTCAATTGCCCTTTAGCTATCACGGCGCGGTGCCAGATCCTCCTATAGGACGGCGATGGGTGAAAGGGAGCAACTTCACCACTCACTCCCACCCCAAGCACTGATGAAGCCGGTGCTGCTTCACATTCCGTGTTCATTACGGGAACGGCGTTTAGTGACTACTAGGCCACTACGCCGGCCCGTTGCCAGATGATTCAACAAAGGGCGCATTGCTCCCAGGATGACTGTGCATTTTCAAATGTTTTCTTCAACCCCCACCTTAAAGGTCTTTTAAGTGTTATGAAAGCACCTTTTTAACTACTTTATTTTATTGATTTTACTAGTTTCACTGCGTGTGTTAATAAAATTTCAGTGGGGGCAAAATGTCCTAAGAAGCTAAATTTTTTTGAATAATTTTTGTGATTGACTTAATTTTTCGTTATGGAATTATCGTGATATCTTACCCATTGTTAGTGATTCTGATGCGTTTTAAAATTTTCAAAGAAGGCTGAAAAGTGTTTATGATTTTGGTTTGTCTGTCCATCTGTTCTATCTGTCCATCTATGCTCTAACTGCAGTAAATATGCATCGATTGCTAAAATTTTATATATGTTATATAATTTATGGTGTATATAGGATTGATAGCTCTTTACAGGAACACCCAAAAGAATTCGATACATACTACTACGGTTCTACGGGTTGTCATTCTTCAAATCGTACTTCAAAGATATTCGGCAATTTCAAATAACACAAGATTGGTTTATGTTATTAAGGATTTCAGAATAAACCTCTCCACCGAAAATAGCGTTTCCTTCATTTATAGTTCTTTTAATGGAGCACCCAAATGTACAGTCACTCTGGAAATTTGTGGAAGGGAAATAGAAATCAGTGGACCCTGGAACATAAAAAAATACCTTTTTGTTATGGAAATCGCGATGTAGACTTTTAATCCTGAAAAGGGGCTATCCGATTAATCATTTAAAATAATAGTCTTTACAGGGTTCCATTGAGACGAAATTTAGATCTTTTTTATGGTCTCCTCACAAAATTACAATCAATTAAAACGGCCCCTTCGCAAAAATACAATATTTAAAACAACTCTTCATTGCCATTTTACATAATCTTTTAATTTGTTTTGTAAATTATTTTAAGAAAAATGTGACTATTACAAAAATTGTTATGAAAATTCACAAAAATAGAGGTTGAAATTCGCAAAAATATGTTTTCGCAGAAATGGACCCTTGAAAAAATTCGTAGGTCGACCCTTGCTTTATGGTCGATATTATTTTAACCATTATTATATATACAGCGTGTCCATAATTATACTTTAAATGTGCGAGTTGTCTGTAGCAAAAACTATGCTGCAGAATTGCATGAAAATGGGGAAATGAAATACTGAAACGATGGGAAGTTTACGAAGAGGAAAAAAAGACAATGAAATGCAACTATTTCATGGTGAAGTCTAGGTGCGACTATTATGCGGGGTAATCTGCTACATAATATTGTACAAGCTAATGCGTTATAACATTACTGGTATAATAATAAAACTAGTAACGTACCAAATGTTTCCAGATTATCCGCTGTATTTTAAATATTCTTTTCCTCAAATGCACACAAAAGAAAGGCACTTTTCTCTTTATAGTAATATTTTTAGACTTCAAAGAAAGTCAAATTCGTGAGTGCGATTTTTATGTGGGGAAAATATTTTGAAGATTTTTATCTGCTTCAAAACTGGGGTGAGACTATAAGCGATTGTTTGTTTGATTTGTGTGTGATTATATGGCAACTCTATGCTAAAGCGATCTGCCAAAGATAGGGGGGTGCCTTGGTAAGAGGACCTTCTAAGGGATTCTAACGCGTATTCAGGTTACATCTGGAGAAAACTTACCAAAACTCCAGACCGTTACATCGACAGCCGCGCGATGGGATCCGAACCCGGGACCTTCACACTTCGGCCGTCTACCATTTTCAGTGACATAACCACTGTGCCATGGTGGGGCCGACTATTAAGCGAGGGCAACTATTACGCGAATAAACACGGTATTCTGAAATTTTTAACAATATCTTGTTTAAATGGAAGTAAGACAATATCATTTTTTTCGGTCGTGTAACATCAATAATCATTGGGGTTTTTAAACTTGATTTAATTTTGAAAATACGTACTTGTCGTATACTTCACTGGTTGTAAAGCAGGATTTAAGAACTTTTAAACTTTTGAAATTGATTTTAAATTCAACTTTATCATTTTTTTCAAATCATTTTTCTGTCTACTTTGCAAATTTGAGAGAGGGGTAAAATTTTTCCAAGGGGGTTTTTAGGAGGGGAGATTTTTTCGGGGGGGGGCACTGCCCCTCAAGTGCACCCCCTTGAGTACGAGCTTGGCACTGTGGGATGTATGATAAACTAATACTAACTTAGATCTACTACCGCGAAGATAAAGGGGGCTGTAGCCCACCCTAGAAAATCAGGCCAGTTACGCCAATGGCAGAGATGTAATTAGCGAACTCCTCAGTCATGTCCTGCCCTAAAATTCTTTTAACAAAGGCATATAAAGATCATATTCAATTTTGAGAAGTTCTACCCTTCCACTGCCTCCGAAAACTTAGTAGCTGTTTTACAGTAGTATATTAACCCTCTCACTGCGTTTTTTTTTTTTTTTTTTTTTTTTTTTTTTTTTTGTGAAAATAGGTTCAAAAATTGCTTATTTTTTGAAGCTAGCTTTGAAAAGAGCGCGCAAAATGCTACAAAAAAATCTTGTATATTTCGCAGAAATAAGGACAACTATCGCCATCTGTTAGCCCACATCTAAATAAACATCACAGAAAGTCGAAATGAAACCATGAACGGGAAAGAGCGTGTTGCTCAGTTAATTGACGGCTAAAATGCATCCCCGCGGAAATCGTAGGTTGCGCAAATTTTTCTACTTCTACGTGGCCCGTGGATTTCGCGGGATGCGCAGCGAGGGGGTTTTAACACATATGCAAATGCTAAATTGAAGCTATTGAGCAACATACAATCGCTAGGAAATACAGTGCATTAGGGGGAGGGCAAATTGAACTACTTCTGAAACCAATTTATGTTTATGCCATTCTTTATATAACGTACAAAACTTTAGTCTCAACATCAGAGCTCGAAAATTGTTTTATAAAAGTACATTCTAACTTTAGAAAAGATATGCAGATAACGTTCCAAAAGAAAACTGAATGCTGTAAAGAGCTAAAAATGCTTAGACAATCTATGTTTGCATGTATATTCAAACTAACTTCAACCAACTTACAGAATGCTGTGAAAAAATGCTTAGCTTATGATTGTCTGTATCTACTCAAACTAATTTCAGCCAACTTTAAAGTTAGTTTAAATATTACACTTTAGACAAAAACAATGTAATTCTTAGAATAAACGGGCAACAGCAAGTTATCACTTAATAACCAATGCATTTGAAGATTTTCTTTTTTAACTTTCATCAGTTTAATGTTTATAACTTCATACAGCGCGGAATGAACATCCTTATTATGAAAGAACTGACTCGTAAAACCGATGTTTTGAAATATTCTTCGAAATAGCTCTCAAGAAAATGCATTATTTATTGAAAGTCCTTTTGCATGACAAAAGACTACGATCGAATATATTAATATGAAAGAAGTGTTTAACTCTTTTGAAACTTTTAATAGGTGGGTAAAAGAAATGGAAGTCTTTCCCTTTTAAACTTTTAGAAAGAATCCTAAAGTATGTCGTTTAGTGAAATTCTGGGTTATGTATCTTAAATGTATTCACCATTTTCTAGTATTATTCAAGCTCAGATTCAAATGTAATTACGTCAACTAAAAATTACACCTCATTGGTTAAATAATACATAACTTAGTCGAATCCACGCTTATTATTATGCATTTAGAATGGGACTTATTTTTAAAAGGTTATCCAAATTTGATGCGTCCTGGTGCGCATAGAAGCTATTTTAATTATATGGAAAAATGTGGTTAACAATAGTTTAAAAGTATGTGAAGTGCATTGAAAAATATGCGATATTTTATTTTGTTTCTTAGGTTTTAAAAGAATTATATGCTTTTACAAGTATAATGGTTGATTCGATGCAAGAGACAACTTTTATCCTATTTGCGTATGTGCAAATCATGACTTTATTATTTTATTTTACTACATTATTATGTCTCTCCCTAATTTGAACGGTGTGCACATATTTCTAGTAAATACTAATGAAGCATTGCATGTTAGTCGGCATGGAATGCAATTTCTAATAAATATGGTTTGCTTCGTGGCTACTCAGACACTAACGTGTATGCAGAGAAGAGCGTGTATGTCAAATCTGAGGATCTAGCTGGTCTGAAAGTTGGATGACAAAGAGTGAAGATGGGATCAGTACTTGAACTTTTGGACTACAGTCACATGCTTTTTCCCATCAGTTGCGTAACATCAGACTAAATTTTGTATGCCTCGCATACACAACGAATTTTCATGTTTCTCTCTCATATGTACAGTCCCGGATAAAGACAGCACGGGGCCTGTAGCAAATGTTATCAAGGGGTCCCATGTTCATTAACGCACCAAGAAAGTTCTTTTTTTTTTTTAGGGGGAGGATTTCAAACTCACATTATAGTAGTATAGATAAATTAACCGAGAAAATAAATAGTGCTAATTATATTGTAATTTATTTTTAGTGTGAATTAATAAGTTAGTGGGATTGCTATAAATAAAACTAAAACAACTTCAAACGCGTTAAATCTGGGAGAGGTTTATCCCAATCCTTCCTCCCCTTTGGGTGCGCAAATGTCTAGGTTTTGTGCGATAATAAAATAAAACACAACTTTTACGAACTTTTCTTAATTTCATATGAGCAAATTGAGCTAACATTAAACAAATCAATTTCTCCAAGTAAATTGGTATGCAGAAAAAATGCCCCCCCCCACAGTATAAAGTTCTCATTTTTTTAGGGGGAGGGGATACAAGGCGGGGGGCTAAATAGATAGCGAGACTGACGATGTTTAAAGGAATTTATAACTACAACTCGTTTTTTTATGAATGTTAATATACATGGGAACACATTTCGAGTTTCTAATACCACCCCACCCTACCCCACCTTTACTCATGCAAACATATAACTTGACAAGTTTACATATATACAATAATAATTGTTTCTGTAAAATTTTTAGAGCCTTCGACAACAAAATATACTTTAAACTGCGAGTTTAAATATAGTTTTTTCCCCTCTAAAAATACATGCTTGTAAAATTATTCCATTATTGGAAGGTCTTTACTAATACTACTTTGCAGATTTTTAATTTCATGTATTCAATGGATTAATTCATAAGAAATCAAACTGCGGATAGGCAGATCAAGCGCAATTATACTTTCGCTTTTCAAAATACACTGCGTGAACGGAAAGCATTCAAACTGCACATGCGTACAGAGGGTCACTGTTAATTCCACATACAGCTTGGAGCACCTCTAAAAGCTATTTCGTTCGAGTTCTAGAAGCATGCGCGCATTACTTTTCAACCTACCTTCGTAAAAATGGTATAAAATATTTTGTTTTAAAATATGCCAATAAGGGGATTGTATCTTTCCTAAATAGAATAATCGATATATTAAATAATAAAAAATTCGGATAAAACATTCATTATCGCATTACTTTCAAATGTTTATGCAGCATATAATAATCTTAAATGTGATCAAGTATTTCGTGAGTTTCTTTATGGAGCAAGAGCATCAGAAAACACTCTGTTTTCAGTTTGCCTGGGGTTATGGCTTCCCGGATACCCCGACCGTCTTGTCTTTCTCTAAAGATCCTCCCCATTCTAATTATTATATCCGAACGAACTTACTGACATTCGCGACCTTGACCTGTGGTTTCGACCGCTCAAAAGCAATTATTTTATATTTAATGCTGTTAATTTCCGTGATTACTATTATTATTTATCAGAACTGCTGATTCTCAAAATATAAAAAATGGCGTACATTTTTATATCTAACCATTATTTGAAATAATAATTCGACTGTGTTCAAACACTGTAAAAAGTAAATAAATAAATACATAAAAATAAAGCAAACCAAACACATAAAGCTCCCTAAAGATGGCTTACTCCCTATTTCATACATCTTCGAATTTCGCCAAAGACGCCCCCTTTACTCTAAGACAAAATAATTTTGGAGCGGCCTAACATCCGATTCAATACCATTCTCATATTTACAAAACAAAATAAGTTTACATTCAATATTTTTAAAAAAGTTATAGGTTAATTCCTACTTTACGGTGCTACTTGGCATGTTTTCAAAAATCGCCAATATGGCGCGTTTTCCCGTCTTGTCTAAGTAAATATATAAAAGTCGCCAAGATTACCACATTAAACTTTTTAATCTCCTCGTTGGATAAGAAGCACCGTAAACTAGGAATCAACGAAATTATCGTTTCGAGGGGGAATGTCTTTTTTATGGGACGCGTTTTTTCCTACATTCCTATGGACCTAAGCTCTGGAGGAAATGCAGAGCCTCAACTCGCTTTCCAGAGAAAATCTTCAGAAATAGCCACAAATAGTTCCTGTATATTGAGTCATTTTCAAAGTTTGATTACAACTTCATTAAAAAATTCATTTGATTTATTACAGCAAAGCTCCTGAACTGATCGTGGCCAGTAGGCTACACCGTCTACTCAGCCTAATGAATAATCCGGACTACTGACGCATTAATGCAATTTTGTGGGTGGAGGCAGTTAGGTGGAAGATTCACATGCACATCCATTTTATGGAAGTAAAATCGAATTGTTTACATTAATTTCATTTTTCTAGGGAGGTGCATTCGCCCCCCCTCCGACCACTTGCCATTAATACTTTCTTGAACGTGCCCTGACTCTGTTCTTTATATTTGCACTTAGTTTTCTTTCTATATTTGTTTAATTCTTGATTAATTCAACAAAGGGAAAGACAAACTTGTAACATTATAGGTAAGGAATGCATTTTTTAAAGGCCATACATAGGTAGGTAGTCCTATATACTAAGAGTCTGGATACCCACTCGTACGAGTTGCGATTTTTCTCAACAAAAAGATAAAAACCTGCTCGATTTTAATAGCACTGTAGTGTTAATGATGAATAGGTTTTTTTTTTTTTTAATTCTGCCTTTCCCGCCGTTTGGACCCTTCCTGATTTTTTTTTCTGGGTACTGCATTTTTTGTTCCTCTTTGTGTTAAAAATACTCTCGCGTGTATCTCTTGTCTCTGTCTTTGGCATACTCATTCAATTTAGTCTAGGTAATCAATATATATTCTTTCAATGAGTTATCTACAATTGATTTACAGTTCTATAATAGAGCTTCAAAAATTATCTTATAAAAAAAAGAAAGAAAGAAAGAAGGAATTGTGATATTTATCTTTTGCTTAAAATGCTAGATCTTTGGGGGAAGGAGAAATACTTTCAAACTACACTACTTATGTTATATGACTAATCCGGCATTACATGTGTATCAAAAACAACGCATTATATAAGAAGTAAAATATTTAACAACAGGGAAATCAAGCGAAAAATGTTTCACTTCTGCAATTTGTTTTTAGAAAATTATTTTAAAAATCTTATTAAATATCACTTAAACACTTGGTTCATCTTAGCAAACTCTTCCCATTTCACTTCTGAGCTGACACTTAACTTATCTTTGAAGCTTTATAAGAGAAAATAAATTGTTACACGAAAGTTACTCATAGTACATAAATATCCTGATACCTCTAGAAGTTTTTAAGAAGGATTCTAAGATGAGGGACAGGAAATATTTCGGTTAAACGAAAATGCGAATGGAATCTAAATAAAACAATACTTTTTTCCTATAAAAAGAATGGGTAAGCGTAAAGTGAATCTCTTAAACTGCAGTATTATTGCTGTGCACTTATCTGCTCGATTAGACGAGAACACACACACACACACACACAAAAATAAAAATTCCACATATTTTAATCGATAATATTTTCTTTTCGTCTTTTCAGTATTAGAGGTACATATGAAAAATTAAGTTACAGAGAAGAACACTCATTTACAAATTAATACGTCCTGTAAATTGTTTTTCGTTAGTTCATTTGAAAAATATCTGTAAATATTTGTGAAACATTAGTGCTGTATCCTTGTCCTTTTTGCATTATAGTGTAATTCAAGTTTAAACCATTCTAAATTGCCTAAAAAGCTATTTCCAAAACATACTGAGTTATATATGTTTTTAGTAAGCTGGAATAGTTTATTATAACTCTAAAGCATAAATTACTCAAACAGTAATTTTAAATATAATGCTTAACCATTCTGTATTTGAAACGAACATTTACCTATCACGTGGTATCTGAAAACGGCACTGTTTTATAATTTCATAGTTATGTATTTTAGAGAGTTTCAGTACACACTTCAACTAAAACATTCTCATTAAAATTTATCCAATTTGCAAAGTATGTCTTACTGAAAACAAATAATTTTAACTCGAAATTAAAGTATTGAAGTTTTATTTAGTTATATGAATGTAATTATTCTTTATGAAATGTTAGAAATCAAATATTTACGGTGTAAAAAGATGAATAAAAGCTATCTCTTCTACTACAGAGCAAAATCAAACTCCAGAATTTTCGGCATTTTTTGGCTCGAAATTTGCATTATTTGCAGTGGATTATTTGCAGTGGCATATTATTTGCAGTGGATTATTTGCAGTTTCTTGTTGACGGAAATATGAAGAGGACATCGGAAACGCTTTTCCGTACTTTATCCTCTTTTTGCAGGAACACGAGATGAAAACTATATGAAAATCCATTGAGCATGTACAAGTAAAAGTGGTTTTTCCGTACGAAAAATGTAAATGAAGAAAATCTTAAATTACTCTTAATGTGAAAACCCACTTTTTTCTTCAATCAAAAATTTAAATAACAAAAAACATTTTTCTAAGACAAAATAATTACCGTTAACTTTTCACTGTAAAGTTGAATTGCCATGTTTTAAACGGACCGTTGCTAATCCCCCCCCACACACACACACCGAAAAAAAAGAAAAGGTAAATCCACGACCTTCCAAAAAGACTAAGAAAGGTAAATGTTTTCAAAACTTCAATCAAGACTTTTTGAAATATTATCAGGCGATGCCTGAACATCTTTTCATTGAGCACGACTTTTAGTATTCACAAAAAGTTCACACTTTGTGCGCCTTCTATTTGTGTTGATAGGAGAAACTTCTCAAATGGTCCGTGGCAAAATGGAAAATATATGTTTGTTGTTTTCTATAGTCCTCAAAAAGGAGCTTCACATTAGCTCATATAACTTAAGCAAAGTCTGCAATGGCGCAAAGTGTTATGCGCAAGCAAAGTCTTTTTTTTTCCCTTTCTCTTTTTCAGGAAGGGGGATACCCCCCTTAGCATCTTCCCTGACTCCGCCAAAAATCCCAACGATTTTTAAACGTTAAACAATTTAATGCAACAAATAAAAGCTGATGGAAAGTAATAAAAAAATAATAATATTGAAGGAAAGAAAAGTATATGTTATTTTCAAACTTTATTCCCTCTCTGCAAATAGTACTAAAGATATTGAATCATTGCCGAACGGAATTGTATGGTGGGTAAAGCACCGTACTAAGGTTTCGGGTACAACTACCGGAGGCCGGGGGGAGGCCAACAATTCTGGCCTGTTGTGGCCAAAGCCTTCAAGGTAGCGGTCGGCCATTGCGAAAGAAATATATATATATTGAATCATTTGAATGTCAAGGGAGTGAATGTAGGTCATGGCTCGCAAGGAATAAATTACGCCTTGTTTAACTCAGCTTATATTTCAGCGTAAATTATTATGTTTATCTCTTTTCTTAATTATAATCATACAGCGAGAAATGAGTTTAACATTCAAATCCCTGAGGTTGGGTTTTCCAAGCAGTCTTGACGAATGCTTAACCCCTGTCCCTTTGGTAAGCAATTTCAAGCAAGGGTAGTCATGAAATTTCGATATTAACTTTTTCCAGTACTGCCAGAAGAACAACATTCAATTGATACTGTGGGTGCTTTAAATGAAAAAACAGGTTCAGTCTCTCCTGTTTATCGTGCATTTAAAAAAATTGGGAAAATTTGGGGGAAAAACAATGATTAACATAACGTCCTGATTTTGGAAAGTTCCGAATTTCAGGCGTTCGCATTTTAAACGTTTTATTCCAGTAGGACAGTTTAAGGACAGGAAGTTATACAGAAATTTGCCAAATTTGCATAAGCTTCATTTTATGAGCAGCATTCCGTAAGTTTGCAGAAAAAAGAGTTGAAATACTTTTTAATAGTAAAAGCTTTTGTTAAAAACTTGGTATGTAAATTACAAGAGATATAAATTACACGTAAAAGTGTGTCAAACATACTAGAAAACAATTACGTAAAGGCTGTAGATTGCCATGAGCTCGCACTGCAAATTAAAAAAAATATAATGCGAAATTTCATACATTTGATAAATTTAACGACACATTTGTGATTAATTTGACTTCATGTGTAACTATCCCTAGTAAATTATCTGTCCTATAAAAAATATTATGTGATTGTCATAATAACACAATGCAGCTTCTATCATATACTCAACAACAACAAAAAATTCTTTATTGGATTTAAAGGAACAGTTTAACATCGAAGGTGTGAAACCAACAACTTAAAATCCTTTATTTTCTAAAAGTCACTTAAAAAAAAACCTTCTAAGAATGGTAAATTTCTTTCAAAATAAATCAATCTGTAGTTTATTATAGACAGAACTTTTTAAAATGACTTAATTTTGGCTTTCCCTTGGTGAAGAGATTCATCACAACGTATGTCACACATAAATCTTCTTTATTCCAAGCAATTTCATTCGCAGTTTATTTTAGAAAGAAGCTATTTGTCAAAATGACGTCAATTGAGAGCATTTGTCGATGCATATTAAAGACTTGTCAGCAATGTATATAAATCTTAATGGAGCTCTGCATTCATCTAGAAATTTTATGGGGATAAAGTACAAAGAAGAATTTAGAAAATCACAATATTGTTTTGTTTGTGATATTAATTTTTAAATACATTTATAATGAAAATGATTTCTGTGAGAGATTATGCATATTAAACTACTGAGCTACATGTATGTTGTAATTCAGTTCATCACATAATTTCAACTAATTGGTATTTTGCTTTTGTATTCTAAATTTAATACTTTAAACCATTTCTTAATTCTCAATATTTTCTGTTTCGAAAGCTCATTACTTCCGATTAAAATATCACTTCACCTTAGAAGAATAATTCGTCTACCCCAGGGGTTCCCAAACTTTTTTCCCCCGCGGCACCCTTGTCAGGCTAAAAACATTTCGCGGTACCCGTTTCAGGCGAAATACATTTCGCGGCAGATTTCCTTTAAAGCAATATTAATATGAAGGTTAGAATGAAGCAGTTTGGATGGATTTTATGTTATTTTTTGTTTGTTTGTTTATAGGGCTAACTATCAAGAAAGTACTCTCTTGGGAAAGGGATATAGAATTTTGACAGTACCCCCATTTCAGGGAGTTCTTATAAAAGAGAGGCTTCAGGACAGTCTTGAACTTAACTGAAATATTTTTGTTTAAGCCCATTTAATGTTCGGCTTGGCTCACTTTCTTGGGGATACCGGTTCAGAGGAAATTATTTGATTATACTCCACCAAAACACTTATTATTATCTCCACGGCACCCCTGACATACGCTCGTTGCGCCCTAGGGGGCCGCGGCACCCAGTTTGGGAACCTCTGGTCTACCCTCTTAGTCTGTTTTCTTCGTGGTCTGAAAATATAGATCTTTCAGAATTTACACACGCTTTGAGGAAACTTAGGAGTCAATATTTCTATACTATTCCCTTGTTTAAGAGTCCTATTTCAAAAATTATTTATGTACTAGAAGACAAAGCCCGTTGTTGAGGCAATTACAACGGGCACTAGAAAAAAACATTTGACGAAAGCATGTGTACACTCAATATATTTAATATTCGTCCAGCTAACATATATAAGTTCATATTCAATTTTTATTATATACCCAAATCGCATTTCATGCTCTTCTGGAAATGTGGGGAAACTTTTGGCATTCGAATGATTTCGTTTTGTGTACGCAGTCCTTCTTCTATCCATGCAGACGATTTGTTTGGGAAAAAAATAAACTATGTAATATGGAAAACTATTTTAAAGGAATTGAATCACACTTTCCTTTCAAAGTCTGATGACCGTGGTGAATATGATTTCATGGCAATATACACCCTTTACTTTATTGTTTTCTAGTATGCTTGCAACAGCTCATTTTATCATGCAATTGATTCACTTCTTTTACTCTCGGAAAGAAAATGGAGCTCAAAATAGAAAAAAAAGGCTTAAAAATGGGGGGACCGGTGGATTTTCAGATTTTTAAAGCAGCACAGATTGCTTTTTATATTTTTATACAATGAAAATTTTCAAGCGGATCGTAAACGGTGTAGATTTTACTACGCTTTTTCTGCTTTTTGAACTTTTTAATCTTCTTGGAGTAATGGCGGTAAAATCTTTATATTGAAGTGGTTGCCCGGAATGATTACAGGGTGAGTCACGGATCAGCGTAACTATATAGTAGGATTATTTTCCTCCAATTGTCCACAGCGCCGCACTGCCTGTTAAAGTTCATTGGCGGTATTTTTGGCGTTCCTCGATGCTCTCGCCAACTTGGCTTTCTCAGTTTGTGCGCTCTTTTACTCAATTTGCATTTAATATTTCTGCTATTACATTTTTTTTCTTTTGACCGGCCACAAGGACGTACCCAGGGGGTTGGTCCAGGGGTCGAGACCCCTCCGAAATTTCAGTTTTTGTAAACAAAATAATAATGATGAAGTTTAGTTGTATAAAATTCTGCCTTTTCCACCGTTTGGACACCCTCCGAAATTTTTTTCTGCGTACGTCCCTGACCGGCCATACGTTATTGCTTATATCATACCTTCCTTTTTTAACTATAACAGATTTCACAATACTATGTTCTAAAGCAAGTGTTCTTTCAAATGCCAAAAATTGTTTGACAAAATATGAGCAAACACGCCAACGCGAATGATACGACTCAGACGATATTTGCGGTAAGGGAAAACTTCCGTTGCAACCCATTAAGCAACTTTTAATGGATTTTAACCTGATTTTTTCTTAATTGTTTCTCACCTGTTATTGCGGTCGCAAAATTTGCTGAAATTCTGCGATTCACAATGTTTTAAAAGGTGTTTTACTTAAAGCTTTTGTTTTTCAGCGATCAACATCATGTATGTGTATATACACATTACTTCTTCGTTGTATACATATTGCATTTTGGAAATCTTTAAAGTAACTTATTCAAAACTTTCAAATTTAATGTCTTAATACAGGACTTCTAAAAATAAATAAATAAATGCCATTCATTGAAAATAAAATTGTTACATAACTGTAAGAGTTTATTATACTACGATCAATTATGTATTTACAATGTTTAATGGACTCCACACGTGAGAAATATTTTCAAAGTGATTTGATAAATCAGAAGACATATGTTCAACAAGCAGAATAAATTAGACCATTTGTAAACTAAACTGAAAATAGACCTTGATGCATCTACCGCTAAATGTACTTCAGAGAATGAAAATTTGCCTAGGCGTTATATTTCAAACAGTGATGGAGGACCGTTCGGCGTCATCCTTATTTTTGTTCTTTGCTTAAGATTTGTAACCTTGGGTTTGATTTGATTTTAGGAATGTGACCGATTATTACACGAGGGATCTAGGCCGGTATGTGTGTGGAGGGGCGGTTGCTCTCTCCATGGGGGTCTTTCTAAGGGGTCCTAACCCGCTTTTAATCGAAGTTTCGGCGAAAACCACAAAAAACTCCGCACGGCTAGTCGACGGGCGTGACCTGGATTTGAACCAGACACTTCCAGTCTACCAGTTGAAAGCGCAATGCACCCGACCTCTTGTCGGACTTGTAAACTTGGTATTAATTGATTTTTATATCATTGATATAGTTGTTATTTTCTAATATAATTTTGTCTCATTTTGTTTTATTAACACTGTCGTCCTAGATTGTATGGAGGATAGCGTACCACTCTTTAGCATCATGGACCCAGGTTCGACACTCGTCGAACCTTGTTTTGGGGAGTGTCTATATCGACACTCAGTTTCGGCTTGGCTGTCAAATTGTCCGTTCCTTCATAGGAGGTAACATGGGACCCTTACTAGGTGTTCTCATAATGCAATAGCCAACACTTAGGACGTTGTGGGGAATAACTGGATGAAAAGTCCCTCAATCGGGAAAAAAAAATGTATATATATAATGTGAATCTACACATATATAAGTACTTTATACAATAAGAACATTTCTTTGTCAGTAATATTTTTTACTTTTGAAATATATTAGTGTAGTAAGTGTATAAACGCAAGGGGGACAAAAAAAACTACTTTATATACAGTCCGTACGTGGTTTATGGTGCTTATCACATTATTTCGCACAATGAATTTTGTTTTAGATCTAAAATAGAGAGCTAGATGCTGCAGTAACTTATAAAGGAAATTAGAGGTATTTCCAGACGAAGTGCAATTGTTTACATTTATTGTACGCATTATTTTTGCGGCTATTAAATAGAAACAATCGCATTTTATCACTTATAAAATAATCACAATAAAATCTTTAATTGCTGTCGATTTTTTGACAGCAGATTCCCTACTATATTTTAAAAGAAAAACCAATGCTATATGTTTAATAATAGCGGCAAAAATAATATTGAAATTATGTGTCGTTCAATTTAATTGCTTATAAATACTACTAGTATCTATGAAACTCGCGAAAATCTGCAATTTTTTTTATAATAATAATCAGTGGTACTAAGACACTACTATCTGTTTCAACAACTGATTATTCAATACGTCTATCAAAATAAGGATTAATCGATTAATCTTACTGAAGTAAATATTTTCAGAATATTACATGTTCATACACAGAGAAAAAATCTGAAAGACAGATTTTTTTTAACATATGAAATACAGTAGTATTTACTACAGGTGCCTTTTTCTCTTTTGTGTTTTATCGTTGCCAATGTACATAATTCTGTTTACATTATTTATAGTATTAAAAAATAGTGTTTACACAATACACTAATTATATTAATCACACTTTTTCTGTATGCAAACATTCTGCCAAAACATTGTATGAGCTTTAACAAAGGAGTGACCCCCCCCCTCTCCCTCTCCTCTCAAAAAAAAAAAAGAAAAAAAAAACACGAGAAAAAATCAGAGCAGTAATCCTTCCTTTTTTCCCCGTTTTTATTAAACTCCTAATTTTTTCTAATATGTCAAGTGCATAATACCGACTAAAAGCAATTTCGGTAATTTAAATTCAAAGATTTAATTTATGATGTAACTCTGTCAAATCCGTTATATTATATTGAGAATTCTGGTAAAAGAGGCGCATATATACCAATTTTATAAGCCCCTTCTAGGCTCATATTTTTCAGAATTATGGATACAAAAATGTCATATTTCGATGCTTATTTTCATACATACATATATTTTAAAACATAATAGCACCGTTCGCTGACAAAATTTCCAAAAAAATTATGTCAAAAAAATCTATAACTAGTGCCCGGGCTACACTCGGCATGATCCAGGCTGGTACATTTCGCCTGCCCGAGTTAAGCTCGAAAAAATGCAGGAAGAGGTTAATATATTTTTTAAAAAACATTAAACGTGTAAAAGCGCATGTTATTATTTTACAAAATCGAGCTTTTGCATAGCTTTAATTTTTTACCAAGGGCGGACACTGGCCAGACTAACTTTCGACACTGCAAGTATTCGCCACTTTATTATGACTGCACTTATCGTTGACCCTTCTGAAGGAATGAACCAAGTAACGACCAAGTCCATGTTTAGAGTTGATCCCGGGTCCCACAGTCGTGGTGTGCTGACACCCATAAAACCTAGGTAACACTCTTTCAAAGTTAACAGAAGCATCTATCCTTATAGTCTAAGAGCCAGCGACCGCCAGACCTTCGTCCTAGTATAAAAGCTGAAACTTTCTCTGCGCATACCCCCCAACAGAGGTAGGAACAATCGGCCACTATAAAGTTTGGATGACCGTGGCTTTGGCAGGTAACAGGTGGCAAAGGCGTATAAAATTGCAGAATATTTCCGTCATTTCATAAAGCTTAATTTTTTTATATGTTCTTCTTCGCAATACTAGAAATCACTTTATCCCTTGCCAGACACTTTTCCATCGTGGCAAACCCCCGCCAGACAACCTCAAAGTCATGGAAAACTGTTGTGTTCGTAAACTCCCGCGACGAAGTATCAAGCTGTCACAAAGTGCCAAGCACATTTTATACTGCTAATTCTGAACTTTCTTACGATGCTGCAGCGCGCTCGTAACACAATTACGTTTTCCATGACTTTGAGGTTGTCTGGCGGGGGTTTGCCACGATGGAAAAGTGTCTGGCAAGGGATAAAGTGATTTTTAGTACTGCGAAGAAGAACATATAAAAAAATTAAGCATTATGAAATGACGAAAATATTCTGCAATTTTATACACCTTTGCCACCTGTTACCTGCCATAGCCACGATCATCCAAACTTTATAGTAGCCGATTGTTCCTACCTCTATTGGGGAATATGCGCAGAGAAAGTTTCAGCTTTTATACTATGACGAAGGTCTGGCGGCCGCGTGCTCTTGCTCTATTAGAGGAACTTCTGTTAATCTAAAAATAATTAAAGCAAATTCTATCTTAAAAATCGAAATATAAATCTGCAAATTGAAAGAATAAGGTTTCCTGTCATACAAAATTAATTATTAATTTTCAAATCCGAGATAAACATTTTACTGTTATGATTAATATACACTATCTACCAATAGGTAATTAGACATCTCTCACATAGTACGCTATTTCCAAATCAGGTCTAATATATATCCAAACTGATCTATGATGTCCAGGACATTTAAAGAATATTATATGCGGAGAAAAATATACATGTGTAGGACATCTAAATTGCTACTTCTATAAGATATCCTTAGAGGGCTTATAGATATCTAATAGTGATCCGAAACCAGATATCTATTGGAAATGTATTTCTGATATCCATAAGAAATCCATCAATAGACATCTTATGCAGCTAATGAAATAGATGTCCCTTTGATATTTAAATGCCACCCAAAGCTGCAAATCTATTGGATGCATGTGTGTAACATCCAAAAGCCTTGCATTTGTAGACGTGTTATTTACATAGAAGATCGGATGGCTTTTGCAGATTGGAAATGACTGGATCTAAAACAGCAGCTGATCTCAATGACTACACACTCTCAGTTACACTGCTGCTGAGCTGAGCATATCAGAAGTGAAAATTTCTTTTCAAGCTTTCTAAAATTTATATTAATGCAGTTAAACAGGTTTTCACACATTATTGTATTTTTATTAACAAAAATAAACATTTATGAATGCTTATTCACATTTTTTACATTTGAAAATCTTTGTAATTTTTTTTTAATGTTTTTTTAAGGCTGAAAGGTTATTGCACATTTATTTATGATATTCTCATAATTTCACATATTTTTGTACGTTTGTACACATATTAACGCAATTTTTGCTGGGTTAGCATTGCAAAATTTTTCTTTTTAATTTAAAAAGAGGGAGGGAGCGTGCGCACAAGCCGGAACTTGACACAACTGGTATATGCGCACGGTATGCATCAGCGATACACATTTTTCTCCACGCGAAAAATTTTGCTCGATTTAATCATTAATTATATATGTGAATTTATTAATTATCAGTAATTGTGTACTTTCATTGTAATGAACAGTAATCCTATTTATTTATAATGAAGTATTAATTTATAATTCAAATTCAAATGCACTGTAGTATAGCACTGATAATTCAAATAATGTAGAGCATATAATTATTAACACTCTCCACATTATCAAATTAACTTTATTGAACAATTACTATATAGGTATCCAAATTAAGTAGAGTTTTTTAAATAAATAATCGAAAATTATAGCACTTCTCGAGCAAGAAAAAGTCTGCACTTATAGCACTGAAACATATAGATTGTGCAGAAAAAGTGGATATTTTCTAATATTTTGAAAGCATACGCTTTTTGTGAAAATTATATGGAGTTTTTATTCATACTTAAACAGAAATTTATGCAGTTTGAAACGATTTTCAGAAAAATCTCAAAATCTAATCAAAAAAAAATTTTTTTAATTCGATGCCTGTAGCTTAAGTTGAGTGATCACCTATCATGTCACCAAATTTCATTTCTTTCGCTTTAGTCGTTATTCCGTCATGTGCGAACAAAAATTTACGCAGTTTGAAACAATTTTCGGAAAATCTGAAAATCTAATGAATTTTTTAAAAGCCTATAGTTTTAGTTGAGTGACCACTTACCATGTCAACAAATTTTATTTCATTCGCTTCAGTAAGTTTTACGTAATGTGCGAATAAAAAACGCGTCACTGACAAAACGACAGACAGACAAACATCTTTTTTTGTCTTAGTGGGGTCCCCAACGCTTAAAACAAATAGAAAAAGCAAAATTTTGCAATACCAAGTAGTGTACAAGCAAAGTCTAATTTTATGTATTTAGACACATAAAAGTTTCCATTCCGAAATTCACACAACAATCACTTCAAATGTTTGTCATTTCACCCCGAGTCGAACCCGTCTGGTGGTTAGAAAGCCTGCTTACCACGCCTTGGGTTCACAGTTCGATACCAGTCGCGGAAGCTAGAAGGGCACAGTTTAAAAGTAACTTGAAGTTCTTAAGTATGATAACAGGTGGCAGCACCAAAATTCAAAGAAAGGAGGAAGAAATATCAGCAGGTAAGAGATGGTGTAGCTATGACGTCACAATCCACTTTTTCCCCATCCCAAAAGAGGGCTATTGCAGATTGCTCGTACATTCTGTGTATGGCATAGATATCTATTTATGCCCTATTTCAGATTACTCCAATATTCTGGATATGGAATGGATTTCCATTTCTGGGCTATTTTGGATCACATGGATATTCTAGATAGGAAATATATATTCATTTCTGGCTGTTTGAGAATATTGGATATTTTGGGAGTCTAATTAATATCTATGCTACTTGGATATAGAACTCTTACAGACATCCTGGATATTATAGACATTGTCTGCTCCTTAGAGAGATCACACCTCCAAGGACCAGAGGTCCATTAAAACATAACAAAAAGTATGTTATGTTATCTGTAGGATATCGGACTTCTAATAGATATACCCATTATCTAACTTTGATGGCTTATTGATAACCAGTGCATAACTTTGTGCTGTGCGGGTAAGTTCTTAAACCGATTTTGAACGGTTGCTGCATCCCTCAATTCGATGATCCAACTCATTCCAAATATTTTCTACAGGATTCAAGCCTGGTCTCTGGGCAAGCCAACCCAGTTGGTTCACCACATTGTCCCCAAACCAATCCATATTGGACCTCGCAACATAACAAGTGGTGTTGTCATCTTGCAAGTAACAATGATCCAATCTGTAAAATTGATATAACATAGGAAGCACATTGCTGTCTAGAATAGTGGAGTTAGGATCGAAGTTGAGCTTACCATGAATTGGTATCAAGGGTCCCAGTCCATGCCACGAAAAACATCCCCAGACCATAATCCCCCTACGCCAAGCTTTACTCTAGGCGCAATGCATTCTCGCAAAAGGCTTCTCCGGCACACACCAAACCCAGACTGTGTCATCCAATTGGTAGAGATTAAACCTTAATTCATCACTCCAGACCCAGAGAACCTGTTTTCACTCATCTACGGTCCAATTTCGACGTGCTTTTCACCACCTCAACCGAGCAGCACGGTTCTATTTTGTAATCAAAGACTTATGGGCGGCAGCACTACCATGGACACCAATCAAATGTGCTTCCTTGCGGATGATATTTATCGAAACAACAGTCCCGTATGCTTGTTGGAACTTTTGGAGTATGTGGGCCATCGGATAGGTGCGGTTTCTCCATATTTCTTCAGACAGCACTCGTCGATTTTTATCTCTTAGTTTCGTGAGTCTGCCGGTTCGAAGCACGTGCCGACAATCACCTCTCTAAATCCACCTCTTAATCACAAAGGCCACTGTCGATTTTGGAATGTTTAACTCACTAGATATGGCTCTTAAGGATCGGCCATTTCTATAATATCCGACAACTACGCTTTTCTCGAAGTCTGACAGTCCTGATTTTCGTGACATTGTGCAGGCGACTAATGCTAAAGCTGTTTCCTACACGATATTTTAGTGTAGAAGGCATGACGCAAATGAAAACCGGAGATATCCTCATTTGCATGGTTTGCCAAATACTTATTAGTAGATAGTGTAGATAGTTATATTAATACAATTATTTCAAAGTTGGCTGCCAAGAATAACAGACCTACTAATTTTCGATTTTCCCTACGAAATGTGCTTTGCACATTTATATAAAAAAACTGGAATATAAATCTGAAGGGTTTTTTTAATATGATTCATTACTATTTTATTAATCGTAACAATTATATACGTGAAAGATTCACTTTATTTTCCTTAGTGAAGCATTACACTAAAATCATACGTACATACGAATGCAGATATTTAATTATGCATTAATGAAGTTGGAATAGTTAAAGGAAGTTATTTTGTATTAAGACATTCAATTTATTATTTCCAGAAATTAGTCTGACAAACTAATTTCTCGTAAAGTTTTATTATATCGAGATTAGATTAATGTGGAACTGTTGAATTCTACGGCTCAAAGCAGATGTACCTCAATGTTCCGTTTAATGGTAATTACTCTGTTTTGCCTCTTCAACAAGTAATGGAATTTATTACTTTCATTTTTATAATAATTTTAAACTGTCTTATACACGTTAACTGTACATATTTTTCTGAGTTATAACATAATGAAAAATAGCAAATATATATTTTTTCATGTTTACAATATGAAACAATAACCCGATTTTTTTCTAATTGTTCATGTATGAATACAGTTAAATATTATCATGTAACTGCATTCCAAACTATTAAAGCCTATATTAACTTAGTTTGAAATTATTCAATCACTCGCAGTTCCTTTGTGTGTTTTTGTAATTCCTATTTACTTATTTACATACAATAGGATTCTACGAACAAAATACATTTATTTTTGAATCGGTTTTATTTAATTGATCAGTATTTTTAATTGGCTGAGATCTGAATCAACACTCAATACATCTAGTCATAAGTCTCCACACAGCAAGCTAAAGTGGAAGCAATTTTCTTGCTCATTTTCAGAAATGTAAACCAGTTTAAAAGATGCAAATTACGAAGGAAGAACGAATTTATATTATTATGTTCTGTGGGACTGGTACCACCTATCGTGTAGCCCTTACTTCCACTAAACACACAGAACGCATGTAGCACAGGATATCGCCGCAAAATTTCTCACGAAAATCAAATGGACAGATTCTCTTTCTTATGCAAGCATGCCTGGACGGCCGTGGGAACGTTAAAGGGATCTGATGCACGCAGTGGCGTAGCCAAGGGGAATTTTTGAGATACAAAATGTATATTCTCCACTCCCTTATCACACACACGTTTACATATATGTGAGTTAAAGTAGTCGTAACCCCCCCCCATGAAAAATTTCTGGCTACGCCACTGGGTGCACGTAAACTGTGTTCGTGGCTTCACTGTCTTCGTTGTTGAAACGATATATCCCTGGGAATGCCAATCCAGGTGATCGTCTCTCATGTGGAATTAGAAGACCGAGAGCTGAGTCGGCCTTCCTCTCACTAGGGCTCAATCACATGCAAGCTGCTCCGTTTTGCCCATCACCGTTCTGTATGGATGATCTAATGCCACCCCTCACTAATCCAGAGCGCATTAGCAACAACAAGAACAAGAAGTTGTGTTGTGTTGTTGGAATAAGGCCAATTATCTGCTCGTGGGATCTGGGCCTTTGGGTGGGGTGCCCTCGGTGGGGGTCTTCCTAAGGGGTCCTAACCCGTATTTACGCTAAAAAAG
Source organism: Cheiracanthium punctorium (assembly GCA_038373885.1). Lineage (NCBI taxonomy): Eukaryota > Metazoa > Arthropoda > Arachnida > Araneae > Cheiracanthiidae > Cheiracanthium > Cheiracanthium punctorium. The sequence goes on from JAWZYV010017990.1 coordinate 416,393, forward strand.
AACAAGGAGAAGAGAGATGTGAAACGGCAACAGATGAAGATACTAGCAATGATGGCCGGGACAGTAACAATAGGGAACAGCCATCTCTCTTCGCAAGAGCGCATCAGCTGAAGCAGTGCAATGTGGAACATTGAAGGGGAAAAGCATGTTTTGAAATTCTTTCCATAGATTTTCGGATATCGCCACGTCGGGTATGTCATAGCTTGCGCGAGTACTTATGCTATTATTCTGAGCTACCCGTTCTGTGTTCGATGTACCTTCCTAACTTATTTTAAAAATTTGATTAGGTCTGTTGCAGCTGACTTTAAGATAATAACTTTCAAGTGGGCAAACATTTTTTCTTGTTTTTTTTTTTTTTTCAGTTGCGGGCCTCTGCCCGGGGGCATTGGCCACTACTAAGGCCGGAGTTATCTGTCACTTTATTATGGGGGCACCTAGTAGGTAGACCAACGTCGCTCCTATGAAGGGACGGACACAATGACAACCGGCGATCGAGCCCCGACCGCCGGGTGTTGAACCCGAAACCGCAGTACGGTGCTTTACCCACCATACAATCTGGTCGGCTCAGTAGACTTATGGACGCATTCTTCAAGGAAATTTTTAAATATTGCCACATCGGTATGACAGACCCTGCGCGAAAACTTCTGCTATTATTCTAAGAGATGCTCTAGTTCTAAGTACGTAAACACGTTTTTGCATCGCTCTTCGAGTAATATTCTAAAAGCTATGGTTATAATTGTTTTTTTTTTTTCATGTTTTTCCTCTCGTGTATTAGCTTTACGGTAGAAAGCCTAAAAAAAAACCACCCTTGGGTATGAGATACCCTACGTGAGTAATTCCGTTCGGTTTTTTTTCGAGCGACTAATATAGGATTAATAAATATTTCTATAACCATAAATGCAATCAATTATTTATTTGATTTACTTAATAAACATTCAGTATTAGTCTCAAATATTATTTTCTACTTTTGTGTTAAGTTTTATTGTTCAACATGGCGAAAACATCAGTTTTAGTGAACTTGCTTCGGATATAGTGAACGAAATTTGCCTGTCCCCAGTTTCATTATAACCGGAGTTGACTGTATATGTGTGTGTGTGTGTGTGTGTGTGTGTGCGTGCGTGTAATACATATATATACATATATATACAGAGGGTGTTTACACATTTTTATAACGATTTCGATAAAGAATTTTAAAAAGTAAATGTTTCAGAATAAAACTTTTTGGCAACAGCTTATTATTTGAAATGAGAAATATTGTCTGCTATTTTTATTCTTCTTTCAAAATGTCATATATAAACAAGCTGTGGATTGAAGGATATGTTTTTGCTCTTTCCGAAGAGAAATATTCTTATTCCATAATACAAAAACGTTGTAAAATGCATGGTATTAAAATTTCTAAGTGCAAAATAAGCAACATTATTAATCGGCAAGGTAAAAACCGTCAGTCATTATTCCTACATGGAAAGAAGACTCAAAACGAATATCCGAAAAAGGTACGTACTGTTTCAAATGTTTCTAAAGTGAAATCGCTGGTAACAAGAGAAAATCTGCCAACACAGAGATCAATTGCAAAGTCTTTAGATACATCTGTTGCAGCAATAAAAAAATAATAAACCAAGATTTACAACTTAAAAAAGCTAAAAAGCATAATGTTCACCAGCTTTTGCCGAGACATGTGGCTCAACCACTGCAACAACCAATGCATTCCTTGAAAAAATGAAGACTGATACAATTATTGCATATACACCTTTTCAGCATATTTCTGCGAAGTCCCCTGACGTTTCAGCTATGGACTATTGTGTCTTTGGTCTGTTAAAAAGAGCTCTTTCTAAACGCAAACCCACAAAGATAGATGGACTCTGGAAAGTAGTGGAAGAGGAATGGAAAGCAATACCCCTGGAAATTTTACGAAAAGCTCTTCTATCATGGAAATCAGATGCAGACTTATAGTCCAGAAAAAAGGCTATCAGATCGAACATTTAAAAAAATAGTCTTTACATTTTAAACATTATTTAAACGGCCCCGAAATCGTTCTAAAAATGTGTAAACACCCTCTGTATATGTATATGTGTGTGTGTGTGTGTGTGTGTGTGTGTGTGCGTGCGTGTGTGTGTGTGTATTAGGGCGGCCCTTATTTTTCAACTCATTAAAATTTTGCTCCCAACCCCCTATCCTGTTTCAATCATCAAAAAAACTTTCTGCTTAAAATTTTAGCTCAATTGGACTATAACAAGGCGACCCTCATTGCCAATGAAGTTTTGAAATCGCTCCAAAAAAGTCATTTTTTCCAGATTTATTTTTTTATTTTAATTATTTAATGTTTAATCACTGTAAACACTAATAATGGAAATTATTGCATGCTTTATTTAATTTAATCAATACAAGGTGTTTCTTCATTCCTTTTTATTATTATCATCACAATCTTAAGGCGCAAAACCGGGCATTCAAAATATAGTTTTGTCCTCAAAGCCACATAGACGCATTAATGCATATAAATGCATTTTTAGATCAAAAACTGATGACTCAACACTAAGCAACCAAAGTAGTGAAGGTGGTAAGGACAGTGATGACTCCTCTGTCATCGCTCAGAAATTGCTTACAACGGCATCAACAGCAACAGTTCCAGTAACTCGCTGAACACTACAATTTTTTACTCCCCGTCTGTCTGAAGTTTTGAGAGATGCAAAATCAATTATAGAAATGCAGTTTACATATTTATAGCTGCGAATGAAGCTTTTGGACGTGATAATGTAAACCTAGTAATAAATCGCACTTCTTTTCAAGGCCTGAGAAAAAAAAAATAGGAAAAAGGTATTGAGAAAATTCCACACCAAATTAACCTAAACAACTGTCAAGAATTAATGCTGCACTGGGATGGAAAGCTGCTACCGACACTTACAGGTATTAAAAAGGTCGATAGACTTGCAAAAATTGCAACTTTTCAGGGCAAAGAACAATTGCTTGGAGTTCCTGAAATATCAGCTTCTTCAGAAGCCCAGGCTATGGCTGTTTATCAAGTAGATGAAAAGTGGGAGACAAAAATAACAGACAAAATTCAGGCACATTGTTGTCTTACGACAGTAAGCAACACAGGTCGAATGAATGGTGCCTGTATAAACCTAGAAAAGCTTTTCAATCGTGATTTGTTATACCTCCTTTGCCGTCATCACATTTTTGAATTAATTTTGAAGAACTGTTTTGACCCAAATCAAATGTTGTTCAAATTCTGGTCCAGACATGGCACTTTTTAAAAGATTTAAACAAACCTGGAAGAAAATCAGCAAAAACTTTTACATAACTAGTAGTAATGATATACCTGATGATGTCTCCTCTATCATTCTTGAATTTCTTTAACATATTTCTATGCAAAGACAACAGCGACATGATTACCGAGAATTATTGGAGTTAACAACCTTATTTCTGGCGGCATTCCGAACAATGGGATATCGTTTCGTATACCGGGAGCTGTAAGTCATTCTATGTGGATGTCAAAAGCAATTTATATGTTTCAAATATATATGTTTCATGTCCAGACACTTTTCCATCGTGGCAAACCCCCACCAGACAACCTCAAAGTCTTGAAAAACGTAATTCTATTACGAGCGCGCTGCAAGAAAGTTCGCGCGTAAGAAAGTTCAGAAGTAGCAGTATAAAATGTGCTTGGCACTTTGTGACAGCTTGACGTACTTCGTCGCGGGAGTTTACGAACACAACAGTTTTCCATGACTTTGAGATTGTCTGGCTGGGGTTTGCCACATTGGAAAAGTGTCTGGCAAAGGAATAAAGTGATTCCTAGTACTGCGAAGAAGAACATATAAAAAAATGAAGCTTTATGAAATGACGAAATTTTCGGCAATTTTATACACCTTTGCCACCTGTTACCTGCCAAAGCCACGATCATCCAAACTTTATAGTGGCCGATTGTTCCTACCTCTGTTGGCGGGTATGCGCAGAGAAAGTTTCAGATTTTATACTATGACGAAGGTCTGGCGGTCGCTGGCTCTTAGACTATTCTGTCCCGAAATGATTTTTCTTTTTTTATAAACAACGAATTTTCGTCTTTTGTATCACCTAGTACAAAGTCTTTCTTCAGAAGATTTTCTAATAGCACCGATTTCCTTGAAAAAGATCCTTTAACGTGGAAATTTGATCCTAGGTATAAAATTGGAATAGAAAAATTTCAGAATTCAGTTGTTGTGAATGATGTTGCAGAAAAAGGAGTCAAACTTATTCGGGATTATAACAACATTCTCACAAAAGATGAAAGTGAGAAACGATTTCTTTTACAGATCGGTGCTAAACATCGAAAAAACTATCCAACTGCTACTATGTCCTCTCTTAGGGAAAAATAATGAAAAATTCAATGTTCGTTCAAATTATGCTGTATTCATATTTTAATTAGTTATATTTACATAAATCATTGCATTAAATAAAAATGCGTTTCTCTTATAGAAGTGTACTTTTGTAAAAAATAATAGTAATAGTAATAATAATTTTGAAATTTTTATGATGTTCCAGAAATTTTTAAAACTAACTATTGAGAAATTTCATTGAGAATGTTTTTAAACATTTGCTGGTGTTGCCTGGATATGCCCACATCAATTTATATAAGAAGAAAAAAAAAAGTTTGTCGGAGCAGAGAAAAGAATGCCACTTTTGAACGGAGTTAATTACTGCATAAACTTCACCTTGGTGTTTATATATATATATATATATATATATATATATATATATATATATATATATATATATATATTACTTGTACAGGTTCGAATAAATAGCGGAAATTTTAAATAAATCAAAATCACACTAATTAATCAAAAATATATCGAATCTGGAGGAACTGGAAACTTATTTGTCCCCTTATTTTATGTGATACACTTTATTAATAATATGTATCTATCTAAATATCGTTAATATAATGCTATCATGTAATGTTTTATATTTATTTTCATCTTTTATGCAGATTTAAACTACTTATAAATTCAATATCTACCAATTTATAGAAACATTGAAGGAGAAATATGTCATCTTGATTAATAAGAAATTGCTCGTGCATAATTAAATCTCCTACGTGTGCAGAAATTTAAATTAAGAATAAAAGTTCTCAAAACTAAAAACGTTAGTAAAAGAAAGAAAAAGAACAGATGTAAATCATAGACAATGAGTTGAAATATCCGCTTCTCTTGAATCTTAAATAACAAGAGAAGCTTGTGTTTCTGACCGCCTTTTTCAGGTTATTACATTCATTTTCCGAGCGACTGGATCTCTGAGTCGTTACTCTGAAGTTGGATGATAAATTATTGGATCCAACAGATTTATATTATTTTTTCTTTTTCAACTCAAGTCTCCCGCATTCTTTTGAAGAAAGCTGAAAATAATTGGCTCGAGAATATTGATGAGCATTTCAAACGATTGAAACATTCCATCACAGTAAAAATTAAATGCTACAAATTTGAAGTACAAATATAATAATATTAAAATTTGATGTTTTTCGCAATCTTCTTAATATTAATTTATTTCGATTAATTCAGAAGAAAGTTTAAAAAATTTTTTAACAACAAAATTGATGAAGCAGTTTAAAATTTGGATAGTTTTAAATTTGCATTGCTTATTTTTGCCCAAAGGAATAATCATTAAAATACGTCACAGACTTTTGGAATATATATAACAGACGGACTTCTAAACACGCTATTGTCAGTTAAATATACTAGACAAATATTAAATAAAGAAATCGGAATCAAGTGTAATAAATATACAAAGAGTTAAAATGCCTCAGGAAGCGACCAATATAGTTCATTCACCAATGTCTTTTACTGAACTAACCCTTTTTTTAAAATGAAAATGCGTTCAAGCAAAAGTAATTCGATGATGTTTTCTCTAACATCAGAGAATACATATTTACACTCATCACTTGACTACATTACACTCATCACTTGAGTTGATGACATTGCAGAGTCATCAACTAAATGACTCTGCAATGCTGTAAAATAGCGCTAGCATGACATACACAGAGAGGAAGACTGAATTAATAGCACCTAAGTCCACTGTCCCAGTGGCCTTAGGTGCCAGATTTAAGTTTTGGTTTACTAAACAGAGCGAAGGTACGAACCCCACTTCTGGCAACGACTCACTTTTTACAAAGGTAGGTGATTAACTGATTATGTTCTTTAAAATATGAAAGTATCACTTGAGTTAATCATTTTGTATGTATGTATATATATATATATATATATATATATATATATATGTAATGTATAAAAAGGTAGTTTGGGTTTTACTAGTTGGGTATTGTTCAAGCGGGTACTTTCACTGTAAGTTTTGCTTTCCTGTCGTACTTGCCACGCGCGCTCTGGAGCTATGTTTTATTTCTTTAGTTAATTGCCAGACACCAGATCCTCGATTATGTGTTCTTTTCAGTGTACACGTGTTCCCACGCCTTTGTAACCCCTGATGCAGATCATGTTAATAAATGTATGTAATTCGATTAGAGATAAGAGAGAGGCGGAGTTATGTCTTAGCAGCCCACGTGGCATGGTAAGCGTAAATACACCTGCACCTCGAAAATCGAGACTTCTGCGACTAGAACTGCTTAATTAAACCACGCGGATTTTCGTACCCGTCTACCCTCCCCTCTTCTCACTCTATACTCTATCTTAAAGATAATGTTCAAAAAACCGTCTTACCTACCTTAACTCTGAAACTTAATAATAATTGGAATATCTGTCACTTCAAATATATATACATATATATACACACACACACACACACACACACACACACACACACACACACACACACACACACACACACACACACACACACACACACACACACACACACACACACATATATATATATATATATATATATAATACATAGAAAATTAAATAGAAAACGCCCCCCAAGCCAGGCATTGTTAATACAACAAAAAAAATTACAAAAAAATGTAAAATGCATTGTCCTCTTCAGAGGGGGAATTCAGAGGGGGATTTGCATTTCCCCCTCTGAAGAGGACAATGCATTTTACATTTTTTTGTAATTTTTTTGTTGTATTAACAATGACTGGCTTGGGGGGCGTTTTCTATTTAATTTTCTATGTATTATTAAACGCATGTTTTCTTTTATGCTGCTTTTTTAAGCGCTGGATAGCATGTGAGGCAACTATAATTTTATTGTAATTTTAAATAATGTGTAACTATATATATATATATATATATATATATATATATATTAAATATATAATAGCTTACTTACGTAAAGTGAAATCCCAAGATAATCCATTGATAAAGTGAAAAAAATATAAAAATAAAAAAGTAGATAGCACATGGTGCCAATTAACGAGCTTATACCGGATAAGTGTTTAAATATAGCCTTTTAAGGCAATGAAAGAGTGGATAAATTGGATATAAAGCGCCAAATTAGAACTGGTGGGCTTTTTAAGCCTAATCACATGTATCCACAAATAGACGGAAAATGGAATGGATTATTGAAATGGTGTGCTCTATCATCAGGCGCCACCGCACACACATTTCAATTGAATCGAAAAAAACAATAATAGATAGGTTTTTGCAAGTTACCTGACCAAAATTAGGGTCCTTTTGTAACTTGGGTGCGCGACCGTAGCTATTAGAAATAAACAACGAGGAAGTGGACCGACAAAAAGATCGAAGCTCAGTAATGGAGGCAGTATTAGTACATGTTGCCATCAGAGAAGACTTAATGCCATCAATAGACAAGTAATGCCATGGAGTGGGAAAAAAAAAGATGATACATTAATAATACTTTGGAAGTATGGAAAGGAAAGGAAAAAATAAAAAGTAATAATTAAATGAATAAATAAAAAGAATAAAAATGGTAATAATTAAATGAATAAATAATAAAATAAATATAACACTAGTATAGCTAGCGTATGTTTAACGTAGTACTAGCTGCAGTAGCTAAGAAGTACTTAGTTGAAGTTGTGGAAAAGGAGAAAAACTGTAGAAATAATTTTAACAGTAATGATATTGATAATAATTATACACATTTATTAATTGCTATTTATACTAATATTATTGTAAAATATTTAGGTAGAACAGTACTCTTTATGGCTTCATTAGTTACAGACTCACATAAAAAAGGAAAGGAAAAAGTACCAGTAATCAACTATTCTTAATTATAGAATTTTTTTTAATAAAATATATAGATATATATTTTATGATGATTTTTTTTTTAATATAGAAAGAACCAACAACCAACCCCATCCTCACCAACCAATATTCTGATTAGGACATACAGTTTTTTTGATTACATATAGGATATAAAATGGAAGTTAGAAATTTACTTGGATAATTATATTTTATAGCAGTTTTATATAGGTCAGTTAAGTTACTGGCCTTAAGACTATTGGTACATAGAGACTCTATTCTATTTATGATTAGAGATAATATTTCTAAACACAGAAGTGTGCATACATGAAGTGAAATGAGTGAAAGTATTAACCTGAAAATTAAAGTCATTTCTTTTATTATATATACACTACATGAAATGGAGCACCATTTATCTCTTTCCGAACATGTACCATATAAGGAAAGTATTGTAATCGTGAAAAAATTCGACTTCGAGATTTTGGTGTATTGACACGTTTTGAGGTCTTCTGAATTCATTTATGCTATTTTCAAGAGATGTTTTTAAAATAGCTGCGCACCCGCTCTTCATACGGGAAGAAGGGAATATTTTACTACTAAAATCATATCTGCATGTGACAAAACAGAATTTCATTTTTAAAAAAGTTCAAGTAATCTCCTCTGTTGAAATTACTGCGGGATATATTAACGCAAATTAGAATTACTTTTTGTTTAGTTGGTTGTAAGACAACCGTTGAAACAGGACACTTTTAATTTCATGAAATATTTATTAACGTGGTACATTGCGATTTATTCATATTATCTTTACAAATCTAATAATACTACCTATTACGTACATTAATACTATCTATATTCGCTTCTCCCTCTTCAAGGCTCCCTTTAAAGAAACAGCTTAGATTATTTGGCCTCAATGGGATCTTTTGATTCTGTGGCGATTCTTTGCAATTTACGCATTAGCATAAATAATAATCATTTCACATAATGGTTGCCATTAAGGAAACTCTCCATATATATTTAATTTATACATAGTTTTATAAGATGGGCGTATTTAGCGCCGCAAACCATTTCATCTTACTGTGGGGAGAAAATATCCAAGGGGTGCCATTTTAACTATCCATGTATCTAATATAGCGATATCTTTTATATCCTCCATAGTCCTGTCTCCTGAAAAACATCAAACTGTGTAATCTCGAGGAGCTACTTATTCCCACTTTAATTGTGACAGGGCGTTAGAGTTGCAGAGTTTACAAATTTCACGCATTTTTTTATTTATGACGTCACTGTTTGACTGCCGTAAAGGATACCCCGGTAGGTTGAGGGAGTTAATTTCGATATTTCGCATAATTGTTTTCAAACGGTATCATTAAAACTTTGCGTTATGTAACCTTTATGGAGGAACGTAATTCAACGTTAAAATAAAATTATACTCGCAACCTGCATGCGTATGTTAGGCAACGCCTGCGCTAAATTAAATGCCAAAAATAAAAATAGTAAATAGAAAAAAATTAATATATCGCGCTTTGAAACGAACTTTGTAACTTTTAAAATGAACATTTTCAGCGCCGTGAAAACATTTCAATTTTTAAATAAGCTACCGGATTAAAATACCACTTCTAATAATAATAATCGTGAATTTCTTAGTTTATTTCTACAGTAAATTTTAATCAAAATATCGTCTCCCTGTGTTGAAAATAGAGCTAGGAATAAATGAGTTAAAATTATGGAGTAATTTTTACGTATCTTAAAGCATTTGACGTCATAGATCCTCACTTGCGAATTGAAATTCTGATATCCCATTTAAAAACTCGATTGGTTGAAAAAATCCTTTTTTCTAATCCTTTCTGTGGCAACAACCGAACATAAATTCTCGTGCCGTGATCGCAATGTAATGAATGGCGTAAGATCGCGTTGATGCTATTAAATTCTAAACATTAGGCTGCATTAAAATTCGTAAAAAATCATCTAATTTACATAATTTTTTCGTTTTTATTTTAAAAGAGGGAGAAAAGAATGTTTTACGATTTGTCAAAATATCTAAAAGTTATGACGGATAGAATTCAAGATGCGACAGTTTTAAAATTATTTTACGAAAAACAATCGCGAAGCAGATGCTTAGTAAAAAAATTCCTAAAAATCGGTAAATCATGTTACGTATTCAGAACAAACTGTTTTTAAAAGAAAATTTCCTCCTCTATCGGATGATACGAATGCAGTTTTGCTGCGAGCGTAATTTCCGCCGTTATTACGAATTAGGTGAGAAAAAATGCCAAAAATCGCATAAAACATAAAATAAAAAAAATTCTAGGTCGAATTTTGAAAAAATCGCTTCGAGGTGCACAACTCGAGTACCAAATTTGGTGTTTCTAGGTGTAGCCGTTTGTCCGTCAAGAGATGTTTTTAAAATAGCTGCGCACCCGCTCTTCATACGAGAAGAAGGGAATATTTTACTACTAAAATCATATCTGCATGTGACAAAACAGAATTTCATTTTTAAAAAAGTTCATGTAATCTCCTCTGTTGAAATTACTGCGGGATATATTAACGCAAATTAGAATTACTTTTCGTTTAGTTGGTTGTAAGACAACCGTTGAAACAGGACACTTTTAATTTCATGAAATATTTATTAACGTGGTACATTGCGATTTATTCATATTATCTTTACAAATCTAATAATACTACCTATTACGTACATTAATACTATCTATATTCGCTTCTCCCTCTTCAAGGCTCCCTTAAAAGAAACAGCTTAGATTATTTGGCCTCAATGGGATCTTTTGATTCTGTGGCGATTCTTTGCAATTTACGCATTAGCATAAATAATAATCATTTCACATAATGGTTGCCATTAAGGAAACTCTCCATATATATTTAATTTATACATAGTTTTACGCGAAGCTGATGCTTAGTAAAAAAATTCCTAAAAATCGGTAAATCATGTTACGTATTCAGAACAAGCTGTTTTTAAAAGAAAATTTCCTCCTCTATCCGATGATACAAATGCCGTTTTGCTGCGAGCGTAATTTCCGCCGTTATTACGAATTAGGTGAGAAAAAATGCCAAAAATCGCATAAAACATAAAATAAAAAAAATTCTAGGTCGAATTTTGAAAAAATCGCTTCGAGGTGCACAACTACATATTTACATCTTCCCGAGTACCAAATTTGGTGTTTCTAGGTGTAGCCGTTTGTCCGTAACGCTGCCGACAGACACACACACACACAGACACACAGACACCTTCTTTTATAATAAGTAGAGATTAAAGGATAGACTCTTATCATCATTAATTCTAATTTGTAAGTCTAAAAAATTAATTATTCTATTATCATTAGGATTTTTTATTAGTTCTAGGGCTGAATGGTAAGCTATGGGTAGGTGGTCAGTATCACTATAAGTATTGTCAGTAGCTATTGTTATTATGTCATCTATGTACCTATATATTATAAGAGAAGGATTATTGTAATTTTTTCATAATTATATAAATATAGGTCTGCTAAGTAACTGGAATTAGAACCACCTTGTGGTATTCCTATAACTTGCTTATATAATTTATTATTATGTAGAATGTAGTTATTATAGACTATGAACTTTAAAAGATTTTCGAAATACATAGTATCTATGTAAGAAGGCAGGGTTATATTATTATTACTATGTATAAATAGATTCAATATTATATTGTATAAGTCGTCTAGTGGTATACTATTGAATAAGTCTTTAAAATCATAAGTTGATATATTAATTACATCGTGTAGAGCATTAATCTTATTTTTTAGTTCATAGCTATTACCTATAGATATAGATGAAGTGTTAAATTTTATGTACAGATCATGCATAGAAGTAAGTATTTTTAGTAATATTTTGCTTTCTGCATTATTATAAGTGTTACATCCTATAGTAACAGTTCTGAATTTTAGTGGTGTTTTATGAAACTTTGGTATTAGCACTAAGTAAGGATATTTTAGATTGTCATGCTTGATTTTAAGTAACTTGTGGAAAGCTAAGATCTTTTTGTTAAATGTTATCTCAGAGATAGATGTTAGACTGAAATTTGGATTATTGTTAATGGATGAAGCTAAGAGATTGTGATATAACTGCTTACATATTATAGCATAGTTATTGCTAGACTTATCAACATAAGTAATGATAAAGTTATTCTGTAGCTCTGTTATTTGATTGCTTAGTTTTATATTTTTAGTATATCTAAATTTACAAAGTAGTTGTTTTTTAAGGTCAGCAAGAATATTAAATTTCCATTCATTAAAGAAGGCAGAATGTTTGCTGTTTTTTATTGAAGTGTTATATATATATACGTCTATATTATATGTGAAAGTATCTATTATATCATCTATACAGTATTTAGTGGGTAACCTAAACTTAGTACCTCTTTTCATGATCCGTTGAAGATCTTTGATAATAGAAAGATCTCCGGTAACTATATGTCCAAAGTCAGAATTAACATAAGAATTGTATTGACCACTGGTACAAAGACAGGGTACCTCATCATCGGGTACAAAGTTCCTACAGAAAGAGTTATAATTAAATATCTTTCTACCCATAGGTAAAGGGTATTTGAAAGATTTTTTTAAGCTGAGATGCGGTAAAGGGAAAGAGTCAGAGTGAGAAGATAAAAGTTTATTGAAGTTAATCATATTTAAAACAGGATTGGAGAAATTAATTACAAAATTGGAATTTAGCTTAGTACTATTGCGATTGTGACCTAGTAAATTGCAATTTAGTGCATTGGCACGAGTAACTAGTAAATCATAAAACAAGTGGGCAAAATGGTCAGAGAAAGTATATGAAGTGAAAACTTTATAATAGAGAGGTGTTTTTTCTTTAAAGAGAAAACGTAGGCTCGTATTTTTTGCCAATTATTGTCAGCCTCAAAACTTTTATTTAGGGTGTATAACTCAGACTGAATGTGCTTATTTGACATTATGGTAGTAGAAGTAGCTTTATGTCTTCCTCTTTTATAACGACTTGTTCGTTTATATAAGGACAAATTTAAAAGGTTATATATAGGAGTATACTTGGAGGGATCAGATTGTGTATTATAATAATGTAAGTGTTTATTATGTACTATTTGGTTAAGACCATAAGGATAACAGGTGTTATGACAATTGAGTAATTGTGATTCGAGGAAAAGCCGTTCAGAAGTATTGGTTTGTATTGCGAGAATTTCGATAGTAACATTTTCAAAACCGTGGGAGTGAAAAGTGAGCATATTCTACATTGGTAAGGTGATAATTGGATAAATAGTTTTTTACGTTATTGCGGTGCAGGTTAATGCGTATGTGTAACGGGTTACGAGTTTTTCCAATATAAGCCACAGATAGTACATGAAATTTTATATATACAATTATATACTTTGCAAAAATTGATATGCAATTATATACTTTGCAAAAAGTGATATTTAGTACTATTGTCTATTAGATTGTTAGAAGCATAAGGGCAAGTTTTGCATTTTTTGGAGCCACAAGAGTTAAAAAGAAAAGATTGCCAATCACTACTGTAATTTTTGTAGGAAGAGTAACTGTTTTTCGATCCATTGTTCCCCTCTTCCTGTGAATTAGAACAAATGTACCGGGCATATGGACTTACATCATGTAATCCACTTTTGCCAGTCACTAAATTATTTTTGTTTGTACCATTAAGGGTGATATTATACTATATCAGAGTAGAAAAGACACAATTATATCAAAAAGTACAAAAAAGGTTACAGTCCAAAGATGTAAATAAGAAAAAAACAAATATTAAATAAGAATATCTGGAATAAAAAGTAGAAAATATAGAAAAATCAAATAACTGTAACCAAAAGTAATTACTAACACTGGAAAAAGAAAATTGAGAAAAAATCTAAAATAATCAAAATACTGTAACCAAAAGTAATTACAAACATTAGGAAAAAGAAAAATGAGAAAAATCAAGAATACGCAAAAAACACTGTAACAAACGGTATTACTACACAAGAAATAGAAATTAAAAAATATATATATAAATTTAAAAAAATAAAAAAATAAAATAAAATAAAATAATAATTATAATAATAATCTGGTCTAAGATAGCTTTATATTTACAAGATGTAGTGAATGGCATACGAAGGGTTATTTTAAACTCATGGTTCCTAAATAGCAAGGGGAAGAATTATAAACATCCCTTATATTTCAATCTAAAATCAATGCTTACTATTTAGTATAGATGGCAGCACTATCCTAAAGGTATCAATAGTTTACTTGGATGACACAAGTGCAATAAGTATTTTACCAGAATCAAAAATTGAAATTAAAACTATAGATTAAATTTTAATAAGTAAGATATATATATATATATATATATATATATATATATATATATATATATATATATATATATATATATATATATATATTATAGATAGATAGATATAGATATAGATATTCATAGATATTCATAGATATAAATGACTTGTCTTCTTTTCTCCTCGTGATGCAATCGTTTCTTGGCATACGGGATGACTCAGTGCCTTACGCGACTATTATTGCTTCGAAATTTTTCACTATGGAAAACAGCCTAGTTTCGTTCTATGGGGAGTTTTCCTTGTTTTTTTTTGGCCGATTATTATCAAATAATGGTTTTAAGTCTTATTACTATTACTAATATTTATAGCATAATTTTGAAATGAAACTGATTGGCTTACCCAGCAACCCCGCGCCACCACCAACGCCAGTGTTTGACGCCTGCCTTTTCTGACAAATAAAAATAAGTAAATAAATAAATAAAATCTCTTGTGTAAAGAAATATAGTTCTTTTATTTAGTTACTGTGCACTTTGCCTATAATTAAACCTTATCAGTTAAACTGGTTGAAGTGACTTAGTCACCCCACTCGACCTTTAACATTAGTTTTGAAAGCGTGAGGCGGATTTAAAAAATGTATTTTATTCTAATCCAATCAAATAAACATTATACTTCTGCTCTCGATTCTACAATGTAGTACGATACAGTTTCCACAATGTCGAACAATGTCAAAATGTTAACGCTTTAAATTTACACATCTGAAGTAAGTTTTAGGGATATGAGCAGCAACAATCTACGCCAAGACTATCTTATTTTTAAAATTAATAGTATGTGGCCGTACAGTTTGCAAACATAAAACATTCACGAAAATATTTATTAACCACCAGTAATATTCAAATATCTTACTTAATATAAAAGCCTTAAATTTGAAGTAAGTTAAATACAATTAGAATTTTGAATTTTCCACTCGAAATAATTGAAAAAACATAATAAATTTGAAACTATTATTTATGTTTTTATTCTAGCTAATTTTCATCTCTTAAGGAACCACGCGATGAATTTTACTTAAAAGCAATTTTTGCTAACATATATATAATTAAAAATAACGAATAAAAAGAATCAAAACCTATAGTGAAATGCAGCGTATAAAATATTGGTATGTAAAGCTAATTATTGTGTTATAAATACTGCAAAAAATTACTTCACATACTTTATCCCCTTCAAGCCCAGAATGTTCTGCAACGACGCACTCCCACCAGCCCGCGCTCTTCGCAGACGAGATGTTTCCCCCGGCCCGGAGAGTTTTTGATGTTAAGCCTAATTCAGCAAATAAATCGTAAAAATTCAATCAAATTAAAAATTTTAATTCAAAACGTGGAAAATAAGAATATTATGATGGTAGCTTAATTACATATCAATAACATTTATAAAATATTAAAAAAATATGAATAAAATACTTTTAACTTTTTAAATAAAAATAATAACACAAATACTCTAACTACAAAAGAATAGAAGTACGAATATAGAAGTCCAATTCCTTTTCAGGAAGCTCTTCAGGCTCTAAATTCAACCCACTCTTAGATAAAAATGTCAAAAGAGGAAGATCTTTCATATCTTGACTCCATCCGTCATTAGATGCTCTATTTGCATCACTAATAACACTATCATCGTCATCATCATCTTCACACACATCTGATTCTTCACTCACATAAATATCTGTTTCACTATCACTCGAATCACTCTCCTCATTCATCATACGCGCAATTTCACTTTCCGTAAGATATTTCACTCTTTTCGCCATGGCTGCATAAACGAAACTAATAGAAAATAAACCCTCATGCACCCTCTGTACTACCGATAAACAAAAAAACCAACCCATTCTCTATCCCCCTATTCGTCCTAAAATCCAGTGTCACAATAAAAAACAAAAACATTAAACTCCCCACAAAACACGCCTTTGAGATCAGCTCTTTAACTTTACTGCTACTCCACAAAGCAATCACGTGTGTTTGTTTATGTTAACTCCTGAGTCATTCCCAGCTGTAGGAATTCCGATAACAGAAACACAGGCTGAAAGTTCAGACCTCATATGGCCTCCACAATTCAAAATTACGGTATAGTATTGCCATCTAGTGTCATTAAAAAATTCTAAAAAAACGTTCCAAAGTTTGGTTCCTTATACGGAACGATGGGCAGAAACAAGCGTTCGCAACGAGTTCCCAATACGGAACGATGGGCCGGTGAGAGCATAATTTTCCCGTACCGTATAGGGTACGATGGGCGCGAAGGGGTTAAAGAAAGTAAACATGAGTACCTTAACTTTAAAGAGACATTATTTTAATGGAAGAAGGTCACTTTGAATTGAAATTTCATTTCGAAGTGAGCTTCTGAATTGAAATTTCAAAAATATTACGTAATTTTCTGTAATTTTTTGAAATTTCAAAATAAATTCTGAATTGAAAAATATTACGTAAATAAAATTGGTATCACCTATTTTCGACTTTCCAATCGTTTACAAAATGGCGGGAGATTTTGAAACAAGTAAAAAAATTAAATAAATGAAGCAATATGCATTGTTTATTATCTTTATGCATACTTTATTATCTTTTGCAGTGACTTGACAAAGATAAATACAAGAGTAATTACAAATAATGGATTTTAAAGTAACGACTTATGTGGATCTGGTTGATTCCTCTGCGCTTTTACTAAATAAAAGCATTCTTAGCCGATTGTATTAACGGAATATTAATCCAATGACTGTTCACTGTTAAAAACATAGTTCAACGTTTCACCGAAATTCCGGTGGCAATTTAGCTTCAACCAGTAGTTTGGAAAATATGGTGTAATATTCACCATTTTAGCGGTGTTCCCTCAAGCCCCATGTTTGCAGTGAGTCGTTAAACCAGGATCTAAGTTTTTACTTTAACGTATTACATAGTTAAAGGTTGAGCCAATATCTTGATTTTTTCTCGAACGAAAATTATGGTAAGAGGTTGAACCAAGATAGAGGTTTTTTCTATAACCAAATGTATGGCATACAAGTAAACCAAGATCGAGGTTCTTTCTACCTTATAGATATTTCTTTAGTATTTTATTTATTAATAAATTTGCTCTCGAATTACGATTTTTGCAAAAGATCATACTTTTACGAGCATTTTCCACATCTAAAAACACTCGAGTTAATTACTTCTAATTTTGCTTTTTTATATATCCAATACAATTTAATAACTTTTCTTCTATGAAACTTTTCCTAAAGTGAGTATTTTTACAAGCTATTGTGTACTTCAAGCCTAAGTTAATTCCAATAATTCATTTAGTGGAACAAAATTATTAAAATTTATATATTTGAGTGAAACTTCCCTAAAAAGACCACCTTCTGGAATAGAGAAATCGGTCTTTCATAGAGGTGGTCTCTGAACAGAGGGAATAGGAAAAACTAACTTTCATTGAAAATGCACACCACAAAAAAACTGTCATTGAATAAATTTATCATATAGTCATGCAGCTTTAGGAAAAGATATCCTAGCAGGTAAAGGAGGGCAATCATATTTAAAGAAAATAAATGGAATAAGAGGATATTTTTTTAGAACACTAGTTTGAAATCAGCCCCATATTTTGAAACTGCAATACTGGTTAGTACTAGATAATAGCTTATATGCGTGTGCAAACATCAGGAAATATCTTTCCTTAAGAAAACATCTGTAAGCATTCCTTCAGTACATGTCAGTAGTATTATATATCTATTTCGAAAGATCGTATTTTTTACTATCGCACTTTTACCAGAAACTTAAATAATAAGAATAACATTAAATACAATTATATAATCAAGGCTTTTACTCATATCATATATAAATAATACTTTAATAAACGATTCATGCCGTTAAATATATTATTGAAAGTAACCCTCCATGAAGTTGTCCTCCATTGTTCTTAAGCCGGACCAAGCTTTAGTGTTCTAGTTTCGAGGTAAAAAAGTATAAATTTGTAGTTTTTTAAGAGAAAGAGAAATTAGAAGTAATTCACTCACCTTTGTTCCAATTTGTTCAAATAAAATCTCTTTCAAACAAACAAACAATAACAAAATATCATTCAAACCATACATCCGAAGTCCATTGAAATTTGAAATGCACGCTCATTCAGTCGGCCTCTATATTCCCATTCTCGAAATGTTTTATTGTAGATTTTTTTTGTTGTTAATGAATTTAAATTTTATTGATAAATTTCAATAGCTTTAGCATATGCACATACATAAAATTTTTGATGCATTTATGAAGAAATAGATAAATATTATTTTGCTTGTTCGTTTCACCTAAAAATCTTAAAAAATATAAAAAAGGAAAACTGATTTCGTGATATTATAAAAAGTATTTAAAATTCATAAATATATCAAATTTTACTAAAATGTCGTTTTAAGTTTTAATACTATGCGAAAATTTTTTATTTGTTTTGAAAAAGTGACTAAAGTTTCGATTTTGAATATATATTTGTTTTTATAAGTGTAGTACTTTTTTGTAAAAAGGTTTCTTTAAGGTTGTGCAGAAATATTTATTTCAAATACTAGGGGCCAAGGCCCCCAGACTCGCTACGCTCGCTTTTCGTATTAGGCATTCGGCCCCTAATAAGGCTTATTCGTAAAAAAGACATAATTTCAACAGACAAAACCCGAAGATTGGATCAGATAGAATGTTACTGAGCTACACATTGCTTGGTTCTTGCATGTTCATTGGTACATAAAAATTTAAACTTCACACTACAGTAGATCCCCTCCCCCTCATAACACGGAAGATATTTTGTTATGGAAATCCGTGTTGTACGGGTCCTGAGCTATACTCCACCTGGAGTGCGGACTCCGATTATAATCGCTGGAAAAATTATTTGCACTCCTCAGAAACACAATGATATTTAATGTTGCCATTCAAAAGTTATATTAATCAGGAGCTAAAGCATAATAAAATCAGAACATCTGTTTCAGCTGTATTTTTAATAATGTAAAACCTATTGGACACCTTGCGAATTTGCCACCCATGGCTATTTTTCATTATTTGGTGACTTGCGTACATTTAAAGTTAATAAAAGCTACGGAACAGATAGGATAGCTTGCCACCAATGGCGACTTTTCATTATTGGGCGATTTACACATGCTCACAACCTATAATTACTGTTCATTTAAGGTTACCGGAAAACCGTTATCCATATTTTCATTTACATAATCGTTTGCAGATTGGCGTACTTAGCACCACGAATTATACCATCTCGTCGCACTAGCAAATATCCAAAGTGTACTGTAACTGATATAATGGCATAGTTAACGCCGCCAAATATTTCTACTGGTAGCAAATAATCCATCAGTACCGGACCGAACCGGCTTTAAAATAATCTGCATTTTAATTATTTTTCATTTTCAAGATATTAGTTATTCTGTTTTGGAAAAACGGATAATCGCTAATTCTAAACTCCTGTTGTCTAAACGAACTTACTATTTGAAAATTTCAACTTTGTGTAACACATTTTGAGTTACTTATTTTATGTAGTTTTTATTTTGGCGTAAAATGGGTGTATTTCTAATTCATGTTTGACAATTTCACGTGATACTACATACTTGGAAACGCTTTGTTGCAAAGGAATGAATGATTTTATGCCAAATCTGGCAATCATTCTGTTTATTTTTTCAGTTTTTTATTAATATCTTCTAAAGTAATTCGATTTTCGAAATTTAAGTCAGCTCATCAGGTTCCTCGGAAATTTTCGAATCTGTGGGCACCTTAGTCGAAACTTAAATCCCCACGGTTTAGGAGGAGGTAGGCCAAAAATCTTTGACAGCGCCAGCGGCCTTTACTTTTTTTTAGAATAGAGAGAAGAGAGATACCCAAATTAAATTTCATGCTGTTCTGGAAACTCGCGGAATCTTTTCGCAATTGAAAGATTTCGTTTTGTGTACACAGCTATTCTCATGTCCATGCAAACGATTTATTTGTGAAAAAAAAATGATAATAAACTGTGTAATCTGGAAAACCTTTTTTAAACGAATTTGAATCCCAATTGTATGACGTCATATTCACTTGAAAAGGGTAATTTTGTCACGCAAATGATTTACTTTTTTGACTCTCGGAAATAAAATGGTGCTGAAAATTGCGAAAAATCGCTTAAAAAGGAGGGAACGGGTGGATTTTCAGATTTTTAAAGAAGCGCAGATTGCTTTCTATATTTTTATACATGATCATGAAAATTTTCAAGTGGATCGTGCAAACGGTGAAGAAGTTATTAGGCTTTTTGTGTTAACTTTGTAAATTTCACGCAATTCTAGATACTTGGAAACGCTTTGTTGCAAAGGAATGAATGATTTTATGCCAAATCTGGCAACCATTCTGTTTATTTTTTCAGTTTTTATTAATAACTTCTAAAATAATTCGATTTTCGAAATTTAAGTCAGCTTTGCAGGTTCCTCCGAATTTTTCGAATCTGTGGGCACCTTAGTCGAAACTCAAATCCCCACGGTTTAGGAGGAGATAGGTCCACAAGCTTTGACAGCGCCAGCGGTCGCGACAGCGGCCTTTATTTTTTTTTAGAATAGAGAGATAATTCGGTAAATTTTTTCTCTTCCTTTCAATGAAAAAAAAAATTCTTCCAATTGAATTTTTTAAAGAAAAGAATGTATGGATGAAATAATGTGCGGTATTAATGTATTTTTATATTTTAATATAAAAGTATGTATATTTATATACTTTATAAAGCATCTCAAATTCATCTGTTAAATGTATGTGATAGATCGAAAATGATTTTAGATTATACAAAATTTGGAATTCAAGAGATTAGATGGGAAGAAATTATTCGGGATTTATTTAGCGTAATTAATAAACACTTCTAGACGAAAAGGAAAAATATCTTCACTGTACTCGAACCCACGATCACTCGTTCAAACAATCGCGCGTTGGAAACTAACCAACGACTGACAAACTTTTTCAGCAGAAACAAACTATATATAACATTTTTTTATCTCAATTTGCAATAGAAATATTTTTAAAAGTAAAATATTGAGCTCTGGTACTTTACTCGTGATTTTAGTATAGTAACTCAAAAATATTGATGAATTATGAGCTATAACCAGCTTCTGTTTTCTTTTAAGTAAATGTAGATTGTCAAATGTGTTTATTCGAAGTCAAATGTGGTAGCTCCTTTACCAGCCTATATTTGTTAACAAAGTGTCTCTCTTCCATTTTTGAAAGATTTTTCTACTTCGAAGAATTCATGAGGCAGTTTTTCCTTATTTTTTGTACTCACCGCTAACCTCCTAACGCGAGCTAATGGTGACCATGTCAGTTCACTCGAAAACTCTATTCTGACAGTTGAACTGAAATCTGGGTTCAATCAGTACTTGACTTTTATAAGACATTTTCGGATGAACCATCAATACGGTTCAACGTATATGACATTGCTGGTAACTCTCTGATTTCATCGGTTATTTGGTGAAACGTTGAACTTATATTTATAAGAGTGTCGCAGCAAAATTCTTATTTGAAAACAGTCATGTCTAGTAGATCTTAGCATATGATGGACAGTCGAATGATTTAGCTGCTGACCAACTTCGATCATTAGTTTTCAAGACTTTGCATGTGAGCTTTCAGCCGACTCACAGAATGTTTTACAAGAGTCTAGTGAAGTATATCAAGTACTCGGAACAAGTGTAAAAGTGCATATCAAGTCGCAAAAGCGGTTGTTTTTTCTTTAAGTACAATGTTACTGACTTAAAAAAGCATCGACCTGCCAGTGACAGTTTATGCATTATTTCAGAAAAATAGCAAAATATCATATACAATAATCGAGCCATCGTGTTTTTATTGAAAATAAGTTCTGTTTTTATTCTTGGTGTTGTTTTGAGTGTGTGTGTGAAAGGTGATAATACAGTGAACAAGCATTACATTCAGAATGGAGTAAAAATAACAAAAAACTCAAAAGAACTATGTGTATAAAATATAAAATAATTAAAACTCTACAAAACAACACACATGAAAGTTACTTATTAATTATGCATAAAGTCTGTGTATGGACTTCGACTGCTACTCATGAAGATCAAAGTTTTTTCGTCGAAACATATGTTTAGCTGTAAGTAACTTTTATATGTGTTATTTTACAAAGTTTTAATTATTTTATTCAGACTGGGTTATCAGTTTGATAACTTTAACCTATCAATGGTTCTTGATACTTTACTGCTATTCTGCCGTAGCACACGGAATTGTTTAAATACGAGATGGCTCACCTATATTTTGCTAGAATAACATTCAAATAATTTTCACTCTTTTAGTACCTTACTTTTGTGAACATTGATATTATTCTTGTCAAACCACCAGCCTGTCTGACAGATTTTTTCACAAACAAAAATATTTGAAGAATTCTAGGTCTTGAGGAAGATGAAATTCAAATAAACTAGAATTTGACTCTAGAGAATTTGACTTTATTTTTTGCATCACTTAAAAAAAGAACGGTATATACTGCATAAACAAGTAGAAGCTGTCTATCATAGGTTATCACAAGGAATTCAAGTATGCCTGGGTGCAAGAGGAAGTCCTGAATACCAAAGATTTATTTGATAGCTGTTTTGTCTATTTTTCTTATTTAACTGTAAAAATAACGCATACTGAATTGCCAAGTAAAGCATACATATCTCAAATATTATTTTCTATATTGGTACATATTTTCAGACAAAAATTATCTTGATAAACTAAAGTTATTAGTGGAATACGGACGTTAAAATAAAGATTTTATTTCGGCAAACATTTTATTTTAAAATGCTATCTAACCTACAATTTTGAGAGAGCTTAAACTTTTAATGTATTATGTATTTGGCATCAAACTATCCTTGAATTATATGAATTGATTTGCATAGGATTCTCACTAAAGCTTCAAAAATCCGGCATCAGTCAAAACAGACCACGAATAGATAAGTTATTCCAAATAAATGTTTAAAAATGAATGTTTCTTTTAATTGATCGATATAAGACGATGAGTTTTCCAACAAAAGAGATTATAAGCACTAATAGTAAACGTTATATCTACTAATTCTTCGAGGATACAAATATTAAAAGCGTTCTTTTAAATCCATTTAAATTTGCAAAAGTAACCTACTTAAAATTCTCTTTTAAAATCGATTTCTAACGTTACTTTTCAAGAATCATGGTAAGTGGAGGCTGCAAATTGTAGAAATTTGAATATATCAGAGTGAATAGGCCAGAGACACCAACAGTTGTTCTGTCTGAGTTCTATAATATAGTACGTACTGAGTTCTATAATAATATGTATCCACGATTATATCTCTGACCAAAAATTTTTTAGTACATTTTCCATAAACATACTAATTTTTATGTTAAAATTTAACCATACGTACCAACGGTTGCATTTGCTATATTAGAAATTGTGTCAGATATTGATTAGAAAAATCACGTGTTCTTTCCACATTTCATTTTTTTTAGAGCAGTACAATGCTAATCTAAATTAGGATTATTTTTCGTACAATTTGTTGTTGTTGTTAAAAGTATGTAACCAGACAAAGAAGGGTTTGTATTCATTATTAAAATTTTATTCCAGCGAAAGTTATAGGGGAAAAGTTCTTTCTACAGACAGAGAAATCGATAAACCTAAGTTCTGTCTAGAAATACTGTCGAGGGAGATTTTATAAAAAGGCGATAAATCACTATTACATTTGTAAATTAAGCTACCTCGTAATGCAAATAAAATATTTTTTCAAACAGTGTCTCTAAATTTATCTTAAATTGCTTATTCTTTATGATGACAAGTTCTTTTTACTTTCAGTTTATGGTTTTTTGAGACAAATATATTTTTTCAAATACATCCAATTTAAAACTTTTGGATGCATGTTTTAAAACTATATTTTGTCCCTTGATTTATTTATGTTTAGAATTTTTCATTCATATTTCGATAGAAAGGAGGAGATCTTCAGATACGAGTATAGTTCTTTTATTCGCGTTCGGTATTTTTCGAACTGATCATTTCCTACATTTTTACGATGCAAGAATTCAGTCATACAAATCAAACCTTCTCTCATATATTCTGTCTGTGTATGTAAATGAATACAAAGTTTTAATCACAATTCGAGAAAAGTTATTTTTCAATGAATGACTTTTAAAATTTCTTTGAATATCGAAACATTTCCAAACAAGAGCCTGAAAATTGAAAGTTTTTTTTTTTTTCCCAGTTGTTGGCGCTTACCGTTTATAGGCATTGGCCACCTCCAAGGCCGTTGTCACTGGTCTCTTAATTGTGGAGGCTCACAATTGGTTGACCAGCGTTGCAACCTATGAAGGACAGTCGAAATTACATCCAATCCCGTGCCGTGAATTCAACGTTAATCCATGGTGAGGTAGAATGTTTCACTAACCACTATGCAACACGATGTTTAATGCCTGATAAATATTTTAACAATTCTCTTATAAAAGTAATTTTATTTACTGAATCAAAAATATTCACTTCCATATTTCATAATATGCTTCTAAAATTACATGACGTGTGCGAAGAAAAACTATCAAACTTCATACATGAATATCAATTATAGAAAGGAGTGCGATTGGCTGATAAGGGTCTCAAGAAATGTTTCAACAGCATGCTGCAGAAAACTCCGAATATGACTAGCTTTTTCTGAGTCAGATGCCATCCAAGCAAGGAGGAAATTTGTCTAAAACGACAATATTTTAAAAGCCCAAACAAGTGTCATATACATGGTGAAATCTGATGTGCACGTCATGAAACTGTCTATGATAGATATGAAGTAACTCCCTTCAGATTGGATTTATTTCGTTGACTATAACGTACTTGTTGAAAACGAAATTTATAATAAGTGAGAGAAGATAAATTATTCATTTTTTATAAAATTTAGATATAAAAGAAAGGACGTTTACACTTGCTAATTGATCGACATCCATTAGCAGAGTGTTTAAGTGATTGTACGCTGAAAAGAAAATTCAAAGTCCTTGGGTCAAAAGTGGAAGTCTTAATATATTTAAATCAGAATACAAAAAGTATGTTTATCGATCTTGTTATGAACAAACAGTGGTGTTAGTTCAAATAAAACTAGGAAATGTCAGGAGAAATTGTTCTGATGTTTTACGACGTGAAAAGCTTTGCGCTTATTTTATGGTTACTTTAACTGGATAACTTGTTGAGAGACCTTAAGAATGTTTACAGTCTATTCAAAGAAAACTACTTAAACATTTAGAAATGAATCTGTACATCATAATCTTTCGACAGGAATGAATCTATGTTCTAGAAAGAATGTATGTTTATGTATTATTATTTAAAATGTTCCCATTACATAGCTAAGCAGATGAAATACAGTAATTCCACATATTCGATTTTACAAAGAATTTTCGCTTCGAATATTGCTAATTGTACAGGGTGTCCCAAAAATGTGGCAACAAATTTTAATTCTTGATCTATTAAAGATAAATGGTCAATGCCAATTGAAAAAATATGTTCAAAATAAGGTAGGAAAAAAGACTACAATAAAAAAATTCCTCTTTTTAATTTCAAAGAGTTACAGTTTTTAAATTTGTTTAAGACCCCTTCACAAAAAAATTCCAGAGAGAAAAGTGCGTCTCATTCACTGATAAGGTGATATACACAAAATTAGAAAATTATATCGTAAAAAGTATCAAAGATATTAAGATAATTATATGCTGACTCAAACCACTTTTCAATGGCTCTAGAAGGGAAAAAAAATCAGGTCGGATGATCCTGTTTGAGGGATCGCAGCGAAATTACGAAGGAAATATTTTTTTTTTTTGCACTCTTACAATAAACGTTTACATTCAAAGTCATATATAGCCTCTGACCAGCTTGTTCAAAGAAAGACGTTTTATGATATCTAGAAATTTTGTACCCCACCTCAATAGTGTATGAGGCACATTTTACAAATTTAGAATTTTTTTAAGGGGGACGTTTACAAAATCAAAATGTGTAACTTTTTAAAAATTACCGAGTGAATTTTTCCTTAGCGTTGTCTTTTTTCCTACATTATTTTGAGTAATTTTTGAATTTACATTGCCCAGTTATCTCTAACAGATAAAGAATTAAAGCGCGTTACTGCCTTTTTGGGACACCTTGTATAGGTGTAGAATGGTTTATATTCGACAGCAATCGAATGGAAAGAATCAACTTCAAACTCTTTTGATAAATTGTAAAGGTAACTGTAATAAAATAAACGTAACTCTATCAAACTAATCAAAAGTTTATTTCCAAAAATAAACTTTTTTCCAAGGACAAGCACTTCCTGATTCCAAGCATTAGGCACTAAGTAGTCCCAAAGCGTCCGCCCTTTTATTATGGGGCCACTCAATAAGCGACCAACGTTACGCAATATGAAGTGATGGACGAATTAACACCCAAGCCCCTGCCGGGAATCAAGTCCGTACTCAAGGTGTGATTTTTCATCATTATTTAAATAGTACTTATCAGAGTATGTATGAGGCAAAAAATTCTGAACTTATTCTGATTTTATACTGAAGAGCTTTGGTAAATCTGTGCGCATATTTTTTAAAGAGTGTGATTTCCAGGCGTGTTTGTGAACTGTCATAAATTCACTACTCATACCGAATTTCATTTTCTGATCGAAATTTATACAGCTCCTGCAAGCAGTACCGGCGAAATTGAAACTTTTATTTTAAAATCTCATTTAAAACTACGATTTGCTAAAATATGAAATATAATTAAATGAGTCTAAAAATATTAAGGTGTAATACCTAATGCATTATGAATTATGCTTTAATTGACATTTTTTAAGTATGCAAGTCAATAATTATCGCAAAATTATGATAATTCTATCAAATTCGACATTTTTCTTGAAGCAAGTTTCGATATATTCACATCAGAGATGCATATTTGACGAAGGTGTTACATTAGACGTTTTAAAATAGGTAGAATGGCAAACGATGTCTAAGAACGATAATTTCTTCATTTTCAACGTTACATTGAGACATTTGATTTGAATATGTAACGTGAAAATCGTACGTTTACGATAAAAACTTTGTTTTGGGCAGCCTAACTACTCAAACTATCCTTCACTAAACCGTGTATTAATATTCCTGTAGCTTAGAGATAAAAGTTAACACATGATTCAAACTAAAATTCGTGAATAACAGAAACTTTAATTTTATTCTCCTGCATTATCCTCCAAATCGAGTTTACCTCAGCTGTCAATATATGAATACCACTGAAAATAAATAATTTAATATCAGGCCTCTGTATGAGTCATCGTCTGTAATGTATCCGGCCTCAGAATATATGTTCTAAAATATAAATAATACTTATGTAAATTCTTCTCCAGTTCATGATCAAAACCTACAATTTTTTTTCTTCTTATTCTTCTATACCCTAAAGGAAAACCCGTAATTCGTGCTGTTTGTTGAAACGATTTATACGTCAAGATCTGCCGACTAGCATTTTAGAAGATTTTACAGCTTTGTTGCAATAAACTGTCATAAAAACAATCATTTTAAAATATAAAATTAATAATTCACAATAAACAATGATAGATAAAAAGAAAGAACAGAAGAAATACATGTAACAATTCAAATTAAGTAACATTGAAGATAAGTTTTATATTTTTTAATGCGATAATTAATTAACAATCTGATACATTTGAAGTGAAAAGTAATTAAAGACAAATTGCAATGAAATTCTTCTTAAACATTTTCTTCTGCAGATTTTATTTCCAAGACTTCAAATAGTCAAATAGGTAATTGCATTTCACTTAGCTCGTTTAATATCTTATTTTGCATTGACATCACATAAGGCATTACAATGTGTTCTCTTCATTATTAACCGCACATTTTACAATGTCCGTAGAAATATTCTGTTAAAGAATTTTAACAAAAGAATTAAACTCATTAAGTCATTCTTAAACTTAATTGACGGGATGTAGATTCAACTAAATTCAATAAAAGAACGGAAGTCTCATTTCACCTAACGATGAGTAGAAAATTCAATTTATTGGTTGAAAGTCGTTCATTAGGTATTCTTTGTACGTTTGTCAGGACCGTTATAATTTGTAATCATTATGAACCAAACTTTAAAGGTAGAAAAAAATAATAGATTATTTTAAGGAGTGGAGGAGTGAATATTTACCTTCACCGGTAACAACAAATTTCCAAGACTTAGTGTTTTTTTTCAAATGTTCATATTATCTTTTATATTCTTAAAAAAGCTAATATTTCTCTGGAGTCGAAACATTTTCAGTAAAAAAAGAGAAACTTTTTTTTTTTCAGAGAAAGCTTTCAGAAATAACTACTTGAGTCTCATATGTGATGATTTTGTAAAACGAACCTGATTATATTTTAAGAATGATATCCTGTATCTTTATGCAAAAGGTCATTTGAATAGATATTTTCAAACTCTCAAGTTAATTTATCAAATCTTTAAAGTTAAAAAGTTAGTATCCTTGGAATAAGGCATATGTGTGCCTTCGTGACTTGAAGCCTGTAAATCTGTAACGTAAGCTTATATATCGTACACTGAAAAAAAATTTCGCAAACGTTATTCTAAAATACGGGCAGTAATTGTAATTTAAAATTACCGGAACTTTTCCGCATGTGGTGGAAAAATATTCATAAACGTTTCCGCATCTGGTAGAAAAGCATTGGAAACACTTCTGTATATTTCTGGAACGTTTCCACACCTGGCGAAAAAAGTATTTAGAAACGTTTCGATGCACTTCAGACATATATTCAGAAACCTTCCTGCACTTAAAAAAAAAAAATGCTGTTGAAATTATGCCGTTATTTCTAACACTTGAAGAGTCAGATTTTTATTGACACAGGCGGAGATGACAGAACTATTATTTTAATACTCACGATTAGTAATTGACTTACACTTCGTTGGTTCAAATTGAGGAGCATTGGATGGGGGAGGTCAAAGCTTTGACCTCTCTATGGAATAAGACTTGAGACAGCTTACATAATTGTTTAACCCTTTAACGAGCAGTGTTCCCGCTCTGGGAACACCCAACTCTGACGTTTTGACTGTTGCCAGTCACGAAGAATAGATTTGATTTCTATAAAAATAGTTGCGGGTGACATAGCTCCACGAGAATCCTTTACTGTTTAGCACATCATTTCCTGTAAAAAATGGTCACGATTATTTTTAACAGCACTGACATCTGCTGAAAAATGGAAGAATGCGAGAACAGCTGGATAGATTGCCCAATGCTGAAAAAAGGGCAGCCGTTGCCATCGCTCGACTTAACTACCAGCAAGATGGCGGACGATCGAAACGTTCATCGCGTGCCACAGATCTACAGACCCTTTTTTGACGCAGCTGGCTGTGCCCGGCACAGCCAGCTGCGTCAAAAAGGGTCTCTAGATCTGTGGCACGCGATGAACGTTTCGATCGTCCGCCATCTTGCTGGTAGTTAAGTCGAGCGATGGAAACGGCTGCCTTTTTTTCAGCATTGGGAAAGGGTTGCGCCTCAAAGGGTTAAGCAATCGCTAAAGCAATTCATTGAAATTATAGTGCTTTTCTTTTATGTATGGAATAATGAACCCATTTACCTATAAAATAATCAATTTTCTTTTCTCCAAATTTAAATTATAGTAGTGCCCTCTATAAATGAAAAAGCAAACAAATCTTGCTTTCTAGAACATAAAAAGATTTAAACGTGCATGTGCGGAACATTCGAGATAAATATTTTCTTGCCTTCTTGTGAATATCTTATTTTGAAATGCGGATTAGGTTTCTGAATTCGAGACTCTGAATTCAACATTGGAAGTTTAAACTGTAATTTCTGAAACCTTTCTGCAATATGCAAATATGCAAAATTTCTGAATTTTTTACAGTGTATATTTCATCCGTCGGAATGGAAAGATCATGATGTCTATCGGAAAGATTTTTAGAGTGTTGATTTATTTTATTACTAAAAATTATGCTTAAAATACCGGGCACTACCTTGATAAAGAATGTCATTTATATTAAAAATGAAAGAGTTGATTTTTGTGTCATATCACATTAAAGTCTTAAGTACATTAGTTATTTCATAATGCATCAATGCATTAATTTACTCTTAATTCACTTTTTTTTTTAATTTACCCTTGAAATATTTGCTAGAGGAAATGCACGGTAAAAATCGCTCTTAGAAGTGCAAGATTTTTTTTTCTTTTTAAGGTCGATAGAAAGAAAAAATCTATCTTTATATTAGAATTTTTAAGCTTGGATGTGTTGTTGACAATATTGCTTTCTCGCAAAAAAAGTTACAGAACGGAAAAAAATTGTTTTCTGTTATTTTCCACTAACTACAAATAGTTGAATTAAGTTTATGACATGTTCGATATGCTAGTCATGGCTATAATGCAGCGCAGAAAAAAACAGCTTATCTCTGTAACTCTACAAGTATCGAGAGTTCTCTCTATCAATTCTCTCGTCAAATTTTTTGTTCTTGTAATGCTTGGGCCACTTGTTCTTAGATTGTAGTTGGTCGCAAATTTCCACTGAGACGCAATCCGGCTGTTATTACTCGAATAGTAGACCTTGACGATTGATATACGCTCAGAATTACTTCATTTCGATACTTGAATCATTAACGACAGCATGCCCTGCATTCAACCACCAAACTTTTATTGAAACTCTCCAACAGTTCAAAAGTTATCAAGGTTTCTTTTTGTAGCTCAATAATTGTCACTCCCAGTTATACGACATTTTGCAATACGGTAAATTGAAACATGTGATCTGTAAAGTTTTTACAACAGCGAAAGGTTAACAGCTTAGCTATGTTTTACTGTACTTCCTTGAAGTGTTTAATGCCAGTTTCGGGGATGCATCGCACTGTGGAAATTTGTAATAGCCCACTCCTATGAGTACCACTGGAATGGGAGCAATTTGCAGCTCTGCACCCCTCCCTCCACATAAAATCCAACAAAGAGAGAAAGTATCGTGTCTATAGATTAAACTTCATCAATAAAACTTGTGCAATTCAGATCCATGCGAAAGCATTATAAAATGTATGAAATGGCTTTGCGATGCATTACGTTTGATCTCATTAGAGATTATTAGATCTTATCTGAATGTACCATGTTCCAAAAGCAAGTTCCTGAAGGCGTACAACTTCGTTACCGTCCTCATTTCTTTAATTGAGTAAAATAATAAACGTAAATATTAGTGAAACATTACAGTTCTTGTATCACATAATTGTAGCTTCAAACATTTTTACTATGTTTTTTAAAAGAATTTCCTAACATATTTTTCAACCTTTCGAATGGTTACATCAATTCAGTATGCCAAATAAGAAATTCTTTTGCCAATTCGTTTCATTGCATTATATACAGCTTACCCTTATTTCACATGATAAAACCCCTAGTTAAAAGACATCAAGTAATTTCAGACTAAAACGCTGTATAATTGCAGGTACTTAGCTACGGGATGAGTCAAATGCAGCAAATGTATCCAACAGTTTTAAAAGCGACTGCTTTACAGACACGAAATTTCTTCAAACATTTTCATTTCTTATACCTATATGAAGTTCTCCTTTAGAATTATCTTGGGACAGAAAATCCTTTTAATATCCTTCAGTCATTTCACGTTTCATTATTTATTTTAAGAGAAAAGTTTTACGAGTAAGTTTTAATATCTCTTTCTACCCCACGCGTATGTCTCATAGACGAAAATCTGAAAAGAATTCAGTTTCAAAAAGTTGTAAATGGTTTTCTTTAGAAAAAAAAGTTTATGACCGCATTTAAAAATAAACTATTCCCTAACAGAATTTCTTTAATGCAGGTTGAGGTTATACAGTGCGTTTCAGGCACTACAACAGTTCCATTGAAAATGAATAATAAAAGATTTTTAAATCCTTGTAAATGCAAATTTCGAGACTGTATTATAGAAAGCAGTCTTTTCTAAGAGATTGTTTGCATAAGAATTTAGTGTATATTTAATATTATCAGGTTGTAACGAAAGTTTTCCGCCAGATTTTCTTGAGTCAGCTCATGCGGTACCGAGCGATTGATCTTATATGTCAAGTTTATACGATGCCTTGCTCGACCAATGGACATGGTACTAAAGTCTAACTCTTTTAGCAAGCTCCGGAGTAGATGAATATTTTAGCTTCTTTCACACATTCTCCTAGGCGGGCCTCATCAGCATCAGTATGCCGGCTAGAGCACTCTGCTTCTTAAATGTCCTAGTCTTCGATTTTGAACTTTTGGTACCAAATCTTCACAATATCGTATGATACAACAGTAGTACCTTAAGCTGTACACATGAGTCGGTGTCATTCTGTAGTTGACATTTTGCAATAGAACTGAGAGTAAATGGTGGTTTAATCTGGTAGCGTGATAGTTCCATTTCAGACACTTTATACTTAATTATAAAGATATTGTTTTACAGATTTCACAACACAGTGCTCTAAAACAAGTCTTTTTCTTTCAAATAACAAAAATCGTTTGACAAAATATTGGAAAAGACACCAACGTGAACTGTTTGTGCAGACAATACTTCCAGTGGCAGAAAACTTTCGTTACAACCTAATAATTACAAAAATTTTGAAGTATAGTACCGTATCAATGAATAATGTCGAAATTAGTTATAAAAGAACTCTTAGTAAGCATTAAATAAAGATATATAGCGACAAATAAAACATAAATTACAATAATTGCAACGCAAATTAATGTATAAAAATAAAGTTCAAACGATAAACATTCAGAAAACTGTTGTCATCTTCGTAGCAAAATATGTTTAAATAGAGAAAAACATGGGTCTTTCAATATTGAACCTTGAATTAAAGATAATTTTTTTAAAAACAAATTTAAATTAAAACAAACACAAACGCTTTCAACTGCTAAAGTATTTGAAAAAAGTTACTATAGATGATTACCTTTAAAAGAAAGGCTTCTATAAAATATAAAAATCACAAAAAATTATGCATGAATACGAGGACTTTACAGCCAAAATCTGCATCAACCATTTAGTATTCAGCCATACAACCTAAGTAAAAGCATCTTGTTTTATTTCTACTTTTTATCAAAGCAAGAATATTTTATTGAGCATAAATATTATACATAAATAATGTACACATTTTTGGAATACAAATTTTGTTAGGTACATTTTTTTCGATTTTCAAAAGGTGCATAAATATGATTCGAATAATAATAAGAAAGATGATTTGTTTCAGGTATATAATACAGTTAGTTCTGTGTTTATGTATGAAACTTGCTTGCATGCTTAATAATTTCAATGAAAAAAAAATAACTGCTATGCTATTTTTTCACTCACTTTAATGTTTTAAACTGTTGAAATTCTATAGTTCTTCATTTGCAGCGATCTGTTGAATATTTGTTAAATATTTGTTAAATATAAAACCAATGCTTGATTTTACTTTTATATAGTCATTTCGTGTCAAAATTTCAGTCAATAAAAACTCTTTTATTATAAACTATATCAATATGTTTCATTCAAAATCCTTCTAGTATTTTCCATTTTTACTCTTTTTAGCTTAGGATTTTCCAATACTTCATTCTTTCTTGTCAAAACGTAATTCGGCATAAGATATCGCGAGAGGTTTTTGAAATGACAAATGATGAGTCATATTGATTTCAGAAATCATTTACAAAATCATGCGACAGAGATAAATTGAAGTATTTTTCTAAAAAAAATACTTTTAATAATTTATTGCATACGTTTTAGAGCTAAAACAGTTTTCTCTGTCTTCCAATTTCATGGAAAGTTTACTAGAGCACATTTTCTGATTTTTTATTGTTCTGTGCTTGAGAACTTTTACATAGGTCTGTGCTTGCCTCATTTTATATAAGGGAGAGGGGTTGACATTTCAAAACTTTTTCTCATTATATGATCCCTAGGTTTAAAAAATTTTAAAGGAATTAAATGGTTATGAAGCCATAATAAGTTAAAATATTTATGGTCAGATCTTTTCCATGAGGGGTGTTATTTAGTTCACATATTTAATATTAATTATAATTGGTTTTCAATTTCTTAAATTTAATAGATTTAAAATCAAGCATTTTAACTTTTAATTTCTCTTCTGATTTTTAAATACTTCGGCTTGCAAAATTTTACATTAAGTTTTTTCTCACATGTTTAGTTTCAGTTAACTGCTTCTCTATCCGAATTGCATGCTTAAATTATTCTTTCACCCGTTTCTCTATGCCAGTAATAAGTTAAAGTCCGTTGAATTTATTTCGCTTTCCAAGCTGTTAAGAAACATCTTTATTTTCATGCAAAACATTCACACTTAATTAATATGCATCTGTGCCCAACGGTCTTCATCTACATCTATTCTCTTACAAACGTTATTTCTTTCATTTCCGAATATGGACTCATGTCAGTTAAACTCTAGCTGAAGGAATTTTCTATCACCCGAGTTTACTGTAATTTAGTTTTTATTTCAATAGCTGGATGACCTGCTCTCATTGTTATGTCTTGTCATCTCTCTATTGACTAAGACTTTTCGCTAACCTCCTGATCATTGTTCGATTTAATTTTAGTTTAGATTAGTGAGTGAGGTTAATCTTCCGATGATCCTAGCAAAACATCTCCCAGCCATCACCATTCTGTAACTATGCACCGTTTCTAAGAAGTAAAATAAAATTTATTCATTTACTACAATGGTGTTTCTTAAAATAGCGTCGAAAAGTGATATACTTGGATTATTGCTCTACATCACAACACTCTTCCACTATACGACCACCACTTCGAAAGTAAATCTAAAAATGATTTAAAACACCATAAATAAAATAAATTCTATCACATAAGGGACACCTTTGAACAAGGTAGATATACCTTTGGACAAATAAAAAAAAAATCGTGAAATTATATATAACAGTTTTATTAAAAACCATAAACGTTTAAGAAATGCAAAGTACTAAGAACAAATTAAAGAATTGTATTTGAATGAAATTACTAAATCTTTATTATTTTACGAAATTGATATCCGTATGAAAATGGATATCAAAGATCACTGTTGAAGAAGTACCATGAATTTATGCATTTGTGTATGATAAAGGCAAATTTCATACAACATACTTCAAATCAACCTAACCGATATAGGATAGTTGCAAAAAATGAAAGTTATCATTATATATTTTACTTACAATTAGCATTGAATTCCGTTTACCGTGAAATCTCAATTTAATCAGAAAAACATTGCAAAGAGTACTTCTTTTTGCATGACACCGAGCTACAGAAAAATAAATCACGCAGAGATCTTCTAAAACAGATGCTTTTAATGCTTGACCCTCTGAATAATACGAAAATTTCAAAATACATTCAATTTAGCTTGTTTTAGTGTTCAGTGCTATGCTATCGCATACAGATTAGAAAATTACGACAACTTATACAGTAAGAAAGAATATCTGTAAAAAGAGTTTATACTCTGAAGATACACACCCTTCCTTTAAATATTAAACTAGCAACTAAAATTATAAGGGCACAATGTTCTTCGTAAAAAAATAATAAAATTTCACTCTGTTAAATTTAGACTCATCACAGAGACAGTCTCAAACAGTAGTGCCAATAAAATGATAATATTTTTGTTGTTTTTCATTATTTAAACAAAAATAGTGGACTATTATATTCATTAAAAAAAAGAACATTTATTTCAAGAAAATAATTAATATTCAAAGGTATCTGAAGTTCTTTAACACATTGTAATCAAGATTAAAAATAGTTAGTAAAATTCTCTTCGATGCTTATTTTTGACTCAAATATTTCCAGTTTGAACAAAGGCATTAAAATAGATTAATCTTAAGAAATAAAAGGAATTAAATACAAATTTTAAAAAATAAAATATAACTTAATTATTTGATACTCATCTGAAATACAGTTTTTTTCTACAAAGCGTTAGTTTTCCTATCCACATTAAAATGGATGTTTTTTCTTATTTCCTATTTCCTACTCCCTGTGCACAGGTATGTAAATATGGTTGCTGCAAATCTGTGCTTTTGTAAAGGGAACTCATTTCTAAAGCTGTCTAACCAGCAAATACAAAACAGACACATACTTAATGGTATTTAATTAAAGTTCTGCTTCATAAGCAGCAGTTATTACATCATTGTAGTCTTTATCCCATAATTAATTATTATTTGAAGGGAGGAAGCAACAGTATTTTACTTAGACTAATTACAGTCATTTTAATAAGAATAATTAAACTTTACATAATCATTTATTCATTTGAGAAACTCTCCCACTAAGTGCATTAAAATACACAACTAAACCTTTTTTTTATACATAAATAGCCTTGAAATTGTATGTTTTAAAAAGATTATTTTATTTAGAATTCTTTAGTAATGATATTTAAATTAAAGTAATACTTACTTTGATACGTAAGTATTAGTTTAATTTAAATAACATCACACACATCATTGTTAGTGATACGTACAAGTAGTGCTTTTAAAGTTTTTTTTTTAATATGGAACAAATAAGGCTTTTATTTATTGTTTGGATATTTAATGACTTGTTTTTTCTCAACGGGGAGCACTTGCTGTCTACGCATTGCCCACACAAAAGGCCGGAAATATTGGCCATTTTACTATGGAGACACCCTGTTGGAGGCCTAATGATGATCAACGCAGCTCGGGGTCTCTTAATTTCGAACTACTTCCATGTGAGAGACCTGCACCTGAATGGCACACTAATCGGTATCTCTCCATTATTTAAAGCCTCGTTTATGGAAATCAGGTTTTTCTAATTTCCATAAACAAGGTTCATTCTATTATATTCAGACAGGATATTTCTTTGTTTTTCCCTATTCGAGAGAATCGTTTTTCTTTTTCTGTATATTGCAAACAAGGATTTTTAGGTATTATTTAAACTATTAAACTAGGTTTTTTGCATCACATTTTAAAAATATTATACCCTCTTTTCTGTTCAGCGACATTATCGAATGAAACAGGGTAATTGCATACTTCCGAAAAATAATTTATTTACTCTGTAAAAAATAGTTTTTATACATTAAAATTTTACTTTACGTATGATTATTTCTATAATGTTTCATACATTAAGTTTCCGCCGTGCGACTGGCCCGCTGATTTCCTGTTTCTTGGTGGTATGATGGTGTGTTTTAGTCATTAATTTATTTTACATTTAATGTCTCAAAAACACTGACCTAGGCTTTTATTCCTTAAATATTGATCATAGATATATGTAATAAATTACGAAGTTACGTAAAGAACCACTTCTATACTCTATGCCTGTGGTTCCCAAACTTTTCTTCTTCGCCGACTCCTTGGAAAGTTAAAAAGAAATTCCCGACCGCCTTCATACACCTCGTGAACCCCTAGAGGTTCGCGATCCACAAGCTAGGAACCATTGCCGGTAGCATTAAGAAATAACTGTTTCAATAAACCTCATAGACAATAAGGTAAATGGAAACACTATGGAGTACATGTAAAAAGATTTTCTTTCTTTTTCCTAATTAAGTAAGAGCTGAAATTGCTGGGTGACCTACAAGTAGTTGATTTACAAGCAAGAATAAATTTGCCCCCCTAAATTCATTCATGAAGCAGAGGTCAGCTTGAATTTGAAACATCAAAATTTTATTTCGATTTACCCCATTGACCCCAAAGCACGTTAAATTCAAAACTGTTTCACTCTTCTTATAAAGTTTCTAGTATATAATCTAGTATAAAATACTTGCTATTCAATCGCTTTCATAAAACATCCAAATATATGAATTTCATTCATCTAAACATACCATCTCATATTAGTTTTATTTTATTCACATGTAGTGTTATACATAGCTATCTAAGAATCATCGAAATTTTGGTAACATTCCAGATTTCTTTCATACATAATTTCATTCGTTTTATCACGTGTGCATACACCGTGGCTAATCACTTACAAAGTTAAGAGTTTAATTTATGGTTACAATCATTACGTAGTTTATGCTATTAGAATCGCATTAGGCATATCCTAAATAAATAAATAATGATCTAAGTCGGCGGAAGGAAAAGAAGAATGCGTGTATTATCGTCAAAATATAAGTATTTTAATTTTTAATTATAACTTTTGTGAATTAATGCTGTTTTGGAGCTTAAAACTCAATTAAAAATCCCTGATTGGGGGGGGGGGATTGAGAAGTAGCTGAATATATAAACGTTTTATTTTTTAAATGAGAGTTTTTATTTGTGTTTGATTTTTTTCAACTATCAAATTAATTTCGTAAATAGTTACTTATTTTATTTGCTTCATGTTCATTTATTTTATTTTGCTCATGTTCATTCATAATAAAATTACATAAAAGGCTATCCAAATAACTCTACTGGTTAAATTTTTATCGTGGAAAGGTAATGCTAGTTAAACTTTAAAAACCTAACCTTCTGTCTGAAATTATAAAAACTAGAACAAACATTTCCTTCCAATAAAAGAAACTTTTTTAAGGCAAATGAACCAGTCGTAAACCACTTCCTGGCATTTCCTCAGTTATCATCCTAACTTTGGAGATGTTTAGTTAATCTATATTTTTATGGTAGTTCAAACTGATATATAAAGTAATAATCATCTAAAATATCAAAATCATTGACACCTAACCTTCCTAACCTCGTAATTTAAAAACCTAACGTTCTGTCTGAAAATATAAAAACTAAAACAAACATTTCCTTAAAGCCCCAAACTCTTCCCCAATAAAAGAAACTTTTTTTAAGGTAAATGCTCCAGTAGTAGGCCACTTCTGGCATTTCCTCAGTTATCATCTTAACTTTGGAGATGTTTTGTTAATCTATATTTTTATGGTTGTTCAAACTGATATCTAAAGTAATAATCATCTAAAATATCAAAATCATTGTCATATATTTTTTTAAATTGAAACTTAGGTAACTTCTATGCACCAAAGGTGGGTTGTGTACCAGTTGTAGGCATACCAAAATTGGGCCAAATTGGGAGACCACCTACACTAAGGAAAATAGGATGAAGTCGTTATAATAGTAGTAATAACAATACATTAATATTATAGACTATAAAATAAATTAAAAATGGCAACTGAAATGTTTTATTTATAGCATCATGAGACTTTTATATTTTTTCTCAAATAGTTAATTTTTTATTAAAGGTATATATTATTTCTCAACACTTCGTTGTAAGTTCTGGTTTGGCCATCAGAGATACTAAATTTTTATATCTTACTCTGAATAAATCGTTTTCAACTATTACAGAATCATTTTTTCTGTAGATTTCACAGCGCCTGAACATACACAGCTTCATCCTTCATTTCCTGATATTAAAATTTCCGATTTATTTAAACATCAAGTAATCAAAAAGAAAATAGCGGTGGAAAATATCCCGATAAAAGCGTAAAAGTTGGCAACTATGCATATGGCCCACTCCTGGAGTACATGAGGTAAAGCATATGATCCAGTACTGGGCCCCCTCGGTCCACTTCTGGAGCATTTAGTAAACCATTCATCTAGAAGTGGGCAACCCATCTTTATCCATAAATTACTATTATAATTTTATTCAGTGATAGTTTATAATACATTCAGTATGTAATCAAACAATATCAATAACAATTGATTTCAGAAACAAATAGAATGTAGGCCAAAAAATAATTTGAATGAAGACTTGCCTCTTAAGGAAATCACTAATAATGGGCTTAGAAGGCTTCTCTAAGAGACCGACTTCTGCAACTAATTTTCTTGTACCTAACTAAACAAGAAACGAAGAGGCTTAGATCTTAAGTATTTAGTTGATAATGGTTTCAGTCAATCAGAGATCGATCACTTATCTCAGTGGATAGTTGTAATTTTCTGCTTTTCTGCTAAAAATTCAAATGGCCCACTATTGCTACATGACCCACTATTGGAGAACTTACCTTAAAACTTTTCCGTTTTATCTCCCTACAACCTTAATTATTGTAAATAATTATTAAATTACGAAATTTGTTAATTATATTCAAACAGTGATAGTTCTGATGAAAAGTAAAATTATAAAAATACTTACTTCGAATAGTAAAAATTAAATTCAAATAAATAAAAAAGTATCGAAAAAATGAATATGGTAGGAGCATTAGTAGTTGACCATTTTCACGTAGAAAACTTTAAAATAAGAATCCTGATGATAATATTCAGTTAAAAACAAGTCTGACAGTAGATGGCACCCTCTACCGATCAAAATAGGGTCTCCTAGTGGCAGTGTATTGCGGATTAGCAATGATAGACGCTTTTCGTGTGGATGTCGTGCATAGTTATCTGTTTATGGTATTTCGTGAGCATTTCTACAGGATCTAGAGTGCATGAATACAGACCGACAGACAAACGGAATTTTAATTACTTTTTAACTTTGCTGCAAAATGCTAAAAATGATCCCCGTCTAAAAATTCCTGGCCATTGTTTTACTGAATTTTTTCTAACCTAACTAAAACTAATTTTTTCTTTAATGATTGATTAATCGGTAATTGTAAAAAAGCGAAACAACGGATTAATCTTTAATTCTAAAATTCACAGCTAAGAATCGATCAGCTGTTATTTACGCAGTTTCAGATTGACGATTGAAATCGTCAATCGTTCGTCGTTAAAACAATTACATTTTACCTAAATCTGCTCGTATAGAGAAGCCCAA
Source organism: Cheiracanthium punctorium (assembly GCA_038373885.1). Classification (NCBI taxonomy): domain Eukaryota; kingdom Metazoa; phylum Arthropoda; class Arachnida; order Araneae; family Cheiracanthiidae; genus Cheiracanthium; species Cheiracanthium punctorium. The sequence continues at coordinate 457,346 of JAWZYV010017990.1, forward strand.
AAAAGAAGCTCTATGAAAAATGAATCCGATGTTCTTGAACTACGTAATTCCTTCTTTTAAGTTCAACTACGTGTATTTATTGTACGTGTTAAACAAACACGTAAGTACGACCGATATTTTTGTATTTTGTCTGATTTTAAAGAACATAGCCTTGTGAAAGCTTAAATAATCTGGATGGTCAAGTACTGGTGCAAAAGGGTCAACTACTAGAGTTTCGTTGTTTCTGGATGGTCAACTATTAACTCAGAAAAATGAATGTCTCACTTATTTCCTATTTTTAGTAGCAATAACAGTATAAAGTATATATTGTTTTTGTTTGTTGAATAACACATAGTAGAACAGTTTGTAAAACAATCACTCAACGAATTCAGTCAACATCAATGTGTAAGCCCTTGCAACTGAACAAAGGCAGCAAACTGCCCTTACTGTAAGTAATAAAAAATAAATAGCTGAATAAATATTCTGTTTGCTTTTTTATGCACGAAAAATAAAGAAATAAAAGTTTGTATAGCAAAATATTTTAACCCGTACATGAAAATGTACGAGTCGAGAGCGTTATCACTTACCTAAGGGGACTGCTCATGGGGAGATTTGTTTAACATATATAAAGTGCTGGGGGAACTTTCAGTTCGTTTTTCTCGACTATATTTTAGTATTGCATCTTAGTATTTTACACGCTGGTGTTTTTCCACTATGCCGAAGATCATTGAATTCGTTTCCTGAAGGTAATTGTAAACCTTCCTGATGTCCTTTGTAAGATTTAAAAAAAAAAAAGAAAGAAATTGAAAAAATGCTTTTATGTGCCAGACTAAAATGACAAATGATCAAACATACAAATTATGGCTATAGTAAGGTCGTGCAATAAAAAAAAGCATGCTAAATTTGAAATAGTCTATGAATTCTGCTGACCCTACATGTTTCAATTTACACCTTTTTTAATACATATTTCAAAGAAATATTTAAATAATATTGCAATTTATTGTGAATATTTATAGAATAAACAATATTACGCATCAGTTGAGATAAATGCGAATGTATTCTTAACATATACAATGCATTAAATGTCGTAGTCGTTTTTCCGAGTATTCTAAAAAATGCTTTTTCGAATAAAAACGGATTTTTATGAATCCTGCTGTACACTTGTAAAGCTTTTGCAAATAAACTATTAATTATAATCACGGAATATTTACTGCGATACTTATTAAAAGCATTACTTATTATTTACTAGACTTTTTGATCAAGTTTTAATGTAGCATGCCAAAATACAAAAAACAAATTATTCGATAAGCTTATTCATGTAATTAAATTTAAAATAAATTTTCAACATTATCAAATTAAATTGGCTAAGTCAGAATGCTAAAAAGTAAACATGTATTCATTTTTTAAGCTTCAAATTATTTGAATTACTAATATTTGAAGTCAAAAATTGATGAATTAGCAAACATTTGCACGATGGGAAACAACAAGTGTTGTTGTAGTTCATGTAAAATATTTTGAACGGAACATAAAAATACTAAAAAACGAAGCATAATTCAACAGAAAATTTAATTAAAAGCACTTAAATTTTATATTTTAGCTAACTGAAAGACGAATTAAAAATTTGAAAAATTAAAAGTGTCGACTCTAAAATAAAAGCGCGCAGAAAGTTTTATACATCATAAAACATATTTGTATAAATCATCTAAGCTTTTATAAATTTTAAATATTTAACTAATTAAAAATTATTTATCAAAAGAATATAAATTCTTAGCACGTAGTTTAAAAAAGGAAAAAAAGAACGGCGAGTAAAATAAATATTCTTTGCATCTCATTCATATTAACTAAAGGAAAATTCTGAAAAGTTTGTTTTGATTTTTAACGTACTTTACTGGATTTGCAACGAAGCCCGCTTTTAAAAACTGAACGTGTTTCTAAATGATAAATTATCAAAAGTAGTTCACTGCTAAAATTATAGAGAATAGCTTGGTATTTTGACAAGAACTTTCAAAAGGTGACACATTATTATGAATAAACAATTTGTAATGAATTGGTGGGTGAAAGTATGAAGATACACATGTTGAGCAATTGAGTTTTCGTACATGTTTAGTAAAATACAAAAAATGTGCCTGAATTAATGACTACCCTTTAAAGATGTTTTTTGCTTGCATTTAGAAAGTTTTGAAAGCATGTACTGCTTAAACTAGCTAAGCTAAGAAAACCAGGTTCTTTTCTATTAAAATCCATTACATATTTAGCACCCTCACTTCTATCTTTATGTGATTAAAGCTTAAATATGTGCATATATATAGATAAACATAAATAGATAAATACTACTTAAATTACTGAAATTACTTAAAATCTTAAATTCGTGATTAAAAGTCGTTGTACTCACAAAACATAGGTTCCATAACACACTTAGTTGTAATAAAAGACAACGGCATCAAGTTCTTGAAAGAAAAGCTATTTCATTGAGAATTAAATTTAAAATGAACATTTTAAGCATCGCAGTTTGTTTGTGACTAAGCGTTAGTGAAAATTAAATAGCAAAAATTACTTCTTTAATTTACAACAGAAAAGCGGTGAAGTGAGTGGGAAAAATCAGATGCCAACGGTAATTGACCCTCGCGAGAACGAACATTTCGTCAACATAACCATCACCAATTACAGAGTTACAATAAATTTAGACCAATGAAATTAAAGTATTGGATAATTTTGAAGCTGGAGCATGACATCAAAATTAACTGAAATCAAGTATGCCAAACTAATAGGCAACAATGGGGAGCAGAAGGGAGTGAAAAGTACTATGCTATTTACAAACTGACGTAGGAAATTCTATTTTTACATCAAGTGTCGCCACAAAGAATCTGTAAAAAGGCTATTGCATGCAGGGAAAAGCGAAATGCACATTTTGAAGTATTAACCGAAATAAGGAAAAATTAGAACAGAAATAAAAGTTAAAATGCTTGACTTCAAAGAGAATAAATTTAAAAACAGAAAGCAAATAAATGCTAGTGAAAACTAAATATGCGATCTACATCACATATTTAATGTAAATTTCCATTTTAGTTTTATTGTAGATTATATCTAAGATGAGAACAGGCCTTGATATTGTGAATCCAGGCTTTTTGTTAGCCTTATCAGGCATTAAAGCTTTATTTTTCAGACTTTTTACCAAACTTTGCCCTTTTATACTTCTTTTAAGTTTGAATGCAAACAGAAAACAAGTTTCAGTTCACATTGATTTGATTTTAAAACTTACCTTTAAAATCTTTTTTCTTTTTTTTCCCGTAATTCAATATCGACCAACTAAGCCATAGCATTAATTCAATCTTTAATGCTTTAAAACATCTCTTAAAATTTTCTTACTTCATTGGTTTTTCAAATATGAACAATTGCTAACGCACTTGCCTTTTGCGTCATGCAAATTAACTTCACTTCTTATGTTATGCAGATTAAAACTGCTCTTCCAATGACGCGCTTCGCACGTGCCGTATTTCTCCCGGTACGGGTGTCCTTGTAATAGCGTACGTACTTCGTGCGTCGCGGCTGAGATTGAAATACTCTAGCTTTGATGCCTGGCTCGCTTGCTTAGCTCTTTCATTTCAGAATATTAGTTTGACGATGTAAATAGTAATATAATCGTCGGCTCAACAGAGCACTTGGTCGTTTCTAAAAGGAATACCTTGAATTGTAACAAGGTATGTTATTGTAAGTTTTATTTTTGCTAGGGTTTTGCTTTTGAATGGTTGTTTTTCCCGGTCTATAGCCAGATGAATGACATTTATGATATCAAGATGATTTAAATAAAGGTTTTAATCGTATTAAATAATTCTAGTCATCTTTTTACAATTTTTACACTGCCTTATATATTGAGCAAGCTTTTAAACTGCTTTCACTGCGTATATATTCTGCTGACATATAATGTTTTAGAAGTTAGTACTGATGGACTTGAGAAAAAAAAAATATTAGAAACTTCAAACTTTTATTCAGCATGTCCTCACATGCCCGTTCGGTATTGACTATCACTTTTTATTCAAAGTGTACAGGTAGTCGGAAACAATTAAGAAAGTAGATGTGGCATAAATTTCACCAAATAGACATGTTAGTATGCCTTCTCACTTCTCGGGCAGAGTTAATTTTACGCCTCTAGAAAAATATCACATAAATTCCAAAATCAAGAATAAACACATGAATACGAAATTCCATTAAATCTCAAATATCCCAATTATATTGGTGTAATGAATGGACAACGGAAAATTATCTTTCTTGAAGTAGGAGAAGGGGACCCAAAATAATCCTAGCGGGCAAAACAATCCACATGTTTTCTTCCATACACACATTGCTGTCTACTGTGTAACGCATCCTATATGCATTATGCATGCTATATGATTGTAAAACTTATTTTATTTCATTATCTATAGTCATAATTACTGTTACATATATTTTTGTCGATAAAAAACAATTTACTATTATTTTCAAATAAAAGATCATTTTTTCCTTGGTTGGGAGTAAAATGATCCTTTGAACTTTTTTTTCAAAACTCTATTTTTTTCGCTACTCAGTTTGGGTTCTTTAAACTGTTGTTAAAATATTTTTATGATACAAAATATAGTGTCAAATATTGTGCCAAAGGACCAAAGTTTTATTTAACATTTATGTCATTTTATGCAAGTTTTTCTCTTAAGGGGATCATTTTGGGCTACCTTTTTCTATAAAATAATTTAAAATAAGGTTTTACTATTTTAATTTCTTACTTAAAAATTCCTTTCCATACATTTCTAAAACACGGATTAATGCGCAACTGTAATTGATAGTTAATATTAAAATTAAATTTTACACGCCGATTTTTATCGAAATGGTTTCATTAACAAATGAGGGAAAATGATAATTTTGGCTCAGCCTAAAATTTATCCACACGATTTTAAGAATTTTGTCCTTTCAGGGATTTTTTTAAAATATTTTTTTCCCACTATTTATGTTTGTAGATACAAAATTCTTATACGCGAGAATATACGATATAAAAATGAACTGGTGATACACCTTCTACTGCAGCTGTTAATCTTAGTAAAACCTTTGCATCTGACAACTCGAGGCTTATTTCAATGAATAAATGTTAATGTTTGATGTGTTAAGGCTGCTTTTGATAGTAATAAAAACACCAATGATACATTTTATGAGCAAATACATTATACTGAAACATCGATTTCGTCTCGTGGTGCAGAAAGCTTCCTTTTCAAAAGTTGCTTTTTTTAAACATGCACGTTATCAGAATATTTTACGAGACAGCGTGTCAGATTGATATATTAAGAAGTTTCAGGTGTTTTAGTAAGTAGTCATCTTATACATGTTTTCGAATTCCACGTGGAAAGAAAAATATATGAAATAGTCATTAAGTATTTATTTTTTCAAATTTAAAAAATGGAAATAAAATGTAATTATTCTGCATAATAATGTAATTTTAGAGTGTTTTTTAGATAAAAACAACTAAATATTGAGAGAACATGAGAAAAAAATATGAATTTAAGCACGGATATTTTGTCAAAGCTCTATAATTTACATTATTTATTGTAGAAAAGTTATTGGCAGTTTTTAATCTGAATCATTTTTTTTCCACGTACTGTACAAAAGACAGCTCTTAAAGAAAAAAATGAGAAATAAAATATTTTATTAGCTGTATAAAGATTTTTAAATCTTCAAATGATTATGACAAAATAGAGAAAATGCATCTTCTATAAATTTATGTTTGTATTTATATTTTACGTATATTTATTTTTTTAATTAAATCATTTAATTTAAAATATCTCGAATATTCACTCCAAAAATGTTTAACAGCGATAGGAAGTCTGTTTTAAATGAATGTTTAAATTATCGGAACCTTTCTTCCAGGTCACTTCTTCCGACAACGTGCCAACATCCAAATCTCTATGGATATGTAGAACAAGCATATACAAGGTGTCCTAAAAGCAGTAATTTAGGCTCTTATTTCTTAAACATTGATCATCGACATATACAATATATTACATAGTTACGTAAAAAAGGTACAGAATTTTGCAATTTTTAGTAAAATTTTCTAGAGATTATATCTAAATAAATTCGAAGTTTAATTTTTATACAGCCCAGTATAAAAAAAATTCCCTGGTAGTAAAATGTGCCCCAATCACTTGAGGTGATGTACAAAGTTTCGGCTCTTTATCATAAAAAGGCTCAGAGATATGTTTATGAGAGGCCATTCAATACCAGTAACAGCGAAAATGTTATGCATTTTTTCCAATCTTTGTTTCCTTTCGTAATTTGTGTACGCGATCATGTGATATGATTTTTTCACCACGATGCCAGGCATTGAAAAGGCTTTAAGTCAGCACATATTTATTTTCATACCTCCCACGCTTTTTAGAATATAATACTTAAGTTTTGTGAATTACCTTGTTGTATCAGAATTATTTTACTAATTGGGGAGTTTTTTGGTACGAGTGCAGTGTGAAATTCTAAAATTTGGATTTATTTGGATTCGATCTTCTGAAAATTTTAGCACATACCATAAAATCCTGCACCTTTTTGCGTAATTTTTTATTGTATGTATCTATGACATATACTTGAGGAATGAAAGCGTAGGTCAGTGTTTTTAGAACATATTGTGTACATCCTGCATGTTATGTCACAAATGCGTGTGTATTGAAATTTTCTAATATCTAATGTCAACACATACGTCACATATGAGTGGGGAAAAAATCTGCATGAATTGTATTTAACAGTAACAGTTTTTGAAAGTGTTCGTATTTTCTTTCACAAATCGTCATTTTCCTGTTAAATTTATGCTCAATTTATGGTCAAAGCACACATACACATACACAAGAAAACATTCATTACATTCATTTCGAGTGGTAAAAACTGTCCAATCATCTTTAGTTTTAAAATCATTAATCCACACACGTGCTGGAAAATAAAAATAGGGGAAAACACGAAACGAAACGGAAAGTTTCAAATCAGAAACAAGAAGAAAAATTGTAAGAAAGCCAGAGAATAAGAATATGTAAAAGGAGCAGCAGTTGAAGCTAACAAAGACTAGATAGTAGGTTAAAGAGGAAAATAAAAGTAAATAAATCAAATATACCAAAAATAAGTAATTAAACTAAAGAAACAGAAGGAAAACTTTAAAACAAAGGCAAGTTGCGTAAACAACGACATTTTTTTTTCAACTTAAAAACTTGTCGTATCGCACTAATATTAATTATCAATTATTTAAATTAATTAAAACAGCACATTATTTTCTCAAATAACATTTGTTAAATTATGCTTAATAGCAATAAATATTACACTCAGAATATTTCTAATACAAAAGTGATTTTTATTTTGCATTGCAAAATAATGAAAAATGACACAAGATATATTTCCAATTTTCCAAAACTAAATATTTTCATGCAAACCGTGAAAATCGAGTAATACGCACACCCACCCACCCACCCACCCACCCATATATATATATATATATATATATATATATATATGTATGAATACTTGTATAGTACATAAACCTACCAAATTATCAGAATTCAAACATTTTAAAATTTATTCGTTCATTATAAAATACACTAATACTTTGCGATGCTCATTTTTGTAAAATGAAGTTTACACATTAACGTTCCTCTGAATACATTTCCGCTGATTATTTTGTCAAAATATAAAGTACTCTCATCCTTTATTAGCGCTAATAAAAACACATAAACATAGTTACGAATTATAGGAAAGAATTAAAAAACTTCTTGATTATTTGAATAAAACTTGATGCATTTTATAATTAAAGCTTAATAAGACTGAAAATAATGAAGTATTAAAAGCATATGATAAACAGATGAACAGGAATGCATTTTTAAAAATAAAAATTAGAATAAAAAAATCGTGAAATATTTCGAAACATTTCAGAACACTTACAATACATGTGGTTATTGTCGATTACAGTATGTATTATTATGAAAAATTTCATTAAAGCAACGATATGCTATTTTAAGAGTATGTTTATAAAATTTATACATGAATTTATATTAATTTAAAAGTGCAGATAGACAAAGAAAAACAAGGTGAAGTTTTTGTGTCAAAACGAAAATTTACTAATCATCGGCTATATAACTATTTTAGCTTAATAAAAAGTACCTCAATATCATAAAAAAAACTTCCTAAAAATTGTCATTTTAAGGATATTTTTTCGGTATTATGAGAAATGGCTTTTTAATATGTAGTGATACCAATAATATCTAATTTTTCAATTTAAAGTCGTAGAAACAATCGCAAAATTTTATGATGATATGTAAAATTAAATTTACCACAATTAAATTAAAATTAAAATAGCATTATGAATACATCACTACAAATTAGTACTATTTTATCAGCTGCAATGTAATATTGCAAGATCTAGTTTAATATGTAGGTTCTCCTAGAAATCATCGCCACCTTTGAAAAGTATAAAAAATTAATAAAAATGAAAAGGTGATGAAAATGCACTGTTTGTTGCATTCTACTTTAAACACCATGATTTCTCATCATCCTCATTTTCAAAGTTAGTTTCAATGGTCAACAATAGATGACGCTTCATAAAGATAAAGCTAAAACAATAAACTGTATGAGCATGTTCCAATAACTAGCGAAAAATTAGGAAAACATGTTTTCAAGATAACCCTTATTTTTAATCTGAAAAGAATTTTAAAAAAGTGCAAAATATTCAGCCACTATGGTTCTACATTCAATAGAGATACATTGTCATGTTTATTTTTCAATTTTTGTGGGTTTTCGAGATATACCTAGACTTTTAAAAATCCCCAAGTTTGCTACATGGGATTTTCAAAGAAGGTTACTTTCAGAATATTGTTTAATAATTTTAGCAGCATGTTTCATAAAAATAATAAAGATTTTTGTAAATAACATTCAAAAATATAAAATAAAACAGTGCAGGCCGTTTCAGGTTGTACAAAGGTTCCACACTTTTTAGCTGGGAAAATTTCCTCCTTCCACAAAGGCACAAAATACCAATCGCGAATAACTCTCCGCAGAATTTTCTTTATATTTATGTGAGTTATTTACAAGGTTCTTTACCACTTTTAACCATTTAACACTAGTTTTTCTGTGTTCTTATAACCATTATAATACGAGATGTACCAAATACGATCAAGCTCAACAAGGGCCGAGTGGATAAGACATTGAACGTTGGGAGATGGCCGAACTGTGCAAGTCTGTCCTCTCGTGCGGCTGTTGATCTAACGGTTTAGAGCAAGTATGGGCAACCGTTGGGAAGTTGCCGGCCAAACTTTAGGATGTTAGGAGTCGCTAGCAGAATAATTAGGTTTTATATGAGATTTTGAATGGTTTATATGGGGTTTTGATAGGTACCGCGGGCCGTATTAAAAGCCGGGACGAAGGTTACCCATATATGGTCTAGAGTTTGGAGTGATTTCCTTCAAAGTCATTACGAGTTAGAACCCTACAGAACAGCCTCCAACCAAGGCATTCCCCCCCTTTAGCAAGTAGCCCTAGTGTGCTTTGTCTTTAAAAACAACGAAACAACAATAACAAAATATCACAATGTATTTAACCTTGTTATCGTAATATATTGTAATTATACTCTATTATTGCGATAATAGTGTTGTTTAACAATTTCTATGAATTAACAACATAAGAACATTTTAATAAAAACAATTTGAACATTTCTTTTATATAATTTAAACTTTCATTTAATAAACAATGCTGTTTCGTTATGGCAAAAATGTATTTAATGTTTAATGCAAAACTAGTTGCTTATCGCGAAAGTATGACTTCTAACTTTCGAAAAAAACATCCTCATCTTATTATTTTACCAAAGTCCCATGTTAATGTGCTGATATTGGTTTTTTGCATAAAATAAAAGTTTTTATGGGAAATATATTACTGCATCATCTCTAAGAATATCCTTCAGGCACTCTTAAAATGTTTTTCAGCAAGAAAGTGTTATTGTTTTTTCAAAGCTACATAAAGATGCTTCTTTCGGGATAACAACTTTTTTTTTTCACACTTTACCAGATGTTTTGGTGAAGGAGGGGAGAGAAGCTAATAGAAACTCAAATGTTGCAAAAAGTAAATTACATCTAATAGTATTTTCCCCGCAACATAAACTTCAATATAGGAACAAATCTTTTAACTTCTTTTGGGGAAATAAAACATGACTTTTTTATTTTGTTTTTTATAAAAAAGCTCTAAAAAGATATCAGCAAAGGTTTTCTCTCATAAAGTTTGATTATGATAGTTTTAAACTTATCGAAGAACTTCTTTAACCATTAACTGCATGTTGAAAAATTCGCCTAAGAGAAAACAAAAAGCAATTAAAAGGAAAGAGTATAGTTTTTCTGTCCTTGTTTGCAGCAGATACTAAAAGTAGAAACAACATACTCTATTTATGATATTAAAAGTTTCAAATTATTATTTAGAGTCTATTTTGCCTACCGAATAGAGTTATACCATTAAGACTTGAGTGATGACTGACTACAGAATAACATGAATTTAGAGTTTTCTGAAACCGAAGCCTTTCACTGGCACCGGCCACAGAGCTGGACGAAAGACAAGAAGCGTAATATTAAGTATAGTTTGTGGTTGAAACAGATACGTTTGCTTAAAATTATTAGCTCATAATAGTGAAATATTATGTTGCCTATGACTGTACACAGAGAGTTAAAATATTAGAGGAAGGACAGAAAGCAATTAATTTCGACAAGTGGGTAAAAGTTTTAATTAATGTTTTTCTATCCAGCGAATAAGCGATGTAGCTGTCTTCTACCCCACTCAAACAAGTCATGCTTGCTCATTAGGACGTTCATCATCATTCCAGTTCTAATAATATAGCCTAATGGTCGAGAATGCTTTTATAAAAAAGTTTCAGCAGGGATGGACATAGTTTTTGTTTCTTAATATTTAATCGCAAAATTAAATTTAATGAATTTACCGCCAATGTAGCAAACACACGACTAGAAATATTCCGCAAGCAGGCCTAGTGTTTTCCACCAACAGGGACCCTGAAGAATTCATCCAGGGGAATGCATCCGAATTTAAAAAAAGATGATTTTTTGTTCATCATTATGTATTTTATAATTGTCCTAGTCCAAGGAATAGAAATTAATTCACATACTAACACATATCCTATACAAGATTCTTTTGCATATCTCAGTCCATGTAATAGTACAGATCCTAATTTAGGTTTTAGAACAGCTCCCAATTCTGGTGAAATCATCCTCGAGGTCCGATATTCGTTAATTACTAATCTCAATCTTTTCTGGATACAGCGATGCACTTAAATTTGATTTGCCCTATTGAAAATAAACATACGTATAAAGTTGATGAAGGAAAACTGGACCTAGTCGAACAAACAATATTAAAAAATACACGAGTTTTAACACTAATTCTCAATTTGGATTTGAAACACTCAAAATATTAGCACTATTTGCTGACCTATTCTGGCTGCGGAAAAGGACCTTCCTGTACCTATGTGGAGTCTGCATCTTGTTTTAGTCCCCAGTTCAACAGGCTGTGAAAGAACGATCTGTTGTTCCAATATGCCTCAAATATTACAAAGTGAAGTGCACATTCTCATGTGAAAAGTCAGTGGTATCTTAATGCAATCGATTCTCCCAAAAATTACGAGAAAATTGTGTATAGAAAAAAACTCAACATTCCCAAAATTTTCATATGGCCTACCACTTGAGACATTTGAAGAATAAAGGGTTAAGCTTCACTCGATTTTATCAACAACTTTATTTACTGCACAGCACAAACTTCCTCGTCGAGAGAAATACAAGGGTTCACCTTTAAAGATATGCTACAGCTTTGATTTGAATGTAGTGATCACATTTTGAAAATTACTCGGAATCACTGCCAAGGAATACCTTGTCATCAAACTCGAAATGAATTAGTTGAAACTTGTGCAGACGTTCTCAAAGGGAAAAACGTTTGATGATAAGAAGTGAAAGTCCGTTGTGGAGGCAATTACAACGGGCGCTAAAAAAAGCACTGGACAAAAATATATCCTCACTCAATATAGTTCATCTTTGTCCACCTAAAATATAAATAAGTTCATATTCAATTTTTATTATATGCCCAAATCGGATTTCATATTCTTCTGGAAACATGCGGAAACTTTTGGCATTCGAAAGATTTCGTTTTGTGAACACAGCCATTCTTATATCCATGCAGACGATTTATTTGTGAAAAAAAAATTAAACTATGTAATCTGGAAAAATTATTTTAAAGAAATTGGAATCACAGTTTCCTTTCAAAGCCTTATGACCATGATGAATATGACGTCCTATCGATTTCAACAGCTTATTTTGTCACGCAAATGATTCCCTTTTTTTACCCTCGGAAATAAAAGGTAACTGAAAATAGCAAAAAATCGCTTAAAAATGGGGGAACCGGTGGATTTTCAGATTTTTAAAGTAGCACAGATTGTTTTTGTTTTTTCATATTTTTATACACAATTTTGAAAATTTTCAAGCGGATCGTATAAACGGTGTAAATGTTATTACATTTTTTCTTCTTTTTAATTTTTTTGAACTTTTTAAGCTTCTTGGAGTAATGGCAGTAAAATATTTATATTGAAGTGGTTGCTCGGAATGGTGACGGAGTGAGTCAGGGATCAGCTTAACTATATAATAGGATGTGGAATGCGCATCTCTTTTTAAGTATTAAACCTGATGAGACTGCATATATTAGAGGCACAAGGCAGTTGTCCATTGGTGGTCGATCCCAGACAGCACATAAGCTTAAATCAAGCTTGACATTTCTTTGAATTTGACGCATTAATGCAAGCTTGACAGTTCAACTCATTCTAAGCTGGCAGCAAGCTTTCAGGAGTCAAGTTGAATTGTCAAGCTTAAATACAGCTTGATTTAAGCGTGGCAATTGCTACTCATCTGATTTTTGATTTTTAAAGGAGCGTTGATGGCGCCATCTGTGTAAGAGAATGGACATTAATTGTCTGGCTTCCTCAAATTTGCTGAAGTTCGTAAAAGATGTGTTTATTTTATTACCGGTGCCATATTACCGGCAAGGAAAACGGGGCAACTGCCCAGGGCCTACAGATTTTAGGGCCCAAAAATCTTACTTCTTACACTTTTATAGCTTTAAAATAAAATTACAAAGGATAAAAAAAAATTCAGAAATTAAATAATTTTTTTAATTATAAAGTATGAACAATGAAAATAATTCAAATTTACATTTGTATAAATTAATTTAAACTTATTTTTAATTCTTCGAAATGCTCTATATCAGGGGTTCCCAAACTTTTTTTACCCGCGGCACCCTTGTCAGTCTAAAAGCATTTTTTCAGGCTCCCTTTTCAGGCAATATGAATATGAAGGTCAGAATGAAGTAGTTTGGATGCATTTTACGTTGTTTTTTGTATGTTTGTTTATAGGGCCAGCTATCAAGAAAGTAGTCTCTTGGGAAAGGGTTATAGAATTTTGACAATACCCCCATTTCAGGGAGTTCCTATAAAGAGAGGCTACAGGACAGTCTTGAACTTGACTGAAATATTTTTGTTTGAGCCCACTTAGTGATCGGCTTGGCTCACTTTCTTGGGGATACCGGTTAAGAGGAAATTATTGGATTATACTCCACCGAAACACTTTTCGTGATTATCTCGACGACACCCCTGACATACGCTCGTGGCACCCAGTTTGGGAACCTCTGCTCTATATCGATATAGCATACCAATATGTAGGAAAATAACTAACCACATTTGTAAAGAGAATTTTTAACGTTAAAAAATAGCAAAATTTTTCAATTATTTGTTATTATAAGAAATATTTACAAAAATGCCTAAAGTGTTTGTATTCCGTACATGTTATGTTAGCAACTGTGATATAGCATTTCGAAATAACGTTTAACTATCTGTTTCTTTGATTTCAGATTACTTAACACAAAATTTGTGTTAAGTAAGTAGACCCATTCTATATTTCCAAATATGGAAATTCTTCAAAATAAAATACAATTATACTACGAAATTGATTTCAAAATCAGTCGTTTGTCTGGATTTTGGCCAGCGGCAGTATTTCTCATGAGTGTTGCGAAAGTTTTAAAACATGTGTTGCTCTTAAGTTTTATTATGTTTATTTCCCTACTAGTAGAGTCTCTAAATCACACATAAAATTATTTTAATTTTGATGCATCCCATGGAAAAATAAAAAAAAAACAAATAACGTATCGCCCTCTTATCAATCTGGCCAGAAAACCGCTTAATAGTTCACTTAAAACTTTAGTCATAGCTGCACAAGGCTCCGGTGGCTGAATGGATAACGCCCTCGGCTACGAATCGAAAGGTCCCGGGTTCTATTCTAGCCACGGACACTCGATGGAAACAGATTAAAATAACTTAAAATTACAGCATAGAGGGGGAAAATGCGCTGAAAAATAAAGTATGTGGGGCGCGTTCGCCAGCGGGCGCCCCGTGTATTTAGAATTTCTTTTGGGGGGGAATTTTTAAGCTGTGCAAATTCAAGCTTGAAATGTCAAGCTTAATGCAAGCTGGGCAAGTGTAAAGTAGAACACTTGATTCAAGCTTGCATCAAGCTTACACGACTGGAATTTTCAAGCTTAATTCAAGCTTATTGACTTGATAAATCAAGCTTGCTGCAAGTTTGATGCAAGTATGCTGTGCTGTCTGGGATATTTTCACGATGATGAAGAAACCAACCCAGACAGCACAGCAAACTTGCATCAAACTTGCAGCAAGCTTGATTTATCAAGTCAATAAACTTGAATTAAGCTTGAAAATTTCAAGCGTGTAAGCTTACTGCAAGCTTGAATCAAGTGTTCTAGTTTCCACTTGCCCAGATTGCATTAAGCTTGACATTTCAAGCTTGAATCAAGCTTGGCATAGCAAGCTTAATTTCAAGCTTAAAAAAATTTCCTTAAAAAAAGATTTCCTAAATACACGGGGCGCCGGTCGGCGAACTCGCCCAACATATTTTATTTTGCCACGCATTTTCCACTCTACGCTGAAATTTCAATTTAATCTGTTTCCATCAAGTGTCCGCGGCTAGAATAGAACCCGGGACCTTTGGGTTGGGAGGCGAGCGTCCTATCCGTTGCGCCAATCTGAGTCGGGCTGATGTGACTAAAGTTTGAAGTGACTGTTAGGGTTATTTCTGGCCAGATTGATAAGTGGCCGATGTGTTATTTGTTTCTTTTATTTTCCCATGGGATGCATCAAAATTAAAATAATGTTATGTGTGATTTAGAGACACTATTAATAGGGAAATAAACATAATATAAACTTAACAGCACCACACGTTTTAAAACTTTCAATATCACGACACTCATGTTGGGCAATACTGGCCAAAATCGAGACAAACGACTGATTTTGAAATCGATATCGTAGTATAATTGTATTTTATTTTGAAGAATTTCCATATTTGGAAATATAGAATTTTTTTAAAATTCTATGGTCAAGTACATTTATGACTGATGATAAATTATTTTGTAGCGGCCGGAAACCGCCTCATATTCTACCAACTAAAGTGAAATATATTAATTAATTAAATTGTGTTATTTATATTAAAATTTATTTTAAGGGCTAAGTAATTAGTTAATGGAATTACTAATGTTAATTATATGTAAATAAAACTAAAACTCCCCTCGTGTTACACTTCAGAGGGGCTTATCCCTTTCATTCCTTCCCCTTGTGTGTTCTAATATCCAGGTTTTGTGCTATAATAAAATAAAACACAATTGTTACGTTATAATATGAGAATTTGAGAAACGGTAGACAATTAATGTCCATTCTCTTTCACAGATGGCGCCATCACTGCACGCTTTCGAAAGGGAAAATCAAGCTATTGAATTGAACTGTCAAGCTTTTATTAATACGTCAAATTCAAAGAAATGTCAAGCTTGATTTAAGCTCATGTGCTGTCTGGGAAGTAACCGAAAGTATACGAAAAATTCTTGAGTTTACACGGATTTAAAAATCACGCACTTCTTTCTTTTCAAAAAACAATGGTTTAGTTTCTAATTTATTGCAATTCTATGCTTTTGATATTTTGTAATTTGTTTGTCAAATATGTAACGTTTTCTGATGCGGCTTTTCGAGGAAGTCTGAAATACCATTGAAGGGGATAATCGCATTTTTCGCAGAGCTTACGAAATACGAAGATCACGTTTTGACTGGGTGAAAGATTTAATAATTGAATCATATTTCTGAAAATGCATCATCAAAAGATCGGTTTTGATGTCTTATTTCGACTTAAATATATTGTCTGTTAAAAACCGCTTTTTGTTCATGCAAGGAAAGGCATTTTCACTTCTGCTACGTCACCCAAATGCGATGAAACAATTGGACAAAACGCCATGTCTTGTACGTGTGAAAAAAATAAACAGCACATATAGTATACACAATACATGCATAAAGAGTACTTAAACTACGCGTAGCATATAGAAAATATATAGAAAATATAAACAGTATATTTTACGTGCAGTTTCTATCCATATTAATGTGACTACTTGCCATTTTCTATCCACAACACAAGGGTTGTCATATTAATTAAAATTTGCGGTCAAGTATTCACGAAGAGTTGCCACTATAGTAAAACAGCAGTTTATTATAGAAGTTCCCCTTTAAAAAAGGGCAGAAAAGAAAAAAGAAAAATAATATCTTGAGTGACACCACTCAACTTATCGAAAACTTGATCGTAATGTATAAGAAATTTTGTAACCCTGAGCAAAAACTGTAAGTCCTTCGCACACCAAAATCTATACAAGTTATGTGACCATGACCTATAATATGCATGCACAGTTTGAGCTTGGAAACCATAGGCCGTCCTTAGAGCGTTTCGTGAAACCCCGAGATCTTTTATTCGAAGAAAAAAAAAAAAACTTTCATTCAGACACTAGCGCTGTTTAAAGGATTGAGTCCATAAGCCGTAATGTGTAAGAATTATTTTTTCCAATCACGTGAACAAACTATGAGTTTAAACACACCAAAATCCATGTAGGTCATGTGACCGTGGCCTATACTATACATGTCCGATTCGTGCTCTATAAAAGTGGCCGTTTAAACGCTAACACGCTTTCAAGATTTTGCATCCATACACCATAATGTATAGAAATTCTTTTTTGTAGCCGTGCTAAAAATCTGTACGTCCTATACTCAACAAAATCAATACCGGTCGTACAAGGACGGGCATAGACTGATATATAGTAAGTTTGAGCACAATCGAAAGCACCATTTAGAAGCTATCGTGTTCATTCACATACACACACACGCATACGTACATACGTCATCGAAAAATAACCTAAATGAATTCAGAATATTTCTAAACGTGTAACAACATCAAAAATCTTGCATTCGAATTTTTCCATTATTGCAGTACTTTTCTTACATGGTACATGTTCAGAAAGTAAAAATTATGGCGGTCACATAAATCTGGCCAGGGTCTGTAAGTTTATCGCCGATGCTACCACGAGGAACAAGAAATTGAGAAATAATATATCAACTAAATCTCTCTATTCTATGAATTTAATTGTTGAGGCTACACGGTTTTATACAGTTTTATCCGAAGAAGACAAGATTGGTTGGACTTTTATAGATATAACATGCAAAATTGAATAGTATTTTAGTACAGAATCCCCCAGACTTTCCTTTCATATAGCACTTTTAGGATGTGGCAACGAGGAAATTTCTAACGTACACGACTCAGAAAACTGTTACTGTTGTTACAAATGTCCTCTGGCAAGCACGGAGCTGGTCCAGATCCTCCATGCAAGGTCGAAGAAGGGCGAAAGGGAGCGGCTTCGATTTTTAGTGAACCCAGTGGTAGGAAGACTGGATTATAGTCTCCCAATTTTGAACGAATTCCGGCTGAGAGACTTAGCACCTGAAATTGGCACACCCAGAGATATCGTTTGAACATGGAGGGCATTGGAGCCACCAGCAGATTTTACGTGCACTAGCTCCTATTAGCATACACGGTTCCACAGTAGTCCAGCATATAGAGGCTTTCACCCTCCCAAGCACTGGTCAAGCCGGTGCTGCTTCACTTTCATTGTTCGTGATGGAACAAAATTTAGCGACTAGGCCACTGCGGGACCTAGTCGCTAAAAACTGTTCCATTACTGTTAAAAAAAGAAATATATTATTAGAAAACGTGTGTTATGCCTAAAATACCACCATGGAAAACATGTCGCTAGGATTTGTTACAGAAATATACTGTAATCGTGTAGTACTGTCCTCTGTTATTTTTGTACAAGAAAGACAATTGTGTTTTATAAACGATGTATTTGGCACCGTTCATTTTTCTGGTGTAATAGGAAATCAATGGAGAGCTTTAGCTTTATTGTCTGTGCATTGACACCACATTGAAACTTCATTGTGTGCAGCATTTTACTCATATTTCATCGTATACTATAGTAAATCAATATCAAGGGTTATATTATGTGCAATAGCCGAGTTTAAAACATTTTGCATGAAACAGAGACGCCAGAGAATATTTATTTTGCGCCTTATAAAAAACGGATATCGGGCTCTATATTTTAGCTATTAGTTGTGCATTCGAAATACTTCGATTTAAGAAAATAAAAGTAATTCTTATTTCTTATTCATTTTTTAAATATTTTTATGCACTAAAGAAATGCAACACATAAAAGGCATCCATTTCCATAAAGTTTTATCTTTTAAAACATCAATACATCAATCATCAATTGTGCGTAATACATAAAAGAAAGAGCAATCAAAAGCTCAAAGCAAGATGCCAATCAAAAGCACCGTCTCATATTCAATATTTTTAATGTGATCTTTACACGAAAATTATTACTTTATATTAATGTAAGTACTTCTTAAGAACTACTGCATAAAAATATCGCAAAAAAGACATACTTTTGTAATGTTACAAAATAAAAATTTCGAAGTGAAACCTAAATATATTACACTGTTTCACCAAAAAGTTTTTATTTACAAATTTTAAGTCTAAATCTTACTAGATACATTTGCTGAACCAGTAAGGAAGACTTTAGCTATTTTACATATTTCTTCCTGTACGGAAATGCAAGCTCTAGTGCTTAAAAAATGTTTTTAAACTATACTAAATGAATGTTAACTAGCATTTCTGTTTACCAAAATGCACAATTAGTTTAATCTAAGCATGCACTTTCCTGCGAAAGAAAACCGCATTGCTCATTATAAAAATCTCTCTCGCGAGCAACCTTGCGAAAGTACACACACGAGCTCCAAAAACTACACGCAAACACTCGGTAATAAATTCCACCAACGTGATATAACCCTAAAGTTTCACAATATTTTTTTTTCCATATTCTAAAAGTTGTGTCATGAGAAATCTTGTTATACTTCGTCAATTTAGCAGATGTCACGCTAAATTGCGATGGGTGAAATAATTACACTTTACAACTCCCATTTTAAGGAAGTTGGAGTTAAATTACTCTTTAATTAAGGGAAACAAGAACTGAAGAATTTTCCACATCAAAATTCAGTTAAATAGTATGTAAACGAGGGATTTATTTAAGATTCTTTCATGGGACCAATGTGAAAACACAGATGGATATAGCTTCGAGTTTAATTATCCGGTGAATTAAAGGAAGTCACAGATGATTTCCTTAGCAATCATTAAGAATTTAATTATTTCACTAAGTGCAAGAAAGGTTTGAAACAGAATATTTATAAGACTTGTATGTGGGCAAAATTTTTGCCTTTGATGAATTTATTTAACCCTAAAAGCATAATTTTTTAAAATGGGCTGGAAATAAAATTGTAACTCCATTTACCCTTATTCATGCTAGGAAAAATGTTTTTAAAAATTTCAGCATGTAGTTTCCCAGAAAAATCGTGAAAAATCTTCAAATTAGAAAGTCGAAAAATTAGAATGCCCAGTCTATAGCTCTCATTAAACAAAAGAAAGTAATTTAGCCTAATTTAATAGATTTGTATTCGTTTTCATTTAACAATAAAACTTAGTAATCTAATATTCAGGAAAAAATTTGCTCACCGAACTAAATGCGCATACTATGAATTCATGCTTGTTTGTTCAAAAAATAATCTTGCTTTACATTTTTTTAAAATAAAAATTATTTCCATAATGGTGATATATTTATACAAAAACTACAAAATTTTCTTTTTAATACGAAAAATGAGAGTGTAGCCAATTGGCTACAGTATGCACTGTAGGGTTAATTTCAAATTTCTTCTTATGCAAATAAAATTCTTTTTTACATGCTATTTCGAAATGAATATCTAAAGCTTACTATAAAGATATATTTTTGTACAAACAGTATCGTAAATCAGGAATGCAAGATGAGACTTTTATCGTTGAAGGTCAAGAAAAATAAGACACACAGGCTAATAATAATCTAATGCAGTTACGTGGAACGTCTAGAGATGGACAATGACGCCTTGACGCAGTTATAACTTTTGGCAGTTTTGTGAAAATATCTTATTCTATGAAGACAAACTTGTTTCTACGATAAGACAATGTGTTATGTCGAAATTAACTTCTTGGATAGATAGTTACTTACTGTCTGGTATGCTTTCAAGAGTGATAAGTTTAGACGAGATTCATTTTTATTCATGAGAATAGGGAAGCTTTCATTATTAGTTTTCTCCTATGTTGATCTGGTACGCTGTTTTTGAAATATATATATATGAGATAAGTAATGTTTTAAACATAAAGATGGCAGAAATTTGAAATTAATGTTTTAAATTGTTTGTTCTAGGATGTTTTTATTTACTTGGTTTTTTGTATTAATGGAGTATAAAACTTTTCAGTTTACAACTTATTAATACAATATTCATTTGAAACTCTTATTAAGGAAGAATTTTTTTTAAATACAAATTTTATACAGGTAGAATTTGATATATAGCTTGAAAAATGCAGCAGTCTTACTGAAGTGATGGGTGACTAATGCATTGCAGTTCAGGGTAGGTAAAATTATTCCACATAATTATTAATTATAATATGTGTACTATTTAGCAATTACGCAGTATTTAATTGTTGTTTAACAAGTATCGATCACTAATTTGTCTTTTATAGCAAAAATAAAATAAAATTTACTGTACATGAATCTGTTTAGAATCCAAATTATAAATGAATTTCGTTTCTCCGTGGAATTCCTTTCACGCTAAAAATTTCTTTCACGTTTGCAGAGAAAAACCAATACTTCTCTAAATATCAGAAACTGGCATAAAATATGTGAAATCAATTCAAAATGAGATGTGATTTCAAACATACGTATTACTGCTTAGAACTAGAATAGGTTTCAAAAGATGTTGAAAGAAAAATTACGAACTTTTCGAAGATAATCACATACCGAGTATTCTAAGAACACACATTTCATTAAACGTTGTGTGGAAACTTCTGAAAAAAAATCGCCTGACAAGAGCAGAAAATACTGTGTGACATTGATTTATGAGAAAATAAACTGATCTTTGAAAGTTTTTTGAGAATTCATTACAGAGATTTTAATATTTTACTTGCGAAAAGACATTTTTCTTTGTTAGGAATTTTGTATGAACATGAATATCTTTTGAATTTCTATTTAATAATTTAAGCGTAACTTTTATAAATAAATAATTTGAAACAAGTATTAACTGCACTTGAAACTTTAATTAGGTATCAGACACAATATGACAAAGTGTTTGAAATAAAATGACAGCACAGCAATATTTAATTTTGATAAAAATTATAACTCTCAAATTTATATGACAGGTGGAAAAAGCGAAACAAATCTTATAGTACTGAATGATCATTTGGTAGAATATTGAAGTGTTGACATGGTTAATTTGCCTTTTCTCCTACACAAATAAGTTTAAATGACCTCTATACTAAACGTACGTAGAATATGGCTGGTTAACAAGGATTTTTTCCTGTAAAACTTATTTTGTTTCTAACTTTCTCTATTTTTTACACTAAATTCAAATTTGTAATCAGAACTTTCCTATGAACCGCATTTTTTTATAATTACATTTTTTAATCATCGCTGAATGGAAATTTTAGAGATCCTTTCAGGGATAACTAATGCGTGTACAGTAATATATTAATGATTTATTAGATAAATTTATTGACACGTAATAGGTGCACACAAACACTACGCCATTTTACAGGCAGCAACTTTGTGTATTTACAACAGTCAGTGAATGAAATGGTGGGTTCGTCTGGAACAATATCCCAACATGGAGACAGACAGCTATCAACTGCATTTTAATTAACCACTAGTGCTTTATAAACGTCATAGTATTGCACAGACATTCAATTAGTACAAGCGTCGTAAGGTTTCTTTCTTCAGACTATTGTTATATATGAGGGTATTTTACATCTAAAAAAACCACGGCAGTGTTTAATTCACCTAAGGTTAATTTCGTGCTTATGAACTGTATTTTGGCTGAAAAGTATCAGATCAGTTTAAGAAATGGGCCCGTTATATCTGCTCTTCAATAAGTATGAGGTGTCTGACAGGTTGGGCTCGGGTTCTAGGCACATGTTCTTTGTCATCGCTATTTAGGTTTTCTCCAGATGTAACGTGAATACGCCTTAGAACCCCTTAGAAAGTCCTCCTACCAAGGTACAACCCATCCTAGGCAGATACCCCGCGGGCAAGTTTGCCTTAACACACAATACACAATTTGTCATCACTATGGTTTACTATGAACCTGAAGATCATTCACAGGCAGCACACATGGATTTTCAGAACGTTAAGAGACTTTTCGAGAACCTCGGAACTTTGGTTGTGGTGCCTGGGTTCGTCGTACTGTTATTTCTGCATCACAAGTAAGAACAGGAGTTTTAAATCCAAGCATGCAGCAAATTATTCAAATTTGGCATCCGCTATTCGGCCAGTACCTCACAGTGAGGACTTACCTGTATCACAGTCTTCGATATATCTAAGTATAGAAGATAAATCAGAAGATGAAGAAGCTACTAATGTTCAAAATAATGAAGTAAATGATTCTATTGTCTAAGCAAGTGTAATCTCCTGCGTACCTCATCTTTTAATTCAAGATGAATTAAACGACCTTCTTGACGACTTGAAACTGCCCAAAATTCAGGTCAAGTATTTGGGCTCTGCAGTGAAAAATTGAAATCTCCTGCTGAAGGACACTTTATGATTTTTTCGTAACCGCCAGAAAGAATTTCAATAGTCCTTTTCCATAGAAAATTATTTAGTTTATAGCACCATTTGAGCTTTAATGGGTGGAGATGAACATTATTAACCAAATACTTTTGTTGTCTAGTAATATTTATTGGTCGGTATCAGAGAAAAGGGACAACATACAAGGATGATTGTTTTCGAGGTCAAAAATTACAAGTCTGAATTTCAGATGACCAATGACCAAAACTTGTATGCCTAAGCATCATGCATGTTAAGCATGTTGGACACGAATTTTTATCTGCTTTATAAAAGTAGAGGTAGTCGAAGATGAGATTAATTTACTGACCGGTTAACGATTTACAGATTAGAAAAATTATTAAATAGTTTTATCAGTATTGATGATTTTAAGTGTAAGTTTCGATCTATCAAACGCAACAAAACAGTAGTTATTTCATAAGCAAAATTTCTAGATTCCTTATATATGACGAAAGCGTACACTGCATCATTCATTTCACTGAAATTTTAGGGTGAACAATTATTTATTTGAAAGATAATCTCAGAGGAGGTAAAGTTAAGTATTGTTTTCTCTTGTTAAGTTCATTGCACCTTCATATTGATGGATTGTAGTTGTATATTGACACCGGAATAAAGTGACTAACGTGTTCTGTCTTATAAGTATCTAATACTCTGCTCTATCAGGAATTTGAAGTTTCAAACGCTGCCGAGTATTGATTTTATAAAGCATGCTAGAAAAGTTTGTTTTTCTCCTTTTATCGTAAGTTTATTAGATTCAATAATACTGGGAATTTGTTGGGTTGACCGGTAGTTCTTGAACTTCAAAACATAAACTGTTTGTTAAAAAACTAACAGTAATTAATATATGATTTAAACTATATTAAATACATGTTTACACCCTCCAAAAAACTATTCGAGTAAGAAATAAATTTCATATTTTAGATTTGCGTATAATAATTCAGTTTTTGAAAAACGCACAACTTGAGAGAAATTATAATGGAAAGTCATATTCATATAGCCTAATTCATATTCTATGATAAATAATTTTTAATATACTAAACCGACGTAGGAAATTTATCTCTTATTTGAATACTTTTTTTGGAGGGTGTACATTATATCGTAACATTCATGAATAGAATCTGAAACAATGTTCATATTCGATGACAATTACTAAGCATGTTTGCATTGTATGCAATCCTGTTAATTGTAAGTATTACAGGTAGGCTCACAATAGTCGTGATAACAAAAACATAGGGTTCTTTGCTTCACAATCAAGGCAAGGCAGCAAAACCAGAAGAATAAATATAGAAATGAGATAGATATTAAAATCTAATTGAAGATTAAAATTGAAACATTTAAAAATAAATTTCTTAATTTTTTGTTGCATGCAATTTTAAAACATTTTTAAAGAGCTTACTTTTCCTTAACAATTCATAAAAATTTTCTTTTCAGTAAAAGTAAAATCAAATTATGAAGATTTTAGAAGGTTAAAACTTTTTAAAATTGTAAAGAGTAATTCGAGCAAAATCATGTGTTAAAGAATTAAAATAGAACGCATTTATTAATAATTCTGTAAGTTTAATACAACAATGCTAAAACTACATATAAATTAATCCAGATTATCTGACTTAGTGGTCAGTAAATCGGAAACTTCGACGAAGCAGAAATAATGTTAATGTGCACTTTGGAAAATAAATTAAACACGATGCTTAACAAATGATAAACTAATATAGATGGTATTAAGTCATCAAATTCTTTTTCCGCTCCTCTGCCACTTAAAAGTCATTTAAGTAGTAGAGTTTATTTAATGAGATTGTGATACTTAGCGATAAAGATCTCATAATTGTAGCCAAAGTTTATCTGTGTGGTTATTTTTATTTTGTGAATGTTTCAGTGAATTTTTTTTCTAATATTCTCGTAACATTTGTTTAGTAGTAATTTGTTTTTACAAAATTTATTCTCTGTGTAAAAATTTTAAAAATATACACCCATTCATAAAATTATCAGAGTATTGACCTAATTTCCTATTAGTTTTGTGACTAGTTAATTAGTTTTTCAAAAAACACACAACTCTAATGAATATGAAACGCTATTACTATGCAATACACGATTCACTTTTTCACGATTAAACCCAAAGAGCGAAAAAAACGATACATTGTGGAGCGATCCGTTTCCATGTAAACCTACCGGTATTTTCGCGAAAGCGCTCTTTAAGTACTTTTTTTTCTGAGAATTTCTCTTCTCGCTTCCTATTTTTTCCGAGAACCCCCCTCCTCGCTCATTGTTATATTTCGCTCCGCTCTTGTGATCGAAAAACGCTCCTGAAGGAGAAGCTCACTTTTGAAAACTGGGCCAAAAATCGCTCCGACTGATCGAATTTCGCTCGTTTGGTTTAAGCGTGTTATTAAGTATTCGTTATATATTAAATCAACATATGAAATTTGGCTTATACACGAATACAGTAGACCCCACCTATAACACGGTAGATACGTTTCGTGTTACATGAATCCGTGGTGGCCTGAGCCATACTCCACCTGGAGTGTAAACTGTGTGGACGCTACACTCCTTATTTGAGCGAGCAGGGCAAGAGTTATGATGACTAAAGACACACTTTAGATAACATAATTATTATAAAACTATTAGATTATAGTACGCATTATACAATTTTTCTAAATTTATTTAATACATTT
This sequence comes from Cheiracanthium punctorium, assembly GCA_038373885.1. NCBI lineage: Eukaryota > Metazoa > Arthropoda > Arachnida > Araneae > Cheiracanthiidae > Cheiracanthium > Cheiracanthium punctorium. Next base: position 483,133 of record JAWZYV010017990.1, read on the forward strand.
CACTTAAGCACTGCTTATTTCATACTATGTATGTACCAGAGATAACTGATATGCACTTCCTCCAGATTAAATGGGGCTTAATTTCCAAAGATTTCTTTTCCTAAAACTGTTTCTTCCAAAAGTTTCAGGAGAATAAAATAAATTATACACTATAAAAATTCTTCAGATGCGATTAATGCACACCACAATTAGAAACCAGCAGATGATCGCATCATTAAGTTCATCGAGTTTTTTGCTTGAGGCGTACATTGCTGCTCTCGAAACGACGACTCCCTAGTAGCACAATTAGTCCAAAAGACGTTTAAAACACATTTTTTAACGTCGGAAAACGTGTTTCCAACGTAATTTGAACGTTTTTAGAACTAGTTGTGCTACTAGGGCTGGTGTTGTTGTTGTTAACATGTAAATCGGATTTGTGTACTTGGCTCGAAGCCCGATTATGAATCCTCATCAGAAGGACAACGCATGAGGGGTGTACTCCGTGGGGGGAGTCTTTCTAAGGGGTCCTAACCGTTATTCACGCTAAGTTTCGGAGAAAACCACGTAAAACTCCGAGTGGTTAGGTCGACAGACGCGCGATGGGAGCCGAACCCGAGATTTTCGCACTTCGCCCTTCACCCGCCTGCCATTTCTAGTGACATAACCACTGTGTTATGGTGAGGCCGACTGGTGTCTCTATTACTCCGCTATAGGCGATGCTTTCTTTTAGTGTTGCCATTCAGAAGTTATATTAAATTATTGGAGCTAAAGCGTCATAAAATCAGAACATCTGTCTCATTTTCCGTGCTACATGAGCCTCTTTTGACGTGTTATACGAGCACGATGGCAGTTTTTTCGCCGTGTTATACGAATCCGTCTTATATGAACCGTGTTATTGGAGCGTCTTCTGTACTTTCATAAGAGGCTGTACATCCACTCAAGCAACTATTCAAGTGTTAACCAAATTTCCCGTTTTACTTTTCTAAATAACTAATTTTTCAGAAAACATTCAATCCTAATTTACAGTACGCTGATCACTCATAGATTTAGGAATACCTAGGGGAAGCATTTAATGCTTTTAATCGTGTGCTTTTTGATGGTAAAAAATCACTCCATTTATGCCACTACCATGGCTGCAGTCAATGTAAAATAGAACATTAATTTTTTTTTTTTTTTTTTTTTTTACTTTAGAAAAATAAATAAGTGCGAGGGAAAATAGTTAGGTACGAGTACTTTTAAAAATACAGATTGTTCTATAATAATTAAAAATACCATTATCATTTAAGCTACTGCCATTTTGCGTACGCGCATTCCACTTGTATGGCTACCGTTTGGAGGCAACAAGTTTTCTCCCGTTATGCTCAATCTAGAGATTCCTGTATCTATGTAATCACTGACTCACCCACTCTGGTACAATTCCGGTTTTTACCACTCGAAAATAAAATTTTTACTGTCATTACTTCTGCCCCCCCCCAAGAAAAAAGATTAAAACGTTATCCTCTAAGACGTAATTAAATCCACATCTTTGGTGCGATTGACTTGAACTTTTTCACAATTATGTAATATATATATATGTGTATATATATATATATATATATATATATATATTCTCTCTCTCTCTCTCTCTCTCTCTATATATATATATATATATATATATATATATAGAGAGAGAGAGAGAGAGAGAGAGAGAGGAAATAATTTGTACTACTTTTAAAATCTTAACATCCACCCACTCCCTAATTTTTAAGCAATTTTTGGTAATTCTCAGCTCCTTTATATATCCAAGATTTAAACATAATTAATCAATTGTGTGACAAATACAGTATCGTAAGTGAAATTGACGTCATTTCGATATCACGGTTATCAGGCTTTGAATAGGAAATCGCATTTAAAATAGCTTTTAGAGATTACGCAGTTCAACTTTTTTTTTCAGAAATGAAATGGTTTCATCTGCATGAAGCATTTATATAAGAAGGGCTGTACCCAGTAACACAAAATCTTTCGATTGCGACTAGTTTCCTCAAACAAACTCGTAGACTGATTCCGCACGTTTTCAATAGAGTATCTGATTCCACTGACACTAATACGTGTTTGGAAACGTGTGGAATTTTTAAGAGAGCATTTGTTTTGAATTTTACCTTTTTTTACTTTGTTAACTTATGGAAAATTTTCTATTGCTGTGGAAAATGAAATCTGTTGCAACTGAGTCATTCTTGAAACAGATTCAAAACTTTTGAGATTTATGAAAAAAATTTCCTCAAAAAATGCCTTTTATTTTATCAGTATCAATATTTTTCTCCAAATGTTTTAGATTAAGGTACACATATATTTATAATAATTATGGCGGAACACAAGATTAATATTCGTACGTGTGTATGTGTGTAGACAAATCATTCTTTCACATTAAATTAATTAAATTAGAATGAAATTAAATTACATTAGCAACAACTAATAAAATTAAATTAGAAACAAGTACATATCAACATTTTTTTAAATGTTTATGCAAAAAATAATGTTCCTACCCTATCACAAGGCTGACATTTTTTAATAGTCTACAAAGTAAATGTTCCTGCTAATCATTTTAACAGACTTTTTTGTAAAAGGTAGGCAAAAGCTTTAAAAAAGTCATTTCTATAACGTTCTTTACGAAAAAAAAATTATTCACTAAGCAATATGCTAGAATGAAATTTTTCATCAACACGTCTGAATTAAAAAGAAAGTCTCATTCATATCATGATGCTATTGAGGAAAAAAAACTCTCTTAAGTCTTTGTGAAAACAGTGAAAGTTATTTTTTTTACTTGTTGTTAACAGCAGAATACTACGTTTTTCTTTTTTATTCAAATCTGCATGCTAGAAGTAATTTTGTCACCATTAATTATTTTCTTAGCTTTTGTACTCAAAACATTTTCTCACAACTTCCGAAAGTGGAAAATATTAGAAATACACTTCAATGTGTTCCTATTAAAAACTTTTCTCATATTTAAACACTTCAAGTGTTATTTATATTTTGCATAAACAACTGAGTTGTTCTCGGTTGAACAAATCATTTCAAAATTTCTCGTTTACAGATTTTCTTTTATTACCAGTAAAGTTTCAATACTCACAATCTACTTCTATAATTCTTTTTTAATATTAAAGCCAAAGGAAATAAATCTGATAGAAAGTGATATTTTTTCTAAAAAAACTGCAGAAAAAATAAATATATTATTGTCAATTACAACTGGCAATAGTCTCGCATCAATTTTTCGTTTTCTCTAGCATTTTGACACAAATATCCCGTTTAAGAGGATACTTGATTCATAAGGAGGATGCTTGAGTTAACCCTGAAATAACATTAATAAAAGTTCGTGCCTTTAACATAAATCAGCAGTTATCTGGTACTATAAATGAAATCTTTTCAAAATGTTTGAAAACGGTGATATAAAAATAGAAAGCTGTGAACCGTTTCTTTGTTGACTGCTACTGTGCAATATGGTGGCTCGAAATATTCGATATTTCGAATTTAGAAGTTGGCTAATGCTCAATCGATGACTGTTAACATGAAATGGTTTTTATTTGCGCACTGCATCTTTTATAAAGCCACACAAATTCATTATACGGTCCTCATTTATAAAAATAAGATATCCTTAATTCAGCGAAAAATGCTTGGTTTTTGAAAATTCTGTCAATATTGACGGATGATCATTTATTAAATTTTTAGACAAGTACCTCACTTTATTTTTCTCTTTCTTCTTAAGCTTTGCTTATTTCATTATTATTGATTATGTATACATCTGAAAAAACCCTGTTTTCGTTCGTGATTTCATGAGGGTTTTAACGCTATACGCATTTTCTTTCGTTAGCCCTGTACTAACAACTTTGAGCTCACTTCATGAAAATGGCCGTAATTTTATTTCTTTATAACCTTGGTCCAATCAATCGTCCATTTTGTCATTGGGATTATTATTCATATTTGTAATCCCTTCTAAAGTTCAATATAGACACTTTCTATCTTCATTCAATCGTGCTTACTATGAAATTCAAGGTTTTCTTGTTCATAAACTTTGTTTATGGTCTGTGTCCCTAGCTCGATCACTTGGTCAACGGCTTGAGTACTGGCCGAAAGCTTCTAAATCATTTTCTCCTTGTCAATCCATCTTTCACTATGCTGAGTCGAGTTTTTTAACGGACAATTTAGTGACCTGTCAAGTAGATATAATCCCTGGCAGCGAGATTCATCTTTGGGACAAATAGTATACCGATGGGGCTATTTACAAGCTCAGTTAAATACCTGATCCCCAGTACATAGTCACTCATAGTTTGGCAATCATGTCTCAGCAAAGAAAGAAGTAACTTTTTAAAATGTGCAAAATAGCCGTTTCTTGTAACGATTACTTTTTTCAAGTTTTTTCGTAAGTATCACGAGCCTTTCGTGATATTCCATAAATGTTCTATACCTGGGATACAACTGCGATTAACTTATATTCGGAAGCAATTCGGTACATTTGCTCTCATTACGAGTTAGCTCTGGAAAAAAAAATGGTCAAACAAATCCGGAGTTCCTGATTAGCTGTTGTAAAAGCCACAGCTCTGTTAGTACAAATCTAACTGCATAGTTTAATTATTTTTGCAAATGTTTATGAATATTAGTGGTTCTTAACAAAAATCATTTATTTATTAATTCTGCAAAAATATTGCATAATGGATACCAATATAACTTGTACAATTCCATTTTTATTATTCATATTAACCTGTGCGTAGGATGTAATACAAATCACCAACTTATACACACTCACGCACAAATGTTACACAAATTTATATAATTATTTGGTACATGAACCTCGAACTCTCGATGTATATATAGATCGACTTCTTAAAAGCATTACTATCAAAATTAATTATTTAGGTAATATATAAGGGTCTAGCTTTTCCTTTTCTCTGCAGGTTTTAGTAACAATACTTAAGAAAAACACACTATCAGAAAGTAAGAAACGTATTTTTGATGAAGAAAACGAACATCTTTTGGAAATAAACAGTTTAAATAAGAAAAATAATGAGACCCAAACATAAAGTTTGTCTTAAAGTATTTTTGGAATGGAAAGTTTCATTTTCATTTTTAAAAGCTTTCGAGATGTAATTTTTGAAGATTTTTTTTCCTCTAATCATTGTCATTTTTTGATACGAATATTTGTTTAACAAATAAAACATTTGTTACGAATAACTTGCGTGCATAATTTTATGTTACCCGCATAATCCTCAAAAATTATGCCTATTACCTACTTGTTTCTTTTTATACCTGAAGGAAAAAAGCTCGTAACTCAAATTCTTACACCTAGTCATTATTGTTAATATGTAAAAAAATTATGCAAAAATAGTTGATCAATTACTTATTAATATGTCTAACATACCATGCGCTTATCTAGTTAATGCAGAGCGGCATCTGTTATGATCTGATAATATTTTTTGTTGCAGTTTCAAACATGTGGGTCTACACGAAAAAAGTCAATATTAAAATTTAAAAAAAAAACGTTTTTCAAAAAAGCCGAACATGCATTATGTTTCTAAAAAACCTTTCTTAATATGTATTTTATATATACAAATCATTCTGTCCTACAATTTCAGATGCGGGTGGTGTCAGCTATACGCCATAGCTAATGTAAAACTCGTTCGTTCTTGCACCACAATATCGCATAAACCAGTGATTCCAAACCTGTGGTTCGCGAACCCCCAAGGGTACTAGTACACAACGACTACACAAAGGATGGGCCAATTTCCCCCTGGATTTTAAAAGGGGTTCGCTTGGAGGAAAAGGTTAAAAATAACTGTCATAAAATTTAATTTTCGCTACAGAAAAATATTTTAAACTCCTTTTAACTTTCAAATATTCATTAATTTTACTCAAAAGCCTTTAAAGCATCTATAAGTACATTTACAGAGCTTTTTATATATACATGATTAATTTTAATCCATTATGTTAAGAAAACTATGACTTCAGTGAAAATGCGACTCTCAAACGTTCATTTTTATAATGAAATGTTGGAAATTATATCACTAATGAATGAAAACGTCATGCTTTCATTTTCTGCTCGTTTTAGGACATTTTCATAAGGCATCATTTGAACACCCGTAGAAACATATTTTGCATTAATAAAAAGTCCGTATGTAATTAAGCGATAAAGGTAGAAAGCACGAATGTTTCTTCGAGACAACATCTTAATGTCCTTTAAAATCGTTTCAAGAAATGCAGAAAATTAATTCGAGTTTTGATGTTCTTACCGGCTCAAACAGAAATGCATTAGTTTATGGTATAATCTTGATGCATAATCAAATGAGAAAGAAATCCCATTAGAACGATGATAAAATGAAATGAGATTGAAACGCTCAAATTAAAAGAAAATAGTGTAATAATATATTAAACATTTATTCTGATATTTACAGACTAATGAAGATTGAACTAACACTATTAGATAATTTAAGAATTTTGAATACATTTGAATTAGCCTATGCTTTTAGGGAATTAAAAATACTTTAAGTATATTTTCTATTTACCCGTATTATTTCTTATCAACCAGCGTATTTACATCCAAGTTGTTGAAATTTTTTATCTACGCATGGTAAAACACTGTTCCCCTTTAAATGTCCATTTAACATGAATGTATAAAAAATGTCTTACAAATCAGACAATTTAAACTATTACAGTATTACTAATCCAAAATAACATATTCTCCTCTGCAAACCAGAAAGTTTCACAATGCTTCTAATTGTAACACAAATTTATATAATTATTTGGTACATGAACCTCGAACTGTCGATATGTATATATAGATCAACTTCTTAAAAACATTACTATCAAAATTTATTAGTTGGGTAGTAGCTAAGGGTCTACCTTTTCCTTTTCTCTGCCGGTTTCAGTAACAATACTTAAGGAAAACTTCTGAAGTCCCTACCTCTTATTCAATTTATTTCATAATTTTGAATTTTCTTTTCTGTCTGACCCAGCATACTTTAATTACACTGCTCAAAACAATTAAAGGATATAGTAAGTTTTATATAAAATAAAGATATAAGCGAAACTTTTTTTGCCGAAAATGCAAGAAGAGAATCACAAATGCAAATTTTTCTGATTTTCAAACTGTGGAGTATGCTAATTTTGAGTTCGACGTCAAAAACGTCGCTTCAGCGGCAGCGAATGAAATTGGACTTTCAACTGAATAAAAGACAATGAAGACAAGGATGATCGGCATTCAGTGACTGCTTTGTTTCGATGAGTACGATGTCTCAGCGAAGTCATTTAACCGATTCAGAAGCTTGGAGAGTTGTCGGTAGGTTAGAAGGGGGCCAAACTCAAGCCGAAGTAGCGCAAGCCATTGGAGTGTCACAAAGTGTAATTTCCAGGATCTGGAACCGGTTTTTGGCGACTGAAACTGCAGGCCGAAGACCAGGGCAATGTCGTAGACGGGCAAAAACGCCCAATGAAGATCGTTATTTAGTGTTAACGGCTCGGAGACACCGGAATATGAACGCTACTCTTCTCCAACAACACCTTCGCTCGGCTACTGGCACCACGGTTTCAACTCAGACTGTCCGAAACCGGCTCCATGGTGTAGGCCTGTATGCTCGCCGACCGATGGTATGTGTTAGAAAACATCAAGGCATCGTCGCGACCGCAGGGAGTGGGCAACAGAGCATGTGAACTGGAGGAGAAATGAATGGAGCAATGTTCTTTTTTCTGACGAGTCCCGTTTTTCAGTTCATCCTGATAATAGGCGTATTTTCATCTCGAGGGACCGTGGCAGTAGGAATAATCCTGCGTTCGTGCACGAAACTGTCAGCTTTGCCGGTGGGGGAGTGTTGGTGTATGGTGGCATCTCCATTGACGGGCGCACAGACCTCTACATCATTCGAGATGGACCTCTGACTGGTCACCGATATAGGGATGAGATCCTCAGACCTATTGTAGTCCCTTACGCTGCAGCAATCGGAGATGACTTCATTTTAATGGAAGATAACTGCAGGCCACATCGTGCTAACCTGGTGGAGGATTTCCTTTTCAAGGAAGGAATCGTACGACTGGAATGGCCAGCGTGTTCTCCAGACATGAATCCAATAGAGCACGGTTGGGACGCTCTAGGAAGACGAGTTCCTGGCCGCCAACCACCCCCACAAACTCTCCAAGAACTGGAAAGAGCTATCCTGGAAGAGTGGGACAGAATACCCCAACTCGTGATTAATAGCCTCATTGACTCCATGCCTCAAAGGTGTTCAACGTTGCTGGCCGTCCGTGGAAACCATACCCCCTACTGAAAATTATTTCCTTTGAAGAAAACACCTTTTCTTATTCTTTTTTTCTCATATGCACAAATTGTGTTTTTTCCTTTTCTACACAAATGCGCAAAATAATGCATTTTTTTCTGCCAAACATGTGTAATTTATTCTCATATAACCTACTACGTCTGTCGACCATGTATCAATCAGCTAAAAAGTTTCCCAGCCACAAGATCCCCCTAAAACCGCAATATCCTTTAATTGTTTTGAGCAGTGTATAACGCGACCCTGTATTTAATATAAACTTTCCTGTAAACAGAGTTGTGCAGTGAAAACAGGTGAACGAATTGTAGCCAAATTTGGCATACCGGATGATTCAAAATAGATGTTAAAGCGATTGTCTTTTAAATCTAAGTGATAGAAGGATACTTTCAATTGGAAAAGCTTCTCTAAAGTGAAACTTTTTTCGCCTAAAAGGGTCACCAACACAGATGGTAAAGTGGTGTAAGTCGTCATTTTTAGCATTAAATATCTCGCTTAGTATTTAACTTAGAAACCTGGGAAATTTTAAATTAATTTTCATAGACATTTACCAACATTTTTCTAAATATAAGTGACAGGAAAGGAGAGACCGCATAAAAATAAAATTTTGTATTTTAATATGCATACAGTCTCTTGTAAAAAAAAAATCGCCATACCTGAGATCTGCTCTTTATTTGACGAACTTCTCTAACTGAAAGTATGTTTCTATCACTTACAGTTTAAAAGATAATCGCTTTAACATCGATTTTGAACCACCCGGTAAAAGAATACATGAGATGCGCTCAAAGAATTTTAGAAAAATTAAAACTAGTTTTAAAATGTTCGCTATATGGCATTTTGCATGAAAGAGTAACAATTTTAACAACGGGAAGGGTAATTCAAAATGTTCAAATAGTTTCAACATTTATTCACTAGTTTTTGATCACCTATTAACCAATTTAGGTCATTTTTTAAGGTGATTACATTCTGCAAAGTTCCACCTTGTGCAGATTTTTAAAATAAACTTTTCCAAAAACCTCCCTTGGGCTCATCTGGTGTACAGTCCATACGTCAAATTTAGTGGCATTCTCCTCACCCATTTCAGTTAGAATACTGTTTACAGGAGAAATTTAACTATAATAATCCTGTATTTATACCCTGAGCGGTTTATACAAGGTGACTTTTCATGATGTTTATAACAGTGTAGTTCGAAGATACAAAATCTCTCTGACGGTCTGTACGCAAATTAAAATAAACTTATACGTAGTACAATGGACTTGCAAAAATTCAAGATGATTTCTTATTAGTTGTACTAAGTAAAGTAAATGAAAAAAGGTGCCTTTTGTGAATCTTTCAGTTTTACAAATGTTACAAATTTTCTATAAGTTTCGTAACTGATCCAGGTTTATATTTTATTTCAGAGTTTCAGTTTTTGGCACACCTTGTATACATACATCCTAAAAACTTGATATATTTAATTTGTTTATGTACAAAAATCACGATTTCTTTGAAAAAGCAAGTAAGAAATCGTATTATATTGTTAAGGGCAATAAAGTGTGTCAAAGAAGTTATAATACAAACTACGGTGATATTACATCCAGTATAACAAGTCTAAAAGTTTGCGTAGACAAAAATGTGCTTCTATACATGGTGCATTCCATTTTTGTAAGATAGCTACGAATAATTTAATGACGAAATATTGACGTGTTGTAGGCACTCAAAATGATAAAGGCGTTATCTACTGCACTGTCTTATTTTCATCCATAATTCTACTTAAGGACGATAGGAAAAATTATCGTGAATACCTCATAGAAATATTAATTTGAATCATGCGACACAAATTTTGAATTCACATGTTTACTGCTATTTGAAATATCCTTATAATGAATTCTAGTTTTTTTTTTTTTTAAACACAGATGTTTGAAGAAAAAGCAAAAAGCAATTACAGATAATTTTTCTGACAGTGCTTTTCTTGGCAAAGCATTAAAAACATCTCCCATTTGATAAATTTAGTTATTTGTTCTTAGTATAATTCATTTTGTAAAGCTACTCTTTTTGGCGAGCGGACAGATTCCAGAGAAGTCTGTGATAGTAAGTCGAAACATACGTCGCTTTATTCGGAGCTTAAAGGCTATCATTATTTTTTATTATTTTTGTTGCTCATTTTTAACAAGATAAACATTTTTCTGTCCCATTATTATACTTTCTATTATTTTTATTTCCTTGAAAATTTTCTTAGTAGTTTTAATGCCATTTTTCTAAAGTGATTTAATTACCCTGAAAAAATATATCAGTCAAAATATGCTTGCTTTCTCTTTAATGCGCTTTTCGTTAAAAATATAATGATAAGGGATAAAACCAACCGATAAACAGTTTATTACGTATCACACTATGTTAATTATACTTAATTTAGGTATGTGTGTTCATATCTGCTAAGGTATACAACTAGAGGTTTGGATTTTAATCAATTTGTGTTCTGAACAGAACGCAACTGGAACAGAAATAAATACTGATTTCTTTTTTGTCGATATAAAATATACATGCCAAGAAAGTACTTTACTCAGAATTCTACATAAAATGAAACTAATTTGTTTTAACAAGTAATATTCATGTAAAATGCTGTAAAAAAAAGTCGACTCCAAAGCAGAATTAGTACGGAAAATGGTTACAGAATTCGAGTACAGATTAAGAACAAGACATTGTAATTTAACACAATTCATTCCTTTTTTAATACCCTCCGTTTTTACAGTGTGTCTCAAAAAAGATGTTAACACGCTTTAATACTTCACTTATTACAGATATAATTCACATAGTCTTTATTTCTACTTTATTTTGAACATATTTTTCAATTTACACTGTCCACTTTCCTTTAATTGATAAAGAATTAAGCGCCCTGTATAAGTACATAAATTTATTTATTTATTTATTTATATAGTACATACGGAGTTCCTCTAAATCACTGACCTAGACTTTTATTCCTTAAATGTTGATCATATACCTATACAATAAGTTACAAAGTTACCTAGAAAAAGGTACAGGATTTTATGGCATCCATTAAAGTTTACGGATGATTAAATGTAAATAAGTACAAAATTTATTTTTATACGGCTCCTATACAAAAAAATTCCAAATTAGTGAAATGTTTCCCCATGCATTAATTTTACAATGGACAAAATTTCAGCCTTTCATCATAAAAAGGCTCAAAGGTATGTAGAAGCAAAGTCGATACGGAGCTATATCTATCATTGCTTTCTTTTGTAGTTCGTGTCTGTCCCAGAAACGTGATCTCCCAATGTGATTTTTTTCTCTTGGAAAGCCCCGAAAAAGTGGTCTTATTCAACATAGTTATTCAACATAGAGGAGAAGAGGGTATTATAGAATACCACTTACATTTCTAACTATAACTTTACAGGATTTTGAATAAAATCCCCAAATCACCATGAGTACTTACTATAACTAATTGTGAAAGTACTGTTTGTTTTGTTGTTATAGATAAAATTATTTTTTTAAAGTTAGGAATGGAGGTTGATATGTTGTTGTTGTGTTTGTGATTATGGCAACGCGACACTAGGGCGATCTGCCAAGGGGTGTGCCTTGGCAGGAGGACTTTCTAAGGAGTTCCAACACGTATTCACGTTACATCTGGAAAAAACCTACCAAAACTCCAGACCGTTAGATCGACAGCCACGCGATGGGACCCGAACCCGGGACCTTCACACTTCGGCCATCTACCATTTTCAGTGGCAGAACCACTGTGCCGTGGTGAGGCGGAGGCTGATATGAAATAGTGGGGTAATATAGAATAGGTTTTTTAAACTGTTGAGAAACTGATTATACTTCATATAATATTGTTATTTTTAACTATAAAACCATAATTTTAAGATTATGTTGAAATTACTTCTGCTTCGAGTCTATTTAGAAAACTCGCAGATATAATCTTCTTTCTTTGCTCCGGTACATCTACAGATAACATCAGAAACACTGAATTCAAATTTCTCTTTTGATCTTCGGATAATTTTCTGTTACAGAAGATACATTCAGGATCTTTTTTTAGTGGATAGCATGAAATCCATTACAATATATCATAGTATTCCATAATATCCGAATGGCCATCTAGGGAAATGAACTTATAAACCGATGGGCAAAACATTGTCAGCTGAAAAAAACCACAGTATAACAAACTATAATTCTTTTAGGGTACATTATGCGTAACATCAATGTTCAAGTCACGTGCATACTAGTTCATTAAAATGTTTGAAAACATAACTGAAAAAACTCTTGAAATTCATAAAACACACTTTGTTCTGTAGAGAGTTGTACGGGAACAAATACGTGTCAACTCTCATTGCATTGTAACGTGGAAATCTTTCTTGAGTACCTCATAGTATTCCCAGTGACAACAGCAACTAACAGATCAAAAAACTCGGTATTCCTTATTTCCCGACTATTCCTTAATACCCTCCTTTCCTCTATATTTATTTTCATATCACTGAGCCTTTTATAATGAAAGGCTGAAATTTTGTGCATCACCTAATGTGTGGGGGGGGCACATTTTACTAATTGATAATTTTTTTACGTATTCCATGTAAAAAATTAAATTTTGCATTTATTTAGATTTAATATACGAAAAATTTTAATTAGCTATAAAATTCTGTACCTTTTCTACGTATTTTTATAATGCTGTATTTGCTGCTTCTCATGCCCTCTGGCAACCACAAATCGATTCCAGATCCGCTATACAGGACTGCGATTGGCGGAAGGAGACTGCTTTCATTTTCATGAGCCTCAGTGGTAGAAAGCCCGACTTTGCTCATGGTCTCTTAATTTTGAACCAATTCTAGACGTGAGACCTAGCACCTGTAATCATCACCCCTAGAGGTATCGTTCGAACATGAAGGACATTGGAGCCACGAATCGATTTTACGTGCACCAGCTCACATTCGCGCACACGGTTTCGCAGTAGCCCAGCTGAGAGAGGTTTTCGCCCTCCCAAGCACTGACCCTACTGGTGCTGCTTCACTTTCCGTATTATAAAAACGGACCTTACCGACTAAGCTACTATTATAGCTGTAACATAGTCAATGATCAATATATAAGGAATAAAACCTATATCAGTGTTTTTGAGAGTCCCTGAATATTTACTAAAATAACTGCAATGAAATCGAAACATAAAAATAACTAGGTGTAGGAAATTAATATGTTTCAGTCAGAATTTTGCATATGAACTTTCAAACTGTTAAAAACTAGAATATGAAACGGTAGTTAATTAATAAATGTATGTGGATAACTTATTGTGCATATTTTTCTGTCAAAAGTGAACAAGAAGTGAAAAAAAAAAAAAACTGAAAGAGGGAGAGAGAGAAAGCATATTGAGAATCTTTTGTTATAGCGTTCCCCCAACTGTAACGTATATCGTGTATGTCGGAGATCGTAAACAGTGTTTTATTGAATTTACTTATTAAAATTCCTTAAGTTGAGGTTTAAAATATTGCAAAATCATTGCAATAAACGTTTTATATTTTGAGGCCGAATTTAATTTCTTTAAACTTTTGTTGCGAATGCTTAAGCGATTTATCAAGTGTCCACAGAAAACGAAGATTTTATTTAAATGAGATGAATTATTCCTGAAGTATATAAAAAATAATGGTTGAATCAGTATCTAAATAAAAGCTTTAAAAAATAAACTTAGAAAATTAAATGCTACAGTATTTCTTGGTCTCATCAATAAAATTTTAATGATAAGCGTAATAAAACAGAGAGGTAAAAAAAAACTATGTAACCAGTCTTTACTGAGTTTACCGTTTCAGATTGCCACCATAAAAGGAGTACGTGAAAAAGTGCAAACATTGTAATGGAATTTTAAATGTGGATAAATCTAGTAACAAACAATTTAAACGAGGAATTACTGTCATCATTATTCAAACCATGCGCATTGCAACGGTCGTCAAAATTTTGTTACAACTTTAAAATTTTATTGCAAAAGAACAAATAAGGATTAAAAATTTTCATTTTGTACGGATGGGATTTGGAAAGACCACGTATTTTTTTAATAACATAAAAAGTTGTACTTGAAAAAGATACAGATAGATTACGCTGATGTATAATAGTCATATAAAAGAAACAATATTTGAAAGTTTTACAAATAGTAGTCTTAAAAATAATATACCTTCTAGTGAAGACTTTCAGAACATTTTTTTCTAAATGCCTTAATTAGAAACGTATGCTATGAAGAGCATAAAATGCTTTAACATAAAGTGCCTTAACATAAAACTTTGATGATGCATTGAGTTCTCATCAGGGAATAACATTGTGTACAAATTATTAAATTTCCCTCTTCTAATTCAATGCATTTAAAATATTTTAGGAGTCATTCCAAATCTTTGATACACTTAATCTTTTAAGATTTTCAGCTTGACTAAAACGTCTAAACTATTTTAAAGCACTTCAAAATGATTTTTGTATTTTCCCTCACCTCTCATTAAGTCCAATGTAATTAACTTCACGCTACGAGACCAAGTGATTTGAATCGTCGGCTTTAATCATTACTGAAAGAGGAAATGTCCTTAGTTTCCTATATGTCTTGCAGTAAATTTCCTCATCCCCATCAAATCACTTAACTCTGTTAAATTTAGCAACCCTTTTATTGTCAAAATTAATTATGTCTGACTTCAGCAAACTTTAGAATCAATATGAGCTCATGATTGTAAAATTTGCAAATTAATGAATTTTATGGCGATGCATTTTTATGACAGTATTTAAATATGATAAATATTAGATTTTACGACTTCGGATCTTATTGTTTATGGATAAATTTTTGAAGTAATTACTTTGATGTGTAATTAATCTACAAAAACAAACAAGTTTACTTTCAGTATGCTGATACATTAAAACTTAAATTTATGATAAAATCAAATGTGTATAAAATTTCCCGAACAATAATATGCTGTGAATATACAAGGATTTCTAATATGTCACAAAAATGTGAATTCAGTGACATGAAAATGTTCCTTTTTTAAATTGGTAAATTTATCTACTCCATACAGAGCTCTAAGTGACATATGTTTTATAAAAATGAACAAAAATGTATTCAAGGAAGATTCGTAAATATTTTCACTTTCAAACACATTTCTTTTAAGATAATGCGTATATATTTTGTACGTATACTTCACACAATAATATAAACGAAAAAATATTGTTTTCTTTATTTTAATAAAAATGTTTTTATTTCTGGGGTTTGATATGTTTTCGAAAATATGTATTCAGAACAGAATACTATTTTGGATCTTTATTCGCTCAAAGAGAGCATCATTAATTTTTATATATCGTGTAAAACCGTCAGCTTTTATTTTAACAAGTTCACAAAAGCGTATGTATACATTTTTTATAAACCTCTAGAGAAGCAACATTAAAAAAAAATTCAAATAAACAGTGTTTATTACTACTGTGAAAAACACTTTTCAGAAAGACATTTTTGAAAGAAAAACATTTTTGATGTTGCGCATGTAATTTGTTTTTCTCAGATTACATTAAAAATAATTTATACAATACCTTAAAGATAATACTTATTGACTATAGTGAACTACAGGGTGTTTCATGAAGAACTTCAAATTTTGAAAATGAATAGCAAAAATGTTGATAGATCAAAGCATGAAACAAGTGGTATGTTAATTAAAAAATGAAAGCATAAGAATCTGAAAGTGAAACCACAAAATTTTAGTTACAGATTGCACTGGTAGATGGTGTTATATGTGGCAATACATATGCCAGAAAGAGAGATCAGAAATAGAGAAAACAATCACTTGAAAATCGATGTGATATGCGCATCTTTCATATTCGTGCTACATTCATGTTTATGCGCAACTTTCACAATTCATGGCTTTTCCCCATAACTCTCGAATGGTTCCACGCAATAACTCTAAAATCGAATTATTCTTCCAGAAAGTCAAAAAGCGTCTTGTGTACGGTGTAGGCGACCCCACTCTTGCGTGGCGTCAAATGTTTTAAAAGCGAAATATACAGTCAGTCACCATCGTTTATCGAAAGAAAAAAAGGTCTGATAACGCCTTTGCAATATTGCTGCCCGAACCGTATGTTTTGGGCAATTCAGTGGTCATATGTGTCACAAATGAGAATTTTCTTAGTCTTACCGCTTGAGGCGCCATCTGTCGGATCAATTTGCAACTAAAATTTTGTGGCTTTTCTATCAAATTCTTAAGGGTTTTTTTTTTATAAACATTCCCCTGATTTCAAACATCTATCAATCACTGTTTTGAGTCATTTATGTTCAAAGTTAAGAGTGATTTGTGAAACACACTGTGGCTCCAACCTTAACTTTTAGAACGCATGTCATTTCGTCATGTACCGCGATACATTATCTTATATTTTGCGTATAGCCCTTTAAGACCTGGACTCTTTTTGCTACACTCGTACAAAAAAACAGATGAGTATAAGATATATTTCTTATTATAATTCTGTGAATAAGTATATTCACAAATCAAAAGAAATATTAGAAATCATTATTCTATACATGATTCACTTCTTATGGACAGTATGCTATATATGAAATCTACTTAGGAAATACGACTTTCATTCAAGTACTTTTTGAGAGGATGTAGATCACCTACACAATAGTGTAGGTCAGGGCATAAAGGGTTAAAAGGTTTCCCACCATAACGCAAGCTGCCGTACTGGGCATTTGTATGATCTGAAATATGACAAAAATCATCACTTACAATACCAAATCATACATCACAATATATCAACAAAATTCATTTATTTTTTAATATTTTCACCCCTGAATATATTGATTTTTTAGGGAAGAGGAGAGGGGGCAATATTTGAAGGCGAAATTTGAATCGCTGGGTGTTAATACTTGGTAATTTAGGGTACATGCCTTGGATATTGACTGGTTGATAAGTGAAACGTATTCATTTTTTTCTGAGTAATGTGAATATATTTGTTTAAACTATTCCTTGTTGTGTATGGGGCTCCCTTATATTTATTATTTGCTAAAATATGATATGATAGAAGTCTATTCTGCTGTAATTATTATGTCTCCCACGAATGTTATCGGAAAATAAAGTAATTAAGCAAGATCCACGAGCTTCGTATAATCTAGTTGAGTCGGGCATGTCGTATTTTTTATCCTATTTTACATCTCATGTCAACGGAGTGCAGAGTTGAGTGGTATTCCATTTGCCTCGGTGCTGTGCTAGCGGTCCTATGTAAAGATATTTCTTTCAACGTCACTGTAAGTTTCAATATTCCTGTTCACGTAACAGGAACAATTCTTCCTTTGCTAAATAACTTTTATTTAATAACAACAAAACAAAACATTTCTTGATTACTTAGTTGTACAGCGAACCCTTGCGCGTACAATGGATCACAAGATCCTCTAGATTGCAATATATTTAAAATATAAAGACAGCTTAACATTGCTAACTTTCAGTAAGAACACA
Source organism: Cheiracanthium punctorium (assembly GCA_038373885.1). Taxonomy (NCBI): domain Eukaryota; kingdom Metazoa; phylum Arthropoda; class Arachnida; order Araneae; family Cheiracanthiidae; genus Cheiracanthium; species Cheiracanthium punctorium. The sequence continues at coordinate 500,837 of JAWZYV010017990.1, forward strand.
TAATTCAATTCTAACTCTGCAAGTAATAACACAACAAGAATAAAAAATAAAGTTCTACAAAAGAGGCGAGCAGTCAAGTATTGCCATCTAGGAGTAAAGAATAATAATATAATAAGATTAATAAGATAAGACCTAACATAACTCCCACCCATCAAGAATTTATTCTTGATGCACAGGCAATAATACAAGTTTAGCAATAGGGCTTTTAAATAATCCCTTTACTGTTTTTACCGTGACCACACGTACTAATTCATCCTTGCCTGGATGAGTGGCAATGATTTTACCAAGAGGCCACACAGATGGTGGAACATTGTCCTCCTTTACGATTACCACATCTCCTATTTTAAAATTATCTTTAGTACCTTTCCATTTAGTTCTACCATGTAGAGAACTCAAATAGTCCGAACGCCACCTCTTCCAAAAATTCAACTTCATTTTTTGAACTATATCCCAACGCGACTTCAAGGATATGTCCTCTTCCTTCACAAATTCTGGAGGAGCCGTAATTACTTCACCTATCAGGAAATGAGATGGTGTTAGAACATTCAAGTTGTCTACGTCATTATTGTCATCTAATTTAAGAGGTGGTCTGGAATTTAAGATTGCTTCTATTTGATTTAGCAGAGTGGTCAGTTCTTCAAAAGTTAAATTGTTGTTCCCCATTACTCTTCTTCAATGGAATTTCACGGACCGGACCCTAGCTTCCCATAATCCGCCAAAATAAGGACTCAAAGGGGGAATTGTATGCCACTCAATATTTCTTTGGGACAAGAAGTAAGATATTTTTTCATTTTGATGAATAGTTGAAATCTGTTTATATAACTCAGTCAGCTGCTTCTTTGCTCCCAAAAAATTGGTACCGTTATCGGAGTGAATATGTTTAGGAGTACCTCTCCTGGAGCAAAATCGTCGTAAAGCAGCAATGAAGGTTTCTGAAGTAAGGTCACTGGCTAATTCCAAATGTATAGCTTTCGTGGAAAAACAAACAAACAGAACAATGTAACCCTTTGTAGCTTTCGCTCCTCGGCCTCTGTGCTTCAAAACAGGAATTGGGCCAGCATAGTCAACACCACTCACTAAAAATGCTCTGTTTGCAGTGACTCTATCCTTTGGAAGATCTGCCATCCTTTGTTTGGAAACACTACTTCTAAATCTACAGCAAATTATACAATTATGAATACAAGTTTTGATTATTCTTTTAACACCAATAATCCAGTAAGTTTGGCGTAAGTTACCCATCAATAAATTACCACCTGCATGTAAATGTAATTTATGAAAATACTCTACAATCAGCTTACTTAATTTATGCTCATTTGGCAAGATCACAGGATGCTTTGCATTATACTGCAGTGAAGAATTTTGAAGTCTACCTCCCACCCTGAGCAACCCGTCCTTATCAATAAAGGGACAAAGGGCTGATAGTGGGCTTTTACTTGGCAAAGACTTATTTTCCTTTATAAGCTTGATTTCCTCACTGAAATAAATGTGCTCAACATAAGATATTGCTACATTACCTGCAAACTCTCCTTCTAATGCACTTAGTGGTGCAGGTTTATCTTTGACGGAGGTTTTTGGACAAACAAACTTACCTTTACATGCATCAAGAAACCTAAAATCAATTAATTTAGTATATGATGAATAAGAATTAATTAAATCGTCGATAACATCATTTTTAAGACATGCAGCAAAACTAAATTTAGAGTTTTTCTTTTCTTTAAGAACATATTGAGAATTGTCCTTTAGCTTGGGTTGCTTTGGCCATTCAGCATCCTCTGAAGACAGCCATGGTGGACCCTCCCACCATAAGACACGATCAGGAAGCTCTTTAGGAGACAGTCCTCTGGATGCAATGTCCGCTGGGTTCTCCTTGGTTGGCACATAATGCCAGCTGTTCAATGGAACTGAGTCGAGAATTTCTGAGGTTCTATTTGCGATAAATGATTTCCACTGGCGAGGAGGAGAAGACAACCAAGACAGCACGACTTGTGAATCTGTCCAGGCATAAAACTTGATGTGATGATCTTTCAAGGCACTGACCAAGGTAGAATACAGCCTAGCCAATAAGAGAGCACCATTCAATTCTAATCTCGGAATGGATATTGACTTAAGAGGAGCAACTTTACTCTTAGCTGCTACCAGGGTAACTTTATTAGCACCATCACTATTGCGTTGCACTGCATACATCACTAGGGATCGACCGATAGTATCGGCAACCGATAGTATCGGCGCCGATACCTCCTATTTTTTTAGGTATCGGTATCGGTTCTTTCGATTCTAAAAGTATCGGGAAAGTATCGGTTTCTGTTGCTTTCATCCATTTTCACCGATACTTTTCAACCGATACTTCGCTTTTCAGAAGAAACCACGCAGGCGCAACACCATTCTAGAATCTTATAGAGATGATGAGGCGTCGTAAATGAGGCGTCGTAATGAGATGAGAGGCGTCGTTTCATTGGCACATCTGTTTGCGCGAGTGTTTTCGAACTGCGTTTTTTTTTTTTTTAATTCTAACCATCGCTAAATGTATGTCGTATCACCAAGTGTGGTCAAAATTATGGACGAAGAATCGTTATATGACAGTTTAACAGGACAATCGTCTATCCTTCTAAATAAATTTGAATTTGTGCCCAACACTTAACACGCTATCTGCAAGGATTGCAAAAAACAAATGTCGAGAGGTAGGCTATAATTTTACTTCAGTTTTATAAACGTTTATTTTCTCACTGTGTGGACTCGAAAAAGAGTTCATTCATATATATATATATATATATATATACATACAATTGAATCTCCCTATAACGAACTTGTTCGGTTCCAGTTAAAAATTCGCTATAAAGAAAATTTCGTTGTTCAGAGATTAGAGATTTTTGCAGTTATTTCAGCAAATATTACAAATTTTTTAGTTAATTCGTTGTTTAAAAGTATTAAATTATGACTTTCAATTAAAAAAAAATTGGTATTTATTATAAATTTGCTAAACTTACGGTTTCTTACTTTTCATTGTATAAATGAAATTTTCAAAAGTAAAGACAATCCACGAATTTAGAGAATAAAATATAAGGCACTTATGTTTATTTTACTTCAAAATTCTGTTATTTTACATTGTTTTGCATTCTGCGATTTTAAATTTTCAAAAAAATATTCACTTTTAAAAGTCCGCTGAAAATAGAGTGAGGCACATTTTCTTCCATTTGGAAAACTCTTTTTAATGGTTTTAAAAGGTTGAAGCATTAAAGTTTGATATGGTTTTGGTCGTGAAGCGCAGGGCCTTATTATTATACGGGCGAATCGGGACTTTGCCCAGAGCCCCTGACTTGAAAGGGCCTCCAATTTAAAATGTTTTTTCTGTAGTATTCCTTTTTATATCAAAATTTTATGAAAATTATAACAAATTTCATAGATTGGGGGGGCCCAAATCTATTAATGGGTATGATATAGATATCAAAATTGATGGGGAGACGGTCCTTGACATCGTTTGATATTTCAGGGGATGATGACCGTTAAAGTGTTAAAGCAGGTATGGGCAACCTTTGAAAAGTTGTGGACTAAACTTTAGGATGTTGCGAAGTCGCGGGCTAAACTTGCGGATTTTAGCGAAGTGGCGGGGCGTATAATTGGGTTTTATATGGGATATTGAATGGTTTATACGGAGTTTTCAAGTGTTCCGTGGGCCGGATCAAAAGCCACATCCGGCCCGCAGGCCGGCGGTTGCCTATATGTGTGTTAAAGTGTAATATTTCAGCCTACGAAATACGTTTGAGGAATTTGTTTCTATTTAGAACCTCAGATACAGACATTTTACCATTAGTTAGCCGGAAGTATTTGAAACAGAAAGTAGCATTCTGCTATCGGAAGTGAATCGTATTTCTGTGCATGCAAACGGAGGTAGGATTTGAACCGAATGACGTTTGTCGGACATCCCCCCCCCCCACACACACATGGTGCCCCTCTGCAAACGTAAAAAAAGGCGCCCCTTTTGTGCTCTAGATCAGTGGTTCCCAAACTATGGGCCGCGACCCATTGTTGGGCACGGGAGAAATTTCGGTGGGTCGAAAAGGGTGAGAAAAATTAAACTTTAGTATTTTATATGTTTAGTAAACTATACTATTTTATATAGCCTATATTGGATATCGTTATGTAGTAGTGGGTCGTGAAAAAAAAATCTAGTTGAAGATTTTTTTGAAGAGAAGGACAAAAAGTTTGGGAACCACTGCGCTAGATCAAGATTTTCTCAGTTTTAGTTCGAAATGGCCCCCCTTTCGACGATGGCACCCTTGCTTACCGTGCCACTCCGCCCCTGCTCAGAGCTCAGAATTAAAACAGATAAAATTTGTTCATATCAATCACAGAAAAACATGTTAACAATGATCATAAAAACAAAAACACTGAAGATCAATTTCATTAAATATGGATACTTTAAGTAGCAATTTTATTTTAAGACTTGAAAATTGAATTTTGTTTATCATTTTGGATTTTTCTTTAACCTTCATTTAATCTCGTCATTTTTAAGCATCTTTTATTTAGACCCTCCAAGGCGTAGCTTGAAAACGAGCAAAAATATTTTTCTTCATATTGTAGCTGTTTCAGTGACAAAATTAATGATACTAAAATTATAAACGAAACCTATTTGTAAAAACAATTTATTCCTTTATTGTGTCGCAAAGAAGTTAACTTTTTGGCAGTGACTTGAAAACTGGCGACTCCCGTGAACTTTAATTATGTTGGTCCAGAAATTAAAAAAATGATTCCTTTTTAAACCATTACACACTATCAAAAGTACGAATTATCAAACATTTAATGATTGTATTATCTATCAGATTAATGAGAGAACGTAGGATTTGTGTATCATTCTGTTTTGAGAAGTAATTATCAATATCTACTAATTATTTATATTGTTAATTTAAAAAGTTGAAGCTGTATTAGTATAATTGGTATTACTAATTATTATTTAGTTTATTTCAAATTTTGGGGTAAAAAACATATTTCTTGTGAATAGTATTTGGTTTATATATAAGGAAAACACATTAATAATCGGTGTGTACCTGTTCTTCCTACGGAAAAGATCAAATACATGGATTATACGGATTAATTGTGGCTTAACCCTGTCCGGAGAATCAAAATATTCGGATTTTCAAACCGAACTTAAAAATGATCACATGAGTTCATATTAAAAAGAAATCCTGCTAAAAAATTTAATAATTCACTTAGTTTTTAAATAATTGGACTAGATAAATAAGACCATTAATTAATGTGAACTTATTATGCATTTTAAGGGAAGAATTTACATACGTATTTAATGAACAATGTCTAAATACACTGCTGGCCACCCAAATTGCAACACCAAGAAAAACAAGAGATATCACAACAAAATTTATTGTGTAGATAACATGTTGACCAAGTAACAAATGATTAAATTTACAGCATTCTATGAAGCGTGGTTCCTGCCAAAATCAGTACCCAGAGTAGCCGCCGTTGTTGGAGATCACAGCTGCCACACGCCTCGGCATTGATTCAAAGAGACTTTGAATGTGTTCTTGGGGTACAGCAGACCAAGCAGCTTCCACACGTTGCCAAAGTTGATCTGGTGTGACAGCTGGGGATGAACTCTGGGTCAGTCGTTGAGCAACCATGGACCACATGTTTTCTATCGGCGAAAGATCCGGAGAGCGCGCCGGCCAGGGAAGCAATTCAATCTGGTGATTGACGAAGAACCCTTGGACAATGCGTGCCACGTGTGGCCGTGCATTATCCTGCTGAAATATGGCTGTTGGCAAGCCCTGAAGGTAAGAAAGGACAACTGGCTCCAACACCTCGGAGATGTAGCGCTGGCTGGTTAAAGTACCGGCAATGCGTACTAGAGGAGTGCGAGAGAGATATCCGATGCCGCCCCATACCATAATACCCGGTGCAGGACCAGTGTGACGGTGCATAATGCAGCTGTTCAGCATCCTCTCTCCACGGTGTCTCCAGACTCGAATCCGACCGTCGTGGTGTTGCATACAGAAGCGTGACTCGTCAGTAAAGAGAATTTCATTCCATTCTGTCGTCCACATCCTTCTTTCATCGCACCATTGGCGGCGGAGACGTCTGTGGTTCCGCGTCAGAGGTAGACAAAGCAACGGACGTCTTGCGGACAGACCATTCTGCTGTAAACGACGTCGAATGGTACGCGCAGACACTGGATGATGCGTTACAGACTGAATCTGCTGTGATATGGTTCGTGATGTGACTGAGCGGTCCGTCACTGCCATGCGTACAATCTGCCTGTCATCACGTGACGTGGTGCACTGAGGTCGATGCGGTCGATCACGTCTGTCCGTCGTACCCTCCTGCACCCAACGATCACATATCCGCATCACAGTTGTTTGGTTTCGTCCAATACGACGACCGATTTCCCTGAAAGATAACCCACAATCTCGGTATGCCACTATCCTTCCTCTGTCAAACTCGGATACTTGATCAAAAGATGATCGTTGTTTCCTACGAGGCATAATTTATCGTTTTTTTGAAAAAAAAGCAAGAAAAACACAATTGCTGTACTTGAAACCGTCGAAATCTCCAAGCCTTAAATAGCGCTTTGAGGTGGCGCCACAGGCGCGCTTGATGTGCGTCTGCGCTGAAATTCTAATCATTTGCATATCTCACCTCAGCTAATGCATGTTGTAAATTTCATATTATTTGCATGCTTCCTTCAGGGTGTTGCATTTACGATGGCCAGCAGTGTACATATGTATGCTTACATAATATTGTACAGTTTATACATTATCACAATTTAATGCAGTTTAAGTAATCTAAAAGCTATTTTCATTTGTGAAAGAATTATAATTAAGGAAAATCTAAATAAAACTTGCAAGCTTTGAAGTTGAAAAAGTTTGATGTTTTTACTTTTGTAAGCACAAAATCGAGGCATTAACCAAGAACGAAGACACATATAGTAAGAGCAAGCAGGAAGCTGTTTTGGGTCTAATATGGAAACCTTTTATCTGGCTCATAGCAACAATTAGGCGACAAAATAGAGGTTGAGAAAAATTGATTTAAATATTTGCACCAGTCGGCACTGGAAATGGATTCTCTTATTAATATATCCCTTTAACTCCCCCTCCCCCGTGTTTGCGTTCTGTTAAGCCTAAATGAGGGGCATCTACCTATAGGGGGGGGGCTTGGGCGGAGGACTTTTTAAGGGAGTCTAACGCATATTCACGTAACATCTGGAGAAATTCGCCCAAAATTCTAGACCACTAGATTGACAGCTACGCGAGGAGAAAGAATTCCGAACCTGCACACTAAGACGCTTCCCAGTGCTCAGCTTTTTATAAATTCGGCCATTCGTCGGCACGATTGAATAGAAAAGAAAGACTAGAACTACTGTAATTCCACACTTCAATGTATCCACTGCTTCTTCTTTTTAATGCTTTCTACTTGCATCAAATTTCATCATGCTGCTATTCATTTTAACGAGAACTACACTCTCGTTAAAAAAACTGCTCAGAATACAGATGTAGGTTTAAATGACATTAAATTACGTAAAGTATCGGTATCGGTTAAGTATCGGTATCGGCCGATACCACAACTTAAAAGTATCGGTATCGGCTATTTTTGAAAATGAATTTATAGGTAAAGTATCGGTATCGGTCATCGGCGAAAATGTGGTATCGGTCGATCCCTATACATCACACAAGCGTACGCAGCCTCCGATGCATCGCAGAACCCATGAAGACTTATTTGCTCGTCAGTAGTAAAGATCCATCTTGAAATTGTAATGTGATAAATTCGCTGAAATTCCCGTTGGAATTGAAACCACTTACTAGCAAATTGCTCTGGTAGAGGGCTATCCCAGTCCAGCTTTAACAACCATAACTGTTGGTAGAAGATTTTTATCAAAATTGTGCAGGGTGACAAGAACCCTTACGGATCAAAAAGCCTCGCTGATTGAGAAAGAAATGATCGCTTCGTTATTTGATTTTCAAATTTCAGATTAACGTTGAAGATGAAACTATCAGTAGTAGAATCCCACATAAGACCAAGAGCCTTACTACAATTTTCCGGATGGATTTCTAAATTCGATCTGTTCTCTTCAGAACGTCCGGACACATCACCTAATATTTCTGGACAGTTGGACCTCCATTTTCTAAGATGAAATCCCCTAGCCTCTAGCACTTCCGAAAGCTCCTAAATTATGAAGACTGCTTCTCTATTAGACATAGCTCCTGCCATTAAATCGTCCATATAGAAAGAATCCTTAATGATATTAGCGATTTTTGGTTTTTCTTCATCCAAATCTAATGCTACTTGGTACAAGCATCTGGTTGCCAAAAATGGGGCTGATGAGGTACCATAAGTGACGTGCGGAGCTTATATTCACCAATTTGAGAATCTGCAGAATTTCTTAAAACAATTTTTTGTAGATCTTGATCTTCTGGGTCAACTAAAATCTGACGATACATTTGCTGTATGTCGGCTGTAAATGCGATCTTATTTATTCGAAATCGAATAAGAATTGTAAATATATCTGGCTGCAAGATTTGGCCAACTCCTAAAATAGAGTTCAATGACTGAGAGTTAGGAGGCTTGCATGATCCATCAAATACTACTCGCAGTTTCGTAGAAATGCTGTCATTCCTTCTGACAGCATGGTGAGGCAGAAAATTAGCCACCTTTGAAGAATTCCTACCCTTGATCGGTAACATGTGCTCTAATTCTTCATATTCGAACATGAACTCCTTATAATCCTTTTCCAATTTAGTGTCGATCTTAAATCTGTTTTCCATAGCCAATAATCGCGAAACTGCTACCCCCTTAGTATCTCCTAACTGACTTATATCTCTATATACAGGTAATTTAACTACAAATCTGCCTTCCTTATTTACCTTATATGTAGATTTGAAATGATTCTCGCAAAACTCTTCTTCTTCTGATAAAAAGGAATTTTTGATGGGCAACTCCTTAGTTTGCCAGAAATTTTGCAAAACAGTATCAATGTTGCTGTCATTTTCTATACAAATGAAATGGGATTTAGTAACTATAGAGTTATTACAAGTATTTTGGATTTGACCAGCGACCACCCAGCCAAAAATGGTGCTTTGAGCAATTGGCTGTCCCTTTGAACAGACGATCTTCGCACCTCGAAGAATCGTAAAAAAACAGTCAGAGCCTAAAATTAAATCACACTCTGATGGTTGTGAAAAGTCCTCATCTGCTAGAGGAATATTTTTCAAATAATCTAAACCCTTAACATTAACTTGTTCCAAGGGAATCTGGGAAGTTACTTTATTTAAAATATATGCATTTATTGTGATAAATTCATCAGAGAATCTTGACCCAACTTTTAAATGGACAGAACCTCGTGTTGTCCCAGCTGATACTCCAGCAATACCGATTAGGCATAATCGATCATTTGTCCTGTTTAATCCTAAAATATTTATCACGTTTTCAGAAACAAATGAGCACTCTGAACCGCTATTTAATAATGCTCTAAATGGAAACGCTTTTCCTTCATTATTATAAACCATGACCTTTGCTGTAGGAAGGAATGATACATGTTTTGAATTACCAATAGACGTACTAGAATTAATTTGAGGTGTATGAGAAGTAACTTCCTGATGGAGCATTAGCTCACTCTGTGAGAGCTGGTTTTCCTCAAGATTTTTTTCTATATTCTTATTATCAGAACTAATCTTTGAAACAGATACATTATTACCTTTAATTTCTTCGTGCAACAAAGAATTATGCTTTCCCTGGCATACAGCACATTTTAAGTAGCTGTTATCGCAATCTCTGGTTTTATGTGAATTCAAGCACAAGAAACATAAATTGTTACGTTTAACAAACAATTTTCTGGCATTTAAATCCATGCCCTTAAATTTATTACATTTAAATAATTTGTGTGATCCTGCACACCTTAAACAAACTTTATCAACCTTGTTAGCTGGAATGCTCTTACAAGCTACAAAATTTCCCTTCGTTTGGGATTTTACTTCTGAATCATTCATGAGCTCTAGGGATGAACACCTAGTATTTAGGAATCCTAAAAATTCTTCCCAAGTAGGGAATTCAATTTCCGCAGACTTTACTGACCACAACCTTTTTGTTTCTGAATCTAGCTTTCGTAATACTAAGTGTATTAGCCAAGGATCTCTGCTCATTGCTTCTTTCCCGAGAGACTTCAGACCTCGTAACACTTCATCACTAGTGTCCACTAAACACCTTAAATTAGCTGTTTTAGCTTGATAAATGCTTTTCTGATCCAAAAATGTATTAATTAAAGAATGCATAATTTGTTTTCGTTTATCATATCTCTCATTTAATTTATCCCACGCTTCTTTATATGACTCATTTGATAGTGGAATGTGTTTTATTAACGAAGCGGGTTCATCAGAGAGCAAACCTTTCAAATACTGAAATTTTTGGATCTCAGCCAAAGCAGATTGTTCATGGACAAGTGATGTAAATAAATCTTTGAAATTTATCCAGTCCTGGAAATTTCCAGAGAATACTGGGATATTTAATTTTGGTAAGCGGAAATTCGTATTCACTTGTACCTTTTCTTCAACAATTACTGAATTTACCCTTTCTGTTGCATTAATATTAGGTACACTAAATGCATCAATTTTATTCTAATATTTTGTCTTTAGAGAAAAATACCTTTCTTCAAACTCCTGAATTTCTGAATCTTTTTCCTCTAGTTGAGCATCTAATTTATCAAATTCCTTAAATGATTCTTCCAATTTTTGCATTCTGAGCAAAATATCAGTTTTCAAATTTAAATCCTGAACACCATTTTCTAGCCTAGTTAAAGCTCCCTTCACACGGCCTCTAGCCGAAATAATCTGCGCAGTTAAATCCTTATCACCCGGCATTATGTCAACAGTAAGGAAACGAAACTTTCAGATTTAGAACCAACTTCAAGTACTACAGTTCTATCTAATCATTAAGTTGAAATAACTGAAATGTTCTTAATATTTAATAGTTCAATAATTTCTTTCCATAAAGCATGCTAATAAAGGAGTTCAGAACTTATCCGTATCTCGCCGATGTGCCTCCACTTGTTCACGTAACAGGAACAATTCTTCCTTTGCTAAATAACTTTTATTTAATAACAACAAAACAAAACATTTCTTGATTACTTAGTTGTACAGCGAACCCTTGCGCGTACAATGGATCACAAGATCCTCTAGATTACAATATATTTAAAATATAAAGACAGCTTAACATTGCTAACTTTCAGTAAGAACACATAATTCAATTCTAACTCTGCAAGTAATAACACAACAAGAATAAAAAATAAAGTTCTACAAAAGAGGTGAGCAGTCAAGTATTGCCATCTAGGAGTAAAGAATAATAATATAATAAGATTAACAAGATAAGACCTAACAATTCCCTTGTTTCAAAACTAACTGTATAAAATAATAGTGAATTAACTGAACTAATCAGGATTTCTTTGATGGCAGTCAAAAACATGACGTCATAAATAAAAAACTCCGTAAGTTTCATTAACCTTTCAACAAAATTTTCGTCATATCAGCAGTATGTGGGATTCTATATAGCTCTTCAAGATTATACTGTTTAAATAAACTATTTTCTTCTGTTGAACCATTAAATATTAAAACTGCGCATTTAAGGGAAAGCAATGAAGATAGCGTGTATGAGTAATAGGTAGTATCAGCGAATTGATTATGATAATGTGGAATAAAGCACAACATGTCGTGTTAAAAAATATTTCGTGATATTAAATATGTTTTTTATATTCGCCGTTTTTCAATGGGCGCTTACAACTGACTAATCGATAAATACGCCTAATTTAATATATACCTCGGTAGTTTCAACAAAAGAGATGACCTGACCGTGTTTTTAATCGGGGAACCACTTGAACAATTTGAGGTGTAAGGGGGCTACTTTAATTAAATTTTATCTTTGGGCATCCTATAAGTTCCCTTTTTTGATAAGTGTGAATATTTCTATCTTGTTTTTCAAGAAAAATTGTTCGATCTTGGCTACAAATAGAGTAAAATGTAGTTATTAAACGAATGTTTTTGCCACAAACCACATAATTTGGACCCATATTATTTTTGAGATTTATAAAACTCCTCACCCTTTTTCTAAATTGTCATTAGCAAATGAAGATGACGTTGCCGAACTTCTGATTTTTAGGTACAGAGTAAAAACAGAAGCACGAAGGCAATGCTGGCAATACGCAAGACACATTCAGTCACATTCTAAACCCACACTCAGTAGCATTCGTAATTAAATTATCGTTAACAATGTTGAAAATTTAAGGTAGGTAAGGTAGTTGATTAAGATAAAGAACGTTACATCAGACACTATTTTTAAAGACCTGAAATACTCGCCACATGTCATAAATTTCTTTACATGTGGTCTGGCATTTAACATTGATGCAACATTTTATGATAATGAAGAGAAAATGTATCCGTTTCTTTTTAAACATACCTACTAAATATGTTTACATTTCAATCCAAAAAATTGCGATCTCACAAATATGCGCTTCCTGTGAAACAGAAGTAATTAAATATTTTTTTAGAAACACTTTTTTTATTTATTTTCTGTCATTTAAAATAACCCGGGAAAATGACATTTCGATATTCTGATTCGAAGAAAGAAAGACTTGAATGTGTTATTTGCCACATGGGAAAAGGTATTACACTGTTAAAGGGTTTTGCAAATCTTTAGTCATAAAGTAGTTCTAAGAAAACAATTGTAAAAGTTAAAACAGAAACCGCATTCATTATTGTTATTTAACTACAATGTTAATTATATTCGCCTAATTTTTGTAATGATATGTTATTTAGAAATAATTGTAATATTCCATGAATTAATTAAAAAAAAGAATTAATAGATAGCGATTGGAGATCTGATAAAAGAAGATAATGAAATGTAACTCGAATATTCATAAACATATTGAATATAAATGTGTTTCTCTTTCAACGGAACGTTGATTGATTACATACAATTTCTTCAAATTTCTAAAAGATGAGAACGGAAGTTTTATTATCAAGTGTTTGAAAGCATCTGCTGTATAAATACGTTGTTGCATTATGTTGCTAAAAAGAATAGTCTCAATGTGTGTCGAAATATCTTTTTTTAGAATGGTACCTATAGTTTTATTTAATTCATTTCTTTTTATGAAAATGCTTAACGGCTAAATCATTACAGCAAATGCTAATATTTTATTCTTCGTTTCATCTTCTGTTCAAAGGAATTAATTTTAAATTTAGCAAAGAAATATCAAACATTGATTCTTTTATCTACAGATGGTTATGTGCAAACGCAGTTATTCAACTGAGAATATTGAGACAAATTGGATCCCTGGAGTTTCAATATTCGAAAAATGCAACATATAAATTCTGTCATATGAGTGCGCTTTGATAAAACTGCATAATATGTTTATCATTCTTATCATCATATTAGGTTTATTTATATACGTATGTATAAAAAAGAAAATATTATAATATATTCCTCTTTTTAATTCTAATGCAAAAACCTTTATGACTATTTTATGTTTGTTTCCGAGCAGCATAATTAGATCATAATATATCGCGAATATTGATATTCTTAATTATAATATATTTTCACTACTATCAGTAGAATAAAATATGGATTTAATATACCGTTAATAGTTGCCAAAGTGGAGATACACTTCTATATAGGTTGCGACAAAAATAACGATTTTACTTTCAGGAAGCATTACTCGGGTAATTGTAAATGTGTCAATTTTCGTGTATCTTTACATGTGCAATCGCAAAGAGTTTTTAGTAACGATATTTATTAGTCGAAGAAAATTTTGTTTTTGCTGAGAAAGAGTTTTTAGTGCTAGCTTTTTAGTATTTTCGACTCAGTTTGGCCACAAAGTACGTGCTCGACCAGCGTGATCCGGTTCTAAAAGTACCAGTTGTCTTAGACGAAGTAGTCTACAGACACATGAAAACAGTATTGCGAATTTCTAAAGATATATCTCCAGCCTAACGTGAACAATTTGCCATCCAGAAGATGTCTAGTTCCAGGATTTTTTTTTTGTGGTCGTCGTACAGCTTTTGTGATACATTCGGAATTCTGAGATATTTTTTATATATCATTTTGCCAGTTTTACAGTATGATATTGGGACATATCCGCCAAATTCGCAACATTGTGATATTTTTTTGTTGTGGTACCTAAAATCAAACTATTACCAGCAAGAGGTAGCTGACCTCAACGCAACAATAATACAAGAAATTCCTGCAGACAAGGTTCGCAGAACCATGTTGACTTGATATCATTAGAAAAAATTACCAAAAGAGATTTAAAGGCTGTGTCCAAATAACTCTCAATATCCAAACTTGATGAATCATGATGATATAATATAAGCTTGTCTTTTTACAAAAGATTTATTTCAAAATCTTACTTTGATTTTATTAATATTAAAAAATATTTTTTATTCTAAATTTTCTATAAGAAATTATTAGCTTATTCCGGTAAGATTTAATGATGAAAATCTGTGAATGAATTAACCATTCAATTTTTATTAAAAAACTTGTTTTACTATGATTTTTACATATTGGTAGTTATAATAACAATATTGATATGGATACAATTTTAATTCCTTCTAGAATATCAAAAATGGTAATATTAAAAAACCTAAGCTACGCTTTAATAGCCCTCAAGTGTGTGACACCTTTCAAAAAATTCTGGCAGTTATAAAGGAATCCGGTTTTGTTTATCCTACCAAAGAGTATCACTTCTCATTTTATTCTTGTCGCATACACAGCACCTCTCAGTTGGTCTTCTTTTATTCTGTACGTTGCAGGAATATATTTTTGAAAATACCCCAATCTTTTTTGACGTGGCACCTATCCCGGGTGTCACTATACGAAGGATACGCCTTCTTCTGATTGTTCAGAATCATTCCAATCAGCACGTTCTTCATAGTCTGAACTACTCTTATCCATGACGGTGTTTATGTCACCACAAGATTTTTCTTTTGTGAAAATATTCAGGGTGTCCCAAAAAGGTGGCAACGGGCTTTAATTCTTCTATTAGAGATAAGTGAGCAGTCGAAAAAAATATGTTCAAAATAAGGTCGGAAATAAGAACGAGAGGAAGAAAAAATTCCTCTCGTTCATTTACAAAAAGTTACACTTTTTAAATTTGTATAGACCCCCGAACAAAAACATTCCCAGTTAGTAAAACGTGCCCCATACACTCATGAGGCGATGTACCAAATTTGAGCCTTTCATCACGCAACGTCGAAGAGGTATATTTAAAGAAAGATGATCGGGGACTATATATGATTTTGAATTGAAAAATTTAATGCTGGAGTGGAAAAAATATTTTCTTTCGTAATTTCTATACGACCCCTGAAATGCAATGCAATTCTTCGACGTGAATTTTTCCATTCGAGAGCCATGCAAAACTGGTTTAAATCAGCGTTATATTTATCTTCATATCTCTGGCACTTTTCAAGGTATTATTCTCAAATAATTTTGTACGCCATTTCATGAGTGTATAAGGTACACTTTACTAACTGGGATTTTTTTTGTACGAGCATCGTATAAAAATTTAAAAAGTGTAACTATTTGAAAACTAACAAGAGGAATTTTTTCTTAATGGAGTATTATTTCCGACTCTATTCTGAACATTTTTTAAAATGTACACTGCCCATTTATCTCTAATAGATAAAGAATTAAAGACCATTAACACCTTTTTGGGACACCCTGTATATTGAGCAGACAATTGTTCACACTAAATGTTTATAGTGATGAAATCCCACTGTTTAGCAACAAATTGGCTGTGACTTATACCAAGATATTCTAACGGCAAACAATACGTAATAGTGATCTATGATATCAGTATAAATTAGATTAATCGCAGGAAATTTTTGCTACATTGTAAGACATAAACAACTGCTTCAAAAGTGTCATGAGTTATATTCCGTAAAGGTTGGACACTGCATGACGAGTATGCCTCGTCATTGATTTTTAAGTCATGTAAAACCAATGACGAGTATACCTTCTCATTAAGACATGAAAACCAATGACGAGCTATACAAATCATTTTACCGTAATGGGTAGTCTAAAGTAGACTTTATTATTATTAAAATAAAAAATTATTAGCTTTTTGGAGAAAAATATTATTATATATTTTTTAATATTTTTGCATTGGACCTAAAACATGTGAAAGTTCGTGTTTTGAGAAATTTGTTTCACACGTAGGTAATTGCAATGCTTCAAGCAGGCATTATTTGATTCTGCATGTTATTCTGCATAAATTTTAATTTTCTTAAAATGAAATTTGGCAGATTGTAATCAGCTTTTAATTACGTATAATTCGCCGAACAGAAAATTATTAGCTTACATCTTTGTGGAATGCCAAATAAAAAAGCTACGTAATTTGCTTTATAATGTGCATTACCTCGAGCGATAATATGTTTTAAGTGTTCGTCTCTTCCATTACCACATACGCAAATTTAGAGTCACGTGTGAACAAATAAACGAAAATGAAAGTTTAAGAAAAGGAACATGTAAAATCTATAAGATATTAATAATATTTATATAGGAATTAATAGCGCTTCTAGACGGAATTCAATGGTTGAGAAATAAATATTAAATGGAACTACGATTCCGTTAGCTGTTCCAGAAAGTTTGTTAAAAATTGCTCGGAAGGACAGAGTACAAAAACATGACACATAATTACACAGCCTGTATTAGAATTTAAATTATACAAAACATTTCTGCTGCTTACATTATCTGTTTCTGCTACACCTGCTATTAACAATACAGTTAGACTTTGAATCTTTAAAAAATACCGAGAAAAACAATCTCTTTGTATGAATGCTGTTTTTGTTCAACGTCTATTCCATAGTCAAAGAAAGATAAGAGTAAAGAATAAAAATAATTTATTTCTTAAAGTTAGGTACTCGTACGGTTTCTTTTTTATGTAAGCCTTATGAACATTCATTGATTTGTCAAATGAAGACATTGATTAGACAAGCTTTCCGATGTCCTCTTAGAGAAACGTTGGTGGCAGTAATTCGACCAGTGGCCTGAACGTCGTTTTCCAAAACTTCATTTGTCTGGAAGCTTTGGGCTTTCTAGCTTTGGCCTCCCAGCCAGTTCTTCAATTCAAGTATCAGAAATCAGTCGTATTTTTCTCTAAGTGAATGGTCAATAGGGACCTTTGTTGATCGCCACACCACCGTTGTTTTGAAACCCCTCATTGGCCTCGTTTGGTCATCGACTTGGCATTGTGGAATTTCCATCGGTTACCTGAAGTGAAGTGAGACCAAAGCTTCCAGACTAATGAAGATTTTCGGAAGCAACTTTCAGGCCCATGGTCGCATCGTTTTCGGTCGTAACGTTTCTAGAAGCGGACACTGGAAAGCTCAACTACCGATTTGTACAAATGACCGGATGTTCATAACGCTTATGTCGAAAGTAATCATATACGTACCTAACCTTTGGTAATTAATTACTTTTATTCTTTACCCTTGTCTTTTCTTTATTGGCCATCGGAGGTCTAAAATAATACTGCCCTCGTATTACGCATTGTAAATTATTTAATATACAAATGAAATTACTTTAAAAAGTTAAGTTTTCTTAAAAATAATAAGGGCTGGCAAGATAAAAGTGTCCATATATTATTATTGTCAGTGTGAAAGTGACAATTTATACTGAACTGAATTACAACCATTTGCAAGAAGCATCTAATTCGGTAGTAAAATCTTAATTTCTAGAGAAAATGTAAATATCATTCACACATCAACCTATTTATAGTCCCACTAGGAACAGTTTACAAGAGATTATCACTTCCAAATTATTCTAATATGAAGCGTCTATGTCAAAAGCCGTCTGGGTGCAAATATTTGCCGACAAAGGTAAACCACATAATCTGTTTTACATTACAATAATAGACATTGAACATTTACATAGTATATACATAACATTTCTAATTACTCCTTAAGATGATTCTTTACGTTGAGGCTAGAATTTATGTTACCGAGTTCATTAAATTTCAAGAGATTATGGAAAGTTTGCAACATTAGAGTTACAGCTACACAGTTACAAGACACCAAGCTTGTTATTTGCAGTCATAATTATACTCACAATCGTGTAATTTTCTTATTGTAATAAATATTATTGGAAATAACTGCTAATTCTCACTAACTCAGTAAATATAATTCAAAATTGTCTTAAATTGTCTTTTGTTATAAGAACATATATTTGCAAAATTTTTCTGTTTTAGAAGAAAATTTAAATGCTCTTCTTCTAAGGAATGAAAAAAAAAGAATTATACAATGTGAAGTTTTCGAAGCGCGTGAAAAAATTTTTTTGTTAAATGTATCTAACAATGCTAATTACATTTAAAGACTGTTTGTACTAATTCATTTAAGCTTCATTGATCACATATTTTTGAAATGCACATTCCTAAATTTTTTAATAAGATTTCATTAATTAAATTGCGGTAATTGAGGATAAGTAAAACAATTAATTAAAACGGTTTTCTATAAAAATTTACATTTTCAATTAGAAAGATTTTCTACTTAATTTAAAAGAAATATTTTAAATACCTTGTAAATGTGAAATAATTAATTGCATTATTTTCAGATTAAGTTTTATTGCATACATAATACTGCAAACGTAAATTTTGTTCCTAGAAAGACATATTTAGAATCGTTTGTTGCTGTAGTGAAATTTTTCAAAATCGAAAATTTACCTGAGTCATTTTATTACAAGGGGTAATCAAATGAAAAGGTACGAAATGTCGTAACAACCTAACCATTAACATATTTAACTATGCAGCTATGAGAGCACGTAGCGAGACATCTAGGAATGCGATTGGAGCCTTTTGTGTGGATAGGAACATGCGGGGGCTCGAAGGAGAGAGCAGAAGCTCTTGTAAAAAGCACCCTCCTACGTCCAATTGACGGGGCAGTGCGTGTGAGGACAGGATGGTGTTCACATTACAAAATTCGATGACTGAGGAACATCAAGGCGTTATCCGATTTCTGAGACTCGAAAGTGTTAAATCGGCCACTATTCATTGGCGGATGAGGACCGTATACAGGGAAGGCTGTGTGTCCCACAAGTCAAGAGAAAATGGAGTGTCCATTTTCGCCAAGGAACTGGCCAAGGTCAAGTGGGAACAGCTTGAACATCCACCCTACAGTACGGACATGTCGCCCTACGATTTCCATGTTTTGGGTCCACTGAAGAAACACCTGAAAGGGAAGCGCTTCAACTCGGACGACGTACTCAAGGACGCTGTGACGGACGGGGTCTCGTCACGGCCACAGGAATTCTGGGAACAAGGAATCCTGCATTTGTTCATCAGTGGGATAGTTGGGCTCGGGCCTATGGTGCATATTTTGAATAAAGTCTACATTTGTACCCACCGTGTCGTTTCGTACCTTTTCATTTGATCACCCCTTGTAAGTTGTTTTTAAGCAGTATCTCTTCTAATATTGCTTTTAAAAGCATGAACACTTATTTTAAAGTGTGGATTTCAGTAGGTAGGTTATCTTTTCTAAAAAATAGTTTGTTTATTTTCTTACTGCAGACATTTTCAGTCAAAATGAACTTACACATAAACTATGGACTATAATAACCACACGTCATGTTATTTTTAGAGTGAATTGAATTTAATAAAAGCAAATCAGCAGAATTTCAGAGTGCTAAAACATCTTATTTTTTTCAATTTAAAATTAAATTATGTGGTAACAGTTAAATTTTTTATAATTTCTCTAACAACTATCTTAAATTTATTACTCTTATCGAGATTAAATTATCATTTTAAAAGTTTAAACGTTCGTCAGTGAGTTATTCATGTGAAGGTTTGTTTTTTTCCTCAAATATGAACGTAACGGCATTGTAGTGTTATGAAAAGCTCATAAATTGCTCATGTTAAATTCGACAAATTTTACAGACTGATTGAATATTCACAAATATTATTTGAATGTATAAATATCTTGCATTAAATGCAAATGTAAAGTATTGGGGCAAGCAACAAAGAGTTGCATCTTAATTTACAGAAACATACTATATGCTGGGAAAATTTTCTTCCTACTTATGTTTTCATTACACTAAAAAACTACAGAAGCTAGCTTTGTTGAAATAATTGTTTAAAAGATTCACATATTTTACATTACTTCAGCGACTCCAGAGATGGCATTGTGCAAATTCCTTGGCGGATGTGTTCACCAAATTCCTCAATCTAATTGCTTAGGCTGTTTATTTTTAATAACATATCAGAATTTTAATCCAAAGTTTTTGTCTTTACTTACAAAAGAGAGGATTACCAATGAAATCGCATTAATTGCAGAACAACACTTAATAAATCGTAAAGTTTAAAATCTAACACTTTTCCATTCTCAATTTTTCGTGAATTCAACACTCAACTAAAAATACCCAGTCTCTGGTTTCCTGTACAGTTTTAATCTTAATTGAATCTGACAAAAGTGACAGAATTTGAAAGAGAGAAAGGGGATTAAAAATTAATTTTTAATCCAATATTGTTTGATTTTGAGCGGATTGCTGAATTAAATTTCTAATTACAAGAAAAATTATGAAACCTAAGAAATCATATGAATGATGAAAATTTTATAATTTTAGAAAATTGATACTTTGGGTTTATTTTTTTTTTAACAAAATAACTTAGTGATAAATTAAAAGCATTGAGTACACCTAAAAAGATAATGTTATGCAGATTAAAAATCTTTTTTTAATCATTAAAAAATATGAAAAACATTAAAAAATACTTTCAAATCATACAAATATTTATGAGTAATGTTTGATATACAGAAAAAACTTTCCTATAAATTACAAGTATTTTATATTAATTATGTAAATGAACCGGATAGTGAATGGGATAAAAATTATAGCTGGTTCCTAATAATTAACGTTAAATACTCTAAAATTAAAAATTCCTCATATTTGCATCTGTTCTTTTTATAATATCTCTTTTTTATCAACAAGAGAAAAAAAAATTAGGAAAGTGCACATCATTTAAATACATATATTTTTAATATGAGATCCTTTCAGACATGTCGTTAATTAATAGAAGAAACTAATGGCTTAAATTAAGAGACAAAAATAGGAATAAATTAGATATTAATTTACATGTATTTGAATCTTTATTAAAAATATTAAACATTTAACCCCCAGTGTATTAATTCGATGTTTATTCATTGTGTTTAAAATTCCGAGCACTAAATTGATATTCCGTAACTCTGTATATTAATCAGATATTTGCATCGCAGATTTTTATACTCTTATTTGCACGCGCAGAAAAGTTCACACGTTAATGAAAATTTTTAAATTATTATGAAGCAAAAATAAATTTTAAAAAATATATAAATAAATCTTAACCTGATGATTTTGAACTGTAAGTGACGAAAAAAAAATAGACTTATTATTTTACTTTGGTAAATGCCCTCGATTATCGTATATATAGCTTTCGGCTAAAAGGTCACCTATTCATTGAAACAGAAATAAAATTTAAGGGGGTCTGGGGCACAAAAATCTCTAAAAAAACACATTTTTATTTTTTTGCTTTAAAAAATACTACAAAATGTTTAGAATCAAATACTGCAAACCGCTTGTTTCTACGATGATTACATCAGTAGATATAACAACTTTTACGTTGCAACAGCTGTGCTTATCACGCCACCTGTCTGGAATTAAAGGGCCCTCTCATGGGTAGCAGAATGTAAACAAACTGTTATGATCGCTCTATTTTTACTATATCTGTTTTTCTTCTACTTTCTTCGAAGTGAAGTGAGTGGATATTTGTTTATTAGATATTTCTAGCGATCCATGCTTGTTTTAGCGGTTCCACAGTGCTGTATTATCTTTCTAAAAGCCTTATTTATTTTGCATTGTTAGGTTCATGTGTTGAGTCAGTTGTTGGTGAATGTTGTTATGCTTTCTGTTTATTTTACAAAAGTTTGTTAGTGTAAATAGTTTACAAATTGTTAATAATTTAATGTTTCGGTTTGAACTTGTGTTTTGAATAAACATTCATATCTACGATAAAAATGGGACGAAAAAGAAAATCGACTGCTAAAAAGTCGAACTTGATGAAAGCTAAGCGTCAAAAAGTGTTATCAAGTACTTCTGATCCTGATAAAAGTGATTTTTGCCGAACACAAGAACTTAAAAATAATATAAGTGTGCCTGCAGTTCAAAGTGATGAGCCATCTCAATTTGATGCTTCCTTGTTTTCATGCAACATCATTTTAAGTCTGGGAGTGTTGCAGAATATCCTTCAAAATTGCTGTTGTGAAAAATGTAAAAGTTCAAATCTGAATTTATGCTTTGGAAAAAAATATGGCTTGGCACATGAATTGTTTTTATCCTGCAATAACTGTGACTTTCAATTTATTACGTTCTCGTCACAACGTCTGTTAACGAAGACAACTGAATCTCTCTTTAGTATCAACAGAAGAGCTGTTCAAGCAGCTACAGCATTAGGAAAGGGACATGCTGGGCTCGAAGTATTTTCCACATACATGAATTTAAGTGTAATGGAATCAAAAACATTTAGCAGGCACTTAAAACATGTGGTTTGTTCTACAAAGGTTACTTCGAAAAATCACCTCAAAGAAATTCACAATAAAGTTCGACTTGCACATATTGCTGAAAATCCACTGCTGCAGTCATATAACACAGTCTTTAAGTCCATTTATCTCGGATCAGTTTTTTTGCGATTCCTCAACTTTAAAAGAATATATCTCAAGTTCCTTATATAGTACAGGTATGAAATTTTGTACAGACTTTCTCATATAGTACAGGTATGAAATTTTGTACAGACTTTCTCTATTATATTTTTAATAATTTGTCTTCAGGAATTTTGATTTTGGACAAAAGGTTTAAAAATTCATGCCCTAGAGCTAAAAAACTCTTTAAAAAGAGTGATTTTTTAACTTTTATATGTATTAAAATATATACAAACAATATTTTAAAAAATCCCGAAGACAAATTAAAATGCCATCTTTTCTGTGTCTAAAAGTGAAAGAAATATGCAAATCGAGCCATTGGTTCTGCAGTTATATCAAAAATAAAATATGTTTAAATTTTAAACTTTTTAATTTTAAAAAAATCAAATTTCAATCTTTTCAAGAGTTTTTTATATGTAAAGGTATCTTGACATAGATATATATTTCAGAAAAAAAAATCATTATAAAGTAGCTATAAATAAAAAAAAATAAAATTTTGAGCCTCGGACACCCGTAAAAGTTCAGGGGATGACCTTTTATTTTTCTGGATTTCTGCTTCAGCATGTCAAATAAACCTAAAATACAAACTTTCATTAAAGTTCAAAAACAAGTTTATGATATATAAACAACGAAACAATGTATTTTTAATGCAAAAGAGAAATTTTAAAATTCAAGCCATATTTCCTAAAATATTGGGTATATTTCAGCAGATTTAAATTTAAAAATACGTTCATGAAAATCGAAATATGATCAGGACGGATTTTCATGGATTATTTTTTTCATATCATTTATGAATTACTAAATTCTACCAATCTAATAAATAGGGAATGCATGTTAGATTAATAATAGAGAACGCATGTAGACCCAACCTACCATGCTAGTAGTCTAAATTCTAGTGAATAAAAATTATTGACAAAGTCCCTAAACGTAACTCGCCCAATTTTCTTTATAGAAGCACGCAATTCGATGTCTGGTGTAAACTATGCATGATAAACAGAATGAGCAAATATAACAATCGTTCGCTTTGGAAGTTTTTTTTAATTTGAATGTGTAGGTTACTTTTAGAACTTTTAAAAATTTATAAAGGAAAATAGAAAACACTAATCCATAAACATACGTCTAAACAGATTACTTTTGTAACAGTTAGGAAAATATATCATTTATACTTATACAGGGCGCTTATAGTTAAAGTTACACTGTTTAGACCTACGTAGAGCCTATTTTGATGGACAAATTTCGTTTAAACTTGGTAAATACGATATATGGACCATGGGGAAAGGGTATCTGCATTTAAAAAATATTTCAAATTTCGACCGATAAATGACGCTTTACGAGTGGAAAGGATATTACGTAATTTGGACCATCTAAAAAACACAGTAGTGAAAGCCGAAACAAAGTTTTTTTTGTTAATCAGAATAGCAGTAATTTATCAACAGCACTGCGAGACTATCGATGCTCAAAACGCTTATGAAAAGGACCTATGTCATCAAGAGTGGATTTTCTCACAGTGTGGTTGATAAATTATTGCAGTTCTAATTTTAAGGAGAAAAAATTATGATTATACAAGAATTACTACTGTTTTTTTGAAATGCTCCAAATTTGCATTGACTCTTGTCGTAAACTTTTCATGTGTCGATTTTCTCACAGCGTTGTTTATAAATTACAGCAATTCGGATGAAACAACTGGATCACGAAATATCGCTTTTTCCTTTCTAAAGGCATATTGAAAAATGACTGTGCGACATAAATTACTAGCTTTCTTAAAATACTCCAAAGTTTCACAAAGCATACGCTTTCTACATGAAAAGCACCATCTTTCGGTCAAACTTTCGGTAACTTTATTTATAAGGGCCCTGTATATATACACCGAAGAGCCATTACATTTGGACCTCCCACACATTTTTCAATGAACTCGTCTGTAGGACACGGTGAGCACGTAATTAAGAGCCAGTTTTTTTAAAGTCGGGCAGCCTGGATCGTTGACATTTTTGATTTTAATGAAATTTTCAGGATTCGTTCTTCACTTAAATTTATTTTATCCGCTTTTTTGAGGCTCCCTACACGAAAATCGTTCATTTTTTAAAGAAAAACATGCTTTTTCCCGTAAGTAAATACTTTCTATGCCAAGGGCGAACCACGGAATTCGCAATTATGTGTTCTACTACGTCCGAACTTACTCATTAGACACACAGACTCATGGTTGTCTCTTAACACAATGGCCAAGGGCCATTTAAAAATTTTCAGATAAAGGATTTCTTTCTGAAATTTTGGCCGTCAAAATCTTTATGTGCCAAAAGTGAGCCACAAAGGTGTGCATTTCAGGGAATACATACTAATGAGAAGTTTTGAAAAGGGTAATACATGTATCGTTGACTTAGCGCAAGAAATATTCGCGAAGAACGAATCTTGAAAATTTCAACAAAATTAAAAATTTCAACGATCCAGGGTGTACGACTTTTAAAAAACTGGCTATGAAGAGAGAATAGTATTTAACTGTTGCTGGAGAAGGTGAGGAATCATTCTTGTACGTACGTTTGTGAGTGATGGGAAAGGCTGTTGATCTAAGCGAATTTGATAGAGGGCAGATTGTAATGGCCCGAAGACTCGGAACGAGTATCTCGGAAACTGCGCAACTGGTCGGTTGTTCACGCCCAGGCATCATCAAAAAAGAGGACGTCAGAGGCTTCCCTGCCTAGTACAGCAAAATCGGCGGCACACAGTGGTTCAGCTGACAGCCCAATACAATGCAAGTCCAAGTATTACATTTCATTCATTGTCTTTCAAGTGTTTCAGAACAAACAATTCAGCGGGTACTGTTGGATATGGGATTGCGGAGCAAACAACCCACTCGTGTGCCTCTGCTTACCAAGCGTCATTCTGCCTACACGTTGAAAAAACACGTTCTGTCTGCCAACAAGTCAGCCTACACGTCTGTGTCCACGGGAACATCGAGACTGGACTGCGAATATGTAGAAGAGAATTGCCTGGTAGGATGAATCCCGTTTATGCTTCATCATGTCGATGGTCGTGTCAGAGTACGCATTTATAGTTTTGTAATTCCCTAGTTACTACTTTCCGTTACTCCTTTTCAATCAGCATCTACAATTTATCTTTATTCATTTTGAATACTTTGTAAAACACAGCTGTTTATTTTGACTATCTCCATTCTAATTCTTATTTGATTTCCTACCACTATCTGCAATAATTATTATTATTATTTTCCACTTGTGGTTTATAATTCTTGCTTTCGCTGTTATACTTTTAATGCGAGGGATGTCATATTTGCAGTATATATTGTGTTTTACTTATTAGTTGTAGTATATATATTAGTTGTAGTATATAGTTGTAGTATATATATTAGTATATATATATATATATATATATATATATATATATATATGTGTGTGTGTGTGTGTGTGTGTGTGTGTGTGTATATTCGGGTTGGAGGATAATCACAGCTGGGATATGATGTACGCTGCATCAAATGATTAAAAATTTTCTTCAAAACAGAATGAGAAACTTAAATTAAAACAAATATATTTATACACTAGCTGAAGTACCCGTCCTCGACGGGTTAATGAATGAAAATTTCCAAAAAGCAAGAACTTTCGTCAGCATTGTAGGAGTACACAGAATAGATGTAGTATGTTGCCAAAGTAAAGAAAGCGAAGTTATAATTTTCATGTATTGTTAAAATATTACAGGTTAGAGAGTCACTAAGTAATATCATTTCATTCGCTTTAGTCGTAATTATACGATGCTCGAACGAATATTTACGCATATTGAAATAATTTTCGCAAAATCTCAAAATTTAATCAAGAGTTTTGAAAAATTTGAAGCCTAGAATTTAAGTTGAGTGACAACCTATCATGTCACCCAAATTCGTTTCATTCCCTGCAGTCTTTATTTCGTGATTCTGGAACAAATTTTCAGCATTTTAAAACGATTTTCGAAAAATCTCAAAATGTAAGCAAAATATTTTTAAAATTCAACGCCTATAAATTAAGATCAGCAACTACCTATCATATCACTCAATTTCGTATCATTCGTATTAGTCGTTATTACGTGATGTTTGAAGAAATATAAACGTATTTTGAGAGAATTTTCACAAAATCTCAAAATCTAATAAAAATGTTTAAAAAATTGGACTCCTATAGTTTATGTCGAGCAACCATCTATCGTGTGACCAAATTTCATATCATTCGCTTTAGTCGTTATTACGTAATACGGGAACGAAGATTCACCCAGTTTTAAACGATTTTCACAAAATCTCAAAATCTGATGGATTTTTTTTAATTAGATGCTTATAGTTTAAGGGAAGTGACCACCTATCATTTCACCAAATATCATTTTTTCACCTTTGCAATTATTACTTGATGTGCGAACACAAATTTACGCAGTTTGAAATGATTTTCGCAAAATTTCAAAATCTAATCAAGATTTTTTTTTAATTCGACGCCTATGTTTTAAGTTGAGTGACCACCTATCATGACACCCAATTTCATATCATTCGCTTCAGTCGTTTTTATGTGATGCTTGAACACAAATTTATGCAGTTTGAAAGGATTTTCACAAAATCTCAAATTCCAATCAAGATTTTTTTAAAGTTCGACGCCTATGTTTTACGTTGAGTGACCACCTATCATGTCACTCAATTTCATATCATTCGCTTCAGTCGTTTTTACGTGATGCTTGAACACAAATTTACGCAGTTTGAAAGGATTTTCGCAAAATCTCAAAATCCAATCAGGATTTTTTAAAAATTGGACGCCTATGTTTTAAGTTGAGTGACCTCCTATCATGACACCCAATTTCATATCATTCGCTTACTTCGTTTTTACGTGATGCTTGAACACAAATTTACGCAGTTTGAAAGGATTTTCGCAAAATCTCAAAATCCAATCAGGATTTTTTAAAAATTGGACGCCTATGTTTTAAGTGAGTGACCCTATCGACACCCATTTTATCATCTCTCATGTTTTGCGTGAGCTGACCAAATTACGCAGTTGAACGATTTCGCAAATCTGAAACTATCAGATTTTTTAAATCGCGCTATGTTTTAAGTTGAGTGACCACCTATCATGACACCAAATTTCATATCATTCGCTTCAGTCGTTTTTACGTGATGCTTAAACAAAAAAAGCGTCACGGACAGAATGACAGAATGACAGAATGACAGACAAACTTTTTTTTGAGGGTCGCATCGGATTCCCGGGTGCTTGAAACGGATAGAAATCGCAAAATTTTTGAATTCCAAGAAATGTACAGACAAAAGTCTAATTTTATTTATATAGATACATTTCATGCATTATTAATTTTTCTACATTACTGTATTGTGTTATGAGTGTGTAGGCACTTGTCTTTCAAAATGGTCTATGGAAGAATTATAGAAAGAAAGGTATTATTTGAAATGATATAAACATTCCTTTGGTGTCAACAATGTTAGCCTTGAAATGAAATAATAGTAATAATTGTGTTTTTTCAGTGTTCAAAAATGAATTGAACTTTCATTGCATATTTAAGGTCTTAAATAAAAGTATCGTATTTAAAAATGAATTCAATATCTAAGAAAGGAGCTAAACTAAAATTAAATAAGACCTACGCTTATAAAAACAATTTATAAGTCATTATTAAAAATATTTCTACCATGTAATTTTATTTTGCTTATATTTATATTTTACATATTAATAAGGACCTGGAAGGAACTTAACTGGCAAATGCATCTTATAAAATATTTAAATGTCAAAAAAGGTAGCAACAGGCTCACGAACCATCTGAATATGTGGTTCTTTTAATTGAGAAAAGAATTCAGCTACAGTATTTTATAACATCAAAAAGACGCTACTAAAAATAATGATTTCATCAATTATTTTCTTCTCATTAAACTAAAGTTTTGAACAATATTCAGAAACTATTTTATTCCAGTTTTATTCGGATTTTGCTTTAATTATATGAACAAAGTTCTGCATTCGTTTTTAGAGAAAATATTTCTAGTTCATGGTATCGTACATACTAACTTCACAGAATTACACAAATTTCACCAAAGAAACTGTCTCTACATTTTTTATAGCACTCTGAATATTTTAAGCGAAAAAAAATAAATGCATGAAAAGTATTTAATGGCAGTTTTCATAATTTGTTATTTATCACGTGTAATGCTCTCAATTTATTAAAAGTCCCCCCCACTAAATATTTGCTAAAAATAGGCTTTAAATTAATATTATTAGCAATATATGTGCCACAGAACGTTGCTGGCTTGTAAAAGAGTAAATGTGTTTTTGAAGCGTCAATATTGAGATTTTAGATATTTAAAAAAAAAAGAACTTATGTGGACATCGTATACCTCTTAGTCTCTTAAATTATGCCCATTTTTGATGCACTTAATTTAACTTATTTCATTTAAAAGCACGGTAGAATACCTGAATAGTATTAAGGTTTGCTAATTTCTTGTCAAATATAAGAGTTATCACCGAACTGGGCTCAGTTTTAGAAACTTATTTTGGAACCAAATTTGGTTATATTTTGCTAAAATTCGCCAAGATCGGCAATATTTGGAAAGATTTCAGCTATGAACAAAACAATTACTTCCATAGACACATAATGTATTGAAGATGTTCATAGATATAATATATTGAAAGACTTTTGGATGACCCTGTAAATAAACAAACCAGTCGATTGCAATCTAAAAGGGAGGATCAAAACTTGAAACTAAAACAGTTCTAACTACAAATTTCACTATCCTATGTCTAATCGTCTTTGCGTTATGTGAGAGAAATGTGAACAAACGTGCGTACGTGCGCCTATGCGTACGAACGTCAAGCCAAAGTTGGACAGAATTAAATCATAATTGGTCATAATGGATCGTTTATCGCATACATGTATATATCGCATACATGTATATATCGCATGCAAGCATGCGTAAGTTGAAAAGTCCCACTGAAAATTGTCAAAATGAATTTAGAGATGGTCAAAATCAATTTTTTCATTTTCAAACAACCGTCATGATACGAATATCATAAACTTTCTGAAGTACAATACTCATAGCCACAATTGCCAACTCTTCCGGTTTTGTCGGAAGATTTTCCACCACTAATTTTTATATATTAACTTAAGCTTAAAATAAATTCAAAATTTTAATTTAAAGTAAAACTGTTTAAAGATTGTGGTGGGAAATCTTCAGATAAAATAGGCAGTGTTGGGAGTTATGCAATACTTCTTTTACTTGGTATAAGGAGGGAAAATAGAGAATGCCCTATCGTAAGGATAATTTACTAATGAAGCAATTGTATTTGCCAAGCTTTACAGGCTATAACTAACCCCTTTTTGTAAACAGTATATTTTAAAACAATTTTTTTCAAAATGTAAGCCTACTCATGCGTCAAGCTGGGAAATGTTACCATAGTCTAGGCTGAAAATTACTGTTTACAAACAAAGATTCAGTTGTATTCTATAAAGGTTCGCAATTCTGCAATTGCATGATGTAAGCATAATTACGTGAATCGCCGAAAAGTCACAGAGTGCGTAGAGAAAGCTGCAAAACTCATTTTGATGTAGTATTCTTTTGTTTCTATTATGTTCTTATGTTCTTTTATTCGACCTAACTTTAAAAGAAAAAAAAACAGAAGCTTTAAAAATGCAAAAAAAAATATTATACTTTGTAATCTGATTTTGCAAATATCAAATTTACAAATGTTTTGCCCCAAAAATGTCCGAACATAAGTGTTTTGTCTAAATAAAACTTATTAGTTTCCCAAAAATTATAGCTTTTTCGTTCTGAAATTCTAAAAACTTTCAGCAATTCTCATATGAGTGATTGAAACTGACGGCTGTTCAGTAAACAGATCATACAACAAGCTGTCAAATCTCAATTAAAAAAAATAGGGAAATGGATAACACTTGTAATGTCATTAACCCATTAACGCGCAGTGTTCCCGCTCTGGGAACACCAAACTCTGACGTTTTGACTGTTGCCAGTCACGAAGAATAGATTTGATTTCTATAAAAATAGTTGCCAGTGACATAGCTCCACGAGAATCCTTTACTTTTTAGCACGTCATTTCCCGTCAAAAAATTGTTACGATTATTTTTAACAGCACTGACATCTGCTGAAAAATGGAAGAATGCGAGAACAGCTGGATAGATTGCCCATTGCTGAAAAAAGGGCAGCCGTTGCCATGGCTCGACTTAACTACCAACAAGATGGCGGACGATCGAAACGTTCATCGCGTGCCACAGATCTAGAGACCCTTTTTTGACGCAGCTGGCTGTGTTATGCAATAAGAACTTTAGATGATAAACTGATCGCCCAATAAATATTGCCAATGATTGAAATTCAGTGTTACGCAAACATTCTTATTTTCTAAAAGTGATATTATAACAGCTAGTGTGGTGCAGAATTCATCCGAGCAATGCTGGATATGATTCGTAAGTTTATCATTGTCGACCTGGTTTGGGGATAATGTGTTCTAATAAGATCCGAGGAATGAGTTATGCACTACCTTCACACTGAGTGCAAGCGTCACAAGGAGTGACGTTTTTACAATAATCAATCGTTTTAAAATAATGGCTTGTACCGTTTAAACGGTGGTTCTAGGAGCTATGGTCTTTAATGAAAATTTCCATAACTTTAATTGATTAATCGCCAAGCTGATGAGGCGAAAAAAATATTTATTGCAAGCGACGATTTTCATCCATTCTTTTACGTCACAATTTCTATTATACCTAGACTAAAAGTGAGGTTGCGATAGCACGTCATTTTTGTAGTTAATATTCAGACTCGTACGCAGAAGATTATGCTTCTAAATCGTGAAGAACACACGGAACTCGTCGTTTCTGAGATCAACGTCGTGGCTGAGGAGTTGTACAGGCTATGGCACTGACATTTTAATCACACCCCTTTGTACTCGAAACCTACCCTAATAGCACAGATGGTCACAAAAGAGTCGCTGTGACGTCACAGGACTGTCACATACTAGTCACACTGTGACTTGTGAATGATGTGACTCTTCTATGTGGTCACTGTGAAGTTTATTTGTGACCAGTCACCAGGGGACGTCGCCGTGAAGTCACCATGTGACTAGTATGTGATCGGTCGCTAAGTGACTCCACTGTGAAGTCACCATGTGACTAGTATGTGATTGGTCGCTCAGTGACTCCACTGTGAAGTCACTGTGTGACTATTTTGTACTAATTTACTACTGATTTTTTTGTGTGATAATTTACTACTGATTTTTTTGGACTTCAAAATGACGTCGCACTAGCCGCTTTTGCGACTTTGGAAACAGACTCCTTTTTTCTAATATTTTGTGGCAATTTCTTTCGTGAAATATTTAATAAATAAATCCGAAAATAGTAATTCAATAAAATCTCGCAGTTATGTAGTAATGAAATTTAGTTCAATTTATTAATTTTTAAATTATTTCGTTTAAACAAGACAATTTTATTTATAAAAAAAATATTATTAAAAATATTAGAGTTGAGAGTTCTAATCACAATGATGAAAACTAAGTATCTGTGAGTAAAAATTAACAACTTCTTTCATATCCCCATGGCATATATGTTTCGATAGCGTATGTAGGTTTAAATTTCGGATGGAGGGGGGGGACTATCCGGTATTTCCAACCTTATTGTTACTAGAGTAAATACAAATGTCTCAAAATTGCTGTTTTTTAATAATTGCTTTATTAAGGCGAAAAATTTGAGGCGAAAAATTTGAAGTTTTCAGATCCCCCCCCTTTAAATACGTCTCTGGTATGTTTGAAAGTTCCACTACGAAAAATTTGAGGTAAAACTATGGGTCTAAGTCAAAAATACCTTATTTATTTTATCTAATGCATGTTTTCCCAAAGAATTTTATTTATTTTTATATGAAATCCCTTTTAGGCAAAATATAGCAAAAATATAAATCTTATCCCTCATACCTTAATATATATCAAACCCCACATATCGCACATTACAAATTTATTTCATAACCGAATAAAAAATTTCAATAAATCATTAGTTTTTTCGGATGAATACTTAAATAAAACAGCACATTATCTCCTGAAAATAATTTATGTGGAAAAAGAAAGATTTCTAAGATTTTTAATTTATATTTATTAATTATGATATTTTTTATATTATTTATAAAATATTCACAGAATATAAAATTTATTTATAAAATAAATATTTATATTTATATATAAAATCTATTTATAAAATATTCACAGAAAAATTTTAAATTTCCAAAAGAAGCCAGAACTAGCGATGTCAGAACTAGCTTTTGCAGCAATCAGTTTACTTTTAAAGGATCCCGAGCAAGGTAATCACAGCGTTGCGGTAAGATGCTGGCCTACTAACCATTGGCTCTCGGGTTCGATTCTGGACCTGAATTTTTTCTTGCCTGAGAGTTTGGTGCTGCCATCTGGTGTATATTTTCGGTAACTCTTTTTCCCCGAATTTTTTCGCTGTCGCAAAACTGTCCCATCGTGACTTCTCGACAATGTGAATGCACAGCGAGAGGACAAAGGGACTCTGGCGCGACTTTGCTGCGGAGTCGCGGCGACTGTTTGTAACTCTATTGTGACAGTATTGTGTGGTCGCATTTCAGTCACAGGGGACTGTTGTGCTATTAGGGTAGGGGTATGACCATATTAGTACGGCTATCTCGATCTAAGATGGCCACACACCCCTTATGTCACATAACTTTTCGAGTGCAAAGGGGTGTGAGGAAAATGTCAACACAGCAGTTTGTATTTTTTGTGAGCCATGGCTCAACATATCGTGAAGCAATCAAGAATTTTACAATCAGGATATACGTTCATTGATAGTCGGGAGGAATTAGCGGGAGAGGATCTTAATACAGCGATTCAATACTCTTTAAAGTGTGCTAAAGAAACACAGGCTTATACAAGAGAAGCATGATAGCTCCTCTAAAACATATATGTATTTAAAAACCCTGAACATTGAAAAATCACAATTTTATTGTTATTGTCAAGTAACTTCACATAAAAGATAATGCCAAGAGATCTTGCTTTAAGAGCTTTAAATTTTATGTTAAGAACGTCTTTAAAACTATATTATTCGTACGATATTATTAATCATATTTCGTATTTGATAATGTGCAGATAGTTTTTTACTACTTTCATAGTTCAATATTAGTCTTCAGAAGACTAATATTAAACTTTGAACAAAATGAAAGTTGCTTTAATTAAAAAGGCTAGTTAATCAACTTTCCATCTTTTACATTCATCTTTTTCTGATGATTTCTTTACGGCAGTAAGAAAAAAAGAACGGGGAGATAAAAACTTTTACTAGCGATATAAAGAACGTTTAAGTACACATTTTATCTTTACTAAATGATCATTTTTTGAAGAACTTATTTTTTCATTATACTTAATCTGAAAATCCTTTACCTTTTAAAACTCTTCTACTTCTTTAAACTCAGTTTGGTGGACTTATTTCATTACTGTTGTCCTGATCAATTACTGCACTATTTTCTTCTTATCAGGGACTCTATCGGTAGCGTTTTATCAGGCTTCCAGCGATAAAAGATTTCAGCAGCTTTTCAAGAGCATCCATAAATAAAGCAACAAATAGGAAAATCTTGTTAACTTAAAAAGTACGCACTCGATTAGGATAAAATTGCGGGGAATTTTTTTCTTATATGATAAACATTTAAAAACTGCGATGTAATGATCTCTGGACGTAAAAGTAAAATTTCTCATTTAAAATATACAAATTTAAGAATCGTATATTTAGACAGAGAAATAGCAAAAGTTTGTCTTATTGTTAAATTATCAAAACCCACTATTTTCTTTTTTTGTGTAAGTTGACTATTCCTGTTTTCTCTGGATTTGATGAATATACAGCATAATAATACTCTGATTTTCACAAAGGGCTTGTAAGTTTGAAAATAAGTAACTTAGAAATGGAAAAAGATAGAAGCACGAAACCAGTGGTAAGTTTATCAAAAAACACCATAAAAATCACATACAGAACTCTCAAAATTGTAGGCATTAATTGGTGCAGGCAGCAGTATTACCATAAATAGGATGCACACAGTGGGTACTGCCAGCCTTCTATGTATTCATCTCACAATCGATTCAAAATGTACACACCTTTACACAGCAGACTTATCTCAAAAGAAGAATGAAACTATCAGTCACTTTCTGTATTGATAAATGGCCTCCTTCAGCTAGTCTAGTGTTGGAGGATTGTTGTCTACAATGAGCGCCACAGAAAGTAGTCGCAAGGGGTCAGGTCAGGTGAATACGAAGACCTACTCATGCCTCTTTATAAGGAAAGGCATGAATTACATACATATTTTTAAGGAAAATTTGAAAATTAAATTAGTAAAATTCTCTAAAAGTAGAGGATTTTTAATTATTCCCATTACAACATTTAAATTAACAGAAAATGCTACAAAGTAAAAAGTGATTTTAAAAAATGTGAAATAAATCCAAGTCATAAAATTACGAGCTCCTAATACAACTATTCAATGAACAGAATTTATTTTACGTACGAAAAAATTATAAACACTCAAAACACCTCTTTCCATGCCTGCATTGTATATCCAAGCCACAGCAAACATTTTACAACGATATTTGAGAACAGTTATTCTATAGTATTTCTAAAAGAAAATACTAAAAGTTTGCTTCTGGTTTTTGCTCATTTGTAAGAAAGTGTATGAGTTTTTAATAAAAGAAAATATAGATCGTAGAAAGTTAGCATGTGAGACCACAAATTGGTCAGACATAAATTCAGTGTTAGATTTGACAGTTTGCCGCATAATTATAATTCCCTAGTGGAGAATTAGAATATTGTATAAAGCCGCATTTCAAGTCCAGCCCATACCCTACTAGCAATTTTGCTCGAGCCATCATCGGCTGGCTACGAGGCCGGTGATAGCCCGTTCAAAATTGCTAATAGGGTAATGATTAATTTTTAACCATGATAGTGTTTTCCGCTGGAAAGGCAAAGCAAAATTGTATAATCACAACACTTAAAACTATAAATAAATAATAATAAAAAAGATATTATCCTCAGAATATGAAAAGAATGAAAGAGAATAGGCAGATTGTAATGTAAACGAAATATCCTTGTCTCATAACAAATGTATTTGTTCCTAACCCTCACCATTTACATTCGCAGAACAAAAAAAATTAATTAAGCTTTTTAAATGAAAAAAAATATTATGCCCTTCAAACTATTAAATATAATTAATTTCTATGAGAAAAAAGTATTATGCAAAACACATGTTCTAAGAGATTTGTGACAATCACACGAGACTTACGGCACCTTTCAAAATGATATAAATGTTTAATGACAAAATTAAAGATTTAAATTTTAGTAAGAATTCATTAAACAAATTTAATTATATTTCAACAAACCGCTCCGTTGTGAATGCTATAAGCTTACTTTAGAATAATAAATTCATTTTTCCGTCGTGTAATTATCGAAATATACGCCCATAATTATTGAAAGTAAAAGTAGTAACCTAATATTAAGTTATTGCAAAATTTGAATTCAATAAATACAGGGCGAATCTAAACTCTTGTACAAAACTTTAAGGGGTGATAGGGCACATAATAAGAAATCAGAATCACATAGCAATGTGGGGTCGGCAGCATCGTCTTCATGTAGCTGTTAATGATCACTTTGGAAAAAGTGCTGAAACAACAGTGCACTTTTCGACCATTGTTCGTCAGAAACTAATGTATTTTTCTCCGAAAACAGAAGACTAAAATTCATAGTTAAAAAATTCTATTTTATGTCACGATTGAAATTTTTGGAGACAAGCCTATTGTTTATGAAACTTGGTTAAGAAATTAGACGAACACTTCAATACTTTTCGCAAAGTGATTATTACCAGTTAAGTGAAAACTGCGTTTTTGACCCCACATTGCTATGTGATTCTGATTCCTTATTATGTGCCCTATCACCCCTTAAAGCTTTGTCCAAGAGTTTAGATTCACCCTGTATATGTTACGTACAATAACAATCTGTAATCATTTTTACTGTAAACATTTGTGTAATTTAAAATCTGCACAGACATTATCTGATATTTTTAGTTATTCCATGTATCATGCAATGGACTCGAAATTTTTTTTTCTGTATACTGACCCAAATTACGTCAACAGAACACCATTTTCACTATCACAATGAAACTCATTAATACGATGTCGAAACCCTGTTTTTAAAATTCGATCGAACTGAATATGCTTCTGTGTAGTTTTCAGTTACTCAACACATAGTAGATAATCTATATAAATGAAATTAGTCTTTAGGGTGGATTTCAAGAATTGTGCGATTTCTATCCGTTTCAAGCAGTTGGGTAACTAGTATGAAATTCAAAAAAAAGTCTGTCTTTCTGTCATCCAGTCATCCTCTCTGTGACACTTTTTTTGTGTTTGCACATCACCTAAAAATGACTGAAGCAAATGAAATGAAATTTGGTTGCATGGTATGCGGTCTCTCAACTTCACACTGTAGGCGTCAAATTTTCTTACACTTTGGTTTTCTTACACAAGTTTGATTATATTTTGCGATTTTATGAAAATGTTTTTAAACTGCGTAAAATTAGTTCCCACATCACGTGATAACTACTAAAGCGAAATAAATTACATTTGGTGACATGATAGGCGATCACTCAATTTAAACTATAGGCGTCGAATTTTTGGAAAATTTTGATAAGTTTTTTAAATTTTTGCGAAAATTTATTCTAAATGAGCAAAAATTTGTTCACGCATCACATAGTAACGATTTAGGCGAATAAAACGAAATTTAGTGACATGATAGGTGGTCATAAAAAATTAAACTATAGCCGTTGAATTTTTTGAAACCTTGGATTAGATTCTTATATTTTGCGAAAATTTATTCAGTATGTGTAAATTTCTGTTTTTCCCTCACGTATAAACCGCTGAAGCGAATGAAATAAAATTTAGCGTCATCATAGGTGGTCATATGAACTATAAGTTTCAAAATACTCCCCAATTTCTTGTAGATTTTGAGATTTTGTGAAAATTGAGTAAATATTTGTTTCATTCCACAGAACGGACAATGGAACATAATGAAATTTGGAATTATGTTAGATGGCACGTTAATTTTAACTATGGATGCCAAAATTGTTTTAAATAATTCATTGATTTTTAGATTTTGTGAAAATCGTGTACATTTTTCTTCTTGCATCCCTAAAAAAAAGACCTAAGAGAGTAAAATGAACAGTATTTAGTAACATGATAAGCAACGTCTAAATCAATAAATGCTGGATTTTTTTTAAATTTCTATAAATTTAAGAACTTTAGAAAAATTGCATCCCCCAACCCCCTTCCTTTTAAGGGAGTATCCCTTTAAGGTGTTTTGGAGGTAACGTATCAGTTGAGTATTCAATTCAAAATAATTTTGTCGTTTTTTTAATGTTTATTTGCTTTTTTGTATTTTGCGAAAATTGCGCAAAATTTCCTGGAGGTATAATTTTAAAATATCCACAGTGAATCAAACAAAGTAGAGTTAAAAGCGATGAAAGACCTCTTAACTTCAAAAGGTATTCTGTCAAAATAAAACCTTCATTTTTAAAATAAAATGTTTTCTCTGCTGACAATTTCACTGAGCACTCAATTATTTTCTAACCGCCACTCTTTTAATAATGCACATAAGTTAAAACTCTGCTTTCTATACTTTTACGAATATGCTACCATCAATCTTTGTATACCTACAATGTTGACGACAATCGAAGCTTTTTCAAAATCTGCATTACATACTGGCACGTCAACGATGGGTACTTCAGCTAGTACTTAATATTAAATTCAAAACCAGTGTAACAGGAAAACTATTTTGAAAATTCAAAAAAAATTCTGACGTAGCTAAAAAAAGGACTTTTTTTGGCTACAAAAATGTATTGAAAAACGAATGCTCCAAGTTTTGGCTTAAAATTGAGTGCTAGGGAGTATCGCATCCAGCACT